>CM055204.1:13807818-14210721 GCA_029224185.1 Karalla daura | reverse complement strand
GGAAAGGAAAGGAAAGGAAAGGAAAGGAAAGGAAAGGAAAGGAAAGGAAAGGAAAGGAAAGGAAAAGGAAAGGAAAGGAAAGGAAAGGAAAGGAAAGGAAAGGAAAGGAAAGGAAAGGAAAGGAAAGGGCGGCGTAGAGGAGGGTAGTGAGGAGAACAAAATAGGATTAGAAATGCTCCATCATATTTGGGCTTGGCTTTCTGTTGAGGTTTCCCGAGCTTCTCGGTAGATATTACACTGATATTTCATCATTGCACACTATAGTAGATTAGATTTCTGCCCTTAAATCCCTTTTCATACTTGAGCATGAAATGTCATTGGTATTAGTTGGAAAGCAATAATCTGCCTCCGTGTGAAAGCCGCAGCAGGCAGATTTATGAAGCGGGTGAAACAAAGTGAGAAACAGGGAGCAGGGCAGGGAAGGAGGTGGAGGTGTGATGCAGCAGAGGAGGTTGAGGGGGAACGTCTCAGATGAAGGTCTGCGTGACATGTCGGCGCAGAAATCAAATCAAACGATCTTTCTTTCATTACACAGATGCTAACACAGACCGGTCCGCTGCCACGTCAGTGGCTCTGTGCAGCACAGTGACGACTTTGTTCAACTTCACAGTCTTAGCGGTAATTACCGGAAAACTCAACAACAGCTCAGGGGAAGGCGGGGAGAGGAAATCTGGACTAATTCAAGTTTTGACCTGAACAACAAGGTTATTCCCTCCACACACTGAATGGGAAATAACCCGCTCAATATTTCTTTCTGAGCCATAAATATGAGTCTCATTGACCTCTTTTCCACCAGAGCTGTTTGACTATTTATTCCGGGAGAGTGCTTAATGTAGAAGCATCCTTTCCGTTTGGACCGAAGAAGAACTGGTTCTCGGCCTTAAAAAAATCTTGTTTCAGAGTGGCGGCACTACTTCACTGGGCTAGCTGTAACAACAGCTGAGGTTGGGGACACAGGAGAAGTCACACATGGGAAGAAACAGGAGTTTAAAGAAGCAAAAGAAAGACTATAGGGACCAAAAAAAGGACTTTGGTCAAAGCTGCTGAGGAGACATTCACATTTTGATGTCCCAGACTCGGTCCTCAGGGACAGACTAGTGTGCAATGCTTCTGGAGCACTGAACTCACACAACTGTGATGCTGTTACTTTTACTCTTTGCTTCCTATTTGTACACATTCATTTAATATTTGACAGGACGCGTCTGCTGCTGCATGTTTTTCACTGAACAATGTAAAAGTACAAACACATAGTCCACTATTATTGTTTCTAATTCAAGGCCAGTGTTAATGGAAAGCATTACTGTAATGGATGTACAAAGTGACGTAATGATCCACCTTCCAGGCATTGGACATTAGGTATTTGGCATTGGAAAAGCAAATTGGTTGTCAATCGGTTTCCAAGTTGAACCAACCCTGAACTGAACCTGCTTTGGTGGGAAATCACCAACAGAGAGGCCTTTGGTTTGGTCCAGGAGCTGAACCCAGATCCTTCTCAATGTCCTCAATGATCCTTCTCACTTAAGTCATCAACTGTGTTCATCAGAGATCACAGATATCTGCGCGATTCCACCGCAATCCACAGAAAAACTGTCATGATGTTTCAAACTTTGATACCAGGGAACCGTCGTCAACCCTCAACACATCCGTCTCATACACGCCAAAGCCTTCTAAACTGAAAATACCGTTGAAAAGCAAAGTGCCATTTTTCAAGGTCTTTGCAAACACTTTCATTCAATAGAAATATTCACACCTACTGATGTATGTTTCCCTCTGTGGTGATGCAACTGCGAGCGAAAATGCTGCAGTCACAAAGGCACCAAAACCTTCAATAGCTGTTGACGCTGTACTGTAGATGGAGCCGACAAAGACCCTGAAATCAGTGTGTCATCAAGTGAAAGAGCCTTGCACTCACCTGGCTCTTCCTAACTTTTATTTCCATGCAAATGTTGCGCAATAATGCGATAAATTATGCAGTGTATCTGCAGCGTGTTTCACCACAAACACAACTCGAGCCTTTGTCGCCGGGGAACAGCGAGCTTGATTTGCAGTACAATCAAGTTTACACTTGTTATCACGCTATCTGCCATATTGTTGACTGTTATCACCCTTTTCATGCTTAACATATCAAAGTGTGTTTTGGAGTCATCGCCTGGAGCAATCTCCGATGGAAAGAACCAGTTTCTCAGTCCTACAGGAATAATAGCAGCTGCCTGATAAGTTACGCATCAAAGCATCCAATGGGTTTCCATGTTAAGTGGTCGGACTCGAGACCAGAGACGTCGTTTCGGATTAAATTGTGTCGTTAATTAATAGAATAATTATAAACACCAGCGTCAAAGAAATCTCTGGGTCACATCTGTCACTCAGGCTCCATTGATCTCAAGTAATGAAACACTGGAAGGGATCACCACGAGGCCACTGTGTCACAGTAATTACAATGAAGAATAGCTCAATCAAATGCCGGGTGAGAGGGAGCAGTTTGGAACCAGAGTGGAACATACATTTTCATCCAGTAGCACAGGCTTTATTAAAAAAGTTCAAGACACTCGGCCCAGATTTCAGAACTTCTCCTCATCCGTAACCCATAATGTCATAACGCTGTAAAACGAAGAGAATGGTACAAGTCGACAGCTGCAGGTGGGTGGGATGCAACAATTGGAAACGACGAGTTATCGGTTATGTTAGACTTAAATCTATACTGTACGCCTCCCACTCTTCACGCGTCTTGATACAGAAACCACATTTTGAAACGAATTCATTATTAAGCCGTCGGTGGAGGGGCACCGACTCAGGCCCACAGGGTCAGGCGGCGTGCAAAGCAAAAGAAAATATGAGTGAAAGGAAAGTTGGATTCTGTGGGCTGACACAAAGGCAGATGTGTGTGAATCATCACTTTCAGAGTCAGTCAAGGCCGGCTACGACACGATGAGGATGAAAGTGGCGAGAGGAGCAGTCTTAAAAATCACGACACCTACAATGGCGTCAGGGAGCGGGACTCACCATACCGAACGCCTGTGAAGTCTGACGCAGCATATGTGAGGAACCTAATAGCGCAGCTTTGTGCTGCAGTATGTGCCTGCTGCTCGCTTATTAAAAAAAAAAAATCCCTTATGCTACTGGAAATATTCAAGCCTGCAAATGCAAAGCTGAAATGCAAAGTTGACCATAAAACCGAGCCGCTACAGGCACAGCCGAGCAGCATTCACCTTTTCTTCTGCACCACGACTGCCACAACCTGGGCTTTTCTTCTCCTTAAGATAATTTCGAGTCACTTTAATGGACGCAAACAAGCTCTATTTGCTGACGATGCAGGTCCGACCCCGTATTGGCTGATCATTAATGCGGCACAATCGTAGAGAGAAGCTGCTTTATCCAAAATCTCCAGAGCCGGAGCCCAAATGTTGCAGAGCCTGAGGCTCAGAGCGCTCCGAGGGGGAGAAAGCAGCGTCTGAGGTGGTCGTTCAACAACTTTCCAGCGTTGGTTGTGTTTAGTGAATCCACTGTGTGTTGCTGCAACAAGATGGAGGATGTGTAACAGAACGGCAGCCATCTCACGAGAGTCATTAGCTCTGGTGATTGCTCTGCATGGGTGTAGAGGGACTGTGGTGCCATATTACAACCGATTCCATTATCATGCAAATACAGTTTCCTCCCAATATTTGCATGGTGGAAGTATCCCATGCGTACACCTTCGACGCCTTCCCCGATCAACTCGTGGTTCATCAGCGTTTGTTTATTGTGATACAATGGAGGGATGAGTGATGACAGTTCCCACATTCTTCACAGTTGCCACTAATAATGTATGAGAAAAAAAGACAGTTTTATTTGTTGTAATGGACCTGAAATTAGATTTATATGGGCGTCTGGTGATTTTGACGATAGAGTCAAAGCTCTCGGACTAGCACTTTGGTTCTAGCTGACAGGAGAAAATGAGAAATGGATGTGTTGCTGGATTCATTTCTCTCCCTGATTTCTACAAAAAAATGTTTCAGTTGCTGGGTCAAAACGGAGTAGTTATAAAAGTGTGTTTTCTCTGGGTTTCTCCAGTTTCCTCTCACCGTCCAAAAACAAACAGTTGGAGACTTTAATGCCCCGAAGTGTGAGTGTAGGAGTGAATGGTAGGCGTGTGTGTCCTGCAATGGGCCGGTGACCTGTCCAGGGTGTGTACCCAGCCTTCACCTTATGTGTACTGGGACCGGCTCCAGCAGAGCCCCCGCAAAACCTGTTAAAAAGGTAAAAACTGGGCTAACAAAGTAGATGGATGAGTGTACATATATAATACATTTGCAACCGCAAAACGATTCTAAAAGACACTTTATGCCAACACAACTACGCTTACCATGCAAAGGTGCCAAAAGTCAATGCATAATATAATAGTTTTGCATCAGTGTACAGCAATCTTGCAAAGCATTCTCACAAACTAGCTAGCAAACTTGTTAAGGACAGACAATCTGTTTTAATGCATAATAAACTCACACATTTGACTGAAATCACACTTTTCCCTCACCTCAAAGTGCTGGAGCAGAACCCTGGACTCAGCCATCCACCCATGACCACTAACTCCTCTGAACCTCCGCCCACCGCGGCGCAGAAATGAAGTGTTTCAGTCACTCGAAAGAAAACGCCGTCTCTCAGCGTTAACCAGGCGTCAATTACGCTGTCATCACACTGCAATTATGAGAACAATTTAATAGTATAGAAAAGTGATTTAAGGGAGAAAGGTTTGGAATCGAGCAGTGTACGCTGCAGTACTTTCCATGCCTTAGAGGTCTTCGTGTACCGAGCTGTTCTCTCAGCCATCCATCCATTATCTAACACGCTTTGGAGCCAATGGTGCCACGAGGGTCTGCTGTTGCCCGTCTGCAGCGTACAGTGGGTAAAGAGATGCAAATATACCATGGACAGGTCGTCAGTCCATCATAGGAAACACACACCAGTCGCTCTCACACTCAAACCAATGTTTTCTGGCTGTGGGAGGAAACTGGAGTACCCAGAGAAATCCCACGTATGCCAGTTCCTCTCAGAAATGGGTGGGACCAAGACGCAAACCCGCAACCCTGCGACTGAACGACGATGACAGAAAAAGACGTTGAGACAAAAGTTCCCCGAAAAGACTCCAAAACTCTACATTTGAGCAACAAGTTTCAAGGATAAAAAAAACTTTGCACGCCAAACATCACAGCAGCTTTCAGATAGATTTGAAAAGTCTCTGCTATGAGTCAACTGCGGAGAGATAAATCTCTCTGCAAAGTGGGATTATAACACAGTTCTGTTCTTCTTTTTTTTTCCGGCACCATTACTCATTTAAATAAGATCAATGTGATTGAACTGGCGAATATGAACACCCCGTTGCAAGAGAACTCTCTGGCTTTGAAAGCGGGCCAAAGGCAGTGACACACAGTCAATGCAGCAGAATAATTAACCCCAGTGAAGACAATTTTCCAAGCCAGATCATGATTCAAACCCCGAGTCGGCGTACACAAACACAGAGGAAGAGGAGACGTCTTTCACGTCGTTTTTTCACGTCGTTTTTTTTTTTTGCCTGTGCAGACGTGTGACATGTCAGACAGGAGCTTTATAACAGTAGAGGGAGACACATAAGTGGGCACAGTGGGGGTTTGTCAGACGCTCTGAGGCAGCAAGAGCGGTAGAAAAAAAAGGGATCCTGACTCTCAGGGAGGCAGAGAGAAAGCGGGGAGGCAGGCAACATATTGGTCTCCACTCATTACATTGTCACCAGGAACACCCAATCTGGGACTGGTTGGCACAAATACAGCCAGATCCCACCCTGCATCATCTCTGCATGTGTGTGTGTGTGTGTGGGTGGGCACTTTGTCCTAGTAAAACCAGGCCATGGTGGCATTTCCTTTGGGGAAATAGGCAGAGCTTAGGTCTGGATTCATATTAAACCACGGATTAGACTAATATCAAGCCACAGGGCCAGTCAGTGGAGGGCTTGCTCGAGTCCACACAGTATTTCCGTCTCTCCCCAATGTGTGTGTGTGTGTGTGTGTGTGTGTGTGTGTGTGTGTGTGTGTGTGTGTGTGTGTGTGTGTGCCCACAATGCTTGCCACACATGCTCCACATGGAAGACTGCTCGTAGCTCTTTGCTCGTGCTGGTACATATGTGCGGGCGTGTTGCATCCACAGAACTGTACGTGCCTTTGGTAGCTCATGGGTGGGTGATCGGGCCACATCCCGCCATGCTTATGCATGTGTGTGTGTGTGTGTGTGTGTGTGTGTGTCAGAGCATCGTGCTGTTGCCGAGGGAGGCTGCCATTTGTTTGCCCTTGGCCCGCAGAGGACGATCGGCTGCCAAGGACCAGCTCAGCGGAGCCGGGGAAAGAGGTACGGAGGAGTCGAGGAGGGGGTTGAAATGATGACAAAGAAGGATGGGAGGACGTGTCATTGGTTCGTGTAAATTACAAGAGGAAAAAAAAAACAGAACTCCTTGTTTACCTTTAATGGCATCCATCAACAGAGATAATTTGGTTTAATGATGAGGAAATAGTCCCAGTGCAAGCTATTCTCAAGGTGATTCTTTTTTATTTGTTTCGGTTTTTCAGCTCTATAAAATTTGACTTTGTACGTCTCTCGTGAGGGCAAGACAGTGTGTTTGTGGTTCGCACTGTCACTTGAGGGCAATAGGGATGGATTCGTCTCCCAAGGGCCTTTCTATGCAAAGGTTATGCATTGAAAGATACTCCAATTTCTTTCCACAATCATGTAAACATGGATGTTTGGGTCGATTGAAGACTCTATTCCTTGCCTTGACTTCATGTGTGCTGGGATTGGCTTGAGCAGACCCCCATAACACAGGTTAGGCATAGTGTAAGTAAGTATTAAATAATAAGTATTAAAGTATTATTTTTGTATTAAGATGGAGGTTGAAATCTTTGCGACATACTGTATATTTCAAAACTTAAACTCAAAGCGTCTGAGCAGCTATGTGGTTTATAACCCAACCACGTAATCAAAGGGTTTCTAGAATTAGAAATGCTCTCATTACAATAATTTGATAATGAAATAAACAACCTCAAGTGGAATTTCCAGTTTTCAAAGCTGGCATCATGTGAGGCGAGGACACAACACTGAACAGTGCCATTCTCAGTTTGCTTGTTTGCTTAATGGTCCTTCCCAGCCATGCCAGAATCAAAAAAAAGACACACAATAAATTAGTATAAAAACTACAAAAGGAAACAAAAGTAGGAGAAACAGCAGTGAGGTGAAGGAAAGATGGAGCATAGAGAGAAGGACACAAAAGCTCTACTCTGGAGTAGTAGAGACCTTGATCACTTATTCATTCAGACTTGTGGAGAGAGCCAAGAGGATCAGGTTTCCTAATGACAGACAGACAAACACACACACACACATGCACACACACACACACACACGCACACACACACACAGGCAGTGAATCCCACAGGCTGGGGCAATTGAATTACTGCTATCGTACACCCCGGACTGAGACACTGTCTGCCGACCAACCACACCCTCTCTGTTCGCCCTGCACTGGAGGACACACACACGCCCACACACACCCACACACACACACACACACAGGATTAAATACCACCACTATATCCACTCCACACACACACACACACTCACAGACTCCAACCACACCACTTCTGCTATGTCCCACCACAGGCAATGTCCCATTATAGCCATCATTTACAGTCAGTATTGATTACTCCTTGGCTGTGGCTCGTTCACTCACTCACTGTCTCTCTCTGATACACACACACACACACACACACACACACAGACCTAACACACGACAAATTTACACTGATTTGAATGGATATGCTGATTTTTACATATTCATGTGCATTATGTTCAAAGACACACACACACACACGCACACATGGCACACACACTTAGACAGCCATTCCCAAGATGTCTGATCACACTTTATTGATTTCTACTGGGAATGTCCTCCTCTACATTACACCGCTCTCTCTCCTCGGCTCGTTTTGTCTTCATTGTGGCGCATGTCTTTTCATTGCTCGGGCTTAATGGGAAAGAGAAGAAGAATAGACGAGGAATGACGGAGACCTCAGAGAAAGTGTGGTGCGAATGTGGGTCCCACTTTCTTCTCACCGATGTGCGGCGAATAGAAAGCACAACCAGAGGCCGTGTTGGAGATACCGGAGAGGCGTGTGCCGTGCCGGCTCCGTGAGATGAATGCGTCTCGCGCCGCCATCCGCGGGAGAGAAAACGCAAAGATGAAAAATAAAGATCTAATATATTAATCAAAACGGAAGCAGCCAGGGGAAAAGAAGGAAAAAATTTCAGATTATCAAAAAACCCAGCCGACGCCTTTCAATTTATCCACGGACGTGCGCGTTGCTCCGCTCTGCCCTTTGTAAACCAGCAAAGCAGGTGAACAAAGAGAAAACAACAGGAAAAAACAGTCAAACAAATAGCAGAGATAAGGGAATGTGTGTGTGTGTGTGTGTGTGTGTGTGTGTGCATGTGTGTGTGTGTGTGTGGAGGAACATCTCTGTAGTGCATAACGTCTCCATAATTTCCATACACTGTATCTCGCTGCCAGAGATGAGAAAACCTGGCCGGGGACCAACTGTGTCATGTAAATGCAGGCTGGTGGCCTGCTTACTGTGTTGGTGCGTGATGGAGGACAGCGAGAGACGGAGAGAGAGAGAGAGAGAGAGAGAGAGAGAGAGAGAGGAGGAAGGGAGGACAAGGGAGTGGGAACTAGAGTGAGAGAGAGAGAGAGAGAGAGAGAGAGAGAGAGAGAGAGAGAGAGAGAGAGAGAGAGAGAGAGAGAAAGTCGGGAGTGGAGAAGGAGAAAGAAAGACCGAGGGGAGGAAGAGGAAGAGGGAGAGATTCAGAGAGCTGATGTTGCTGCCATGGTAACCGGCATCACCTTGGAGAGGAACAGAACAGAACCGCTCTGGGGAAAGACCCAGAGCCACACACACACACACGCACACACACACACACACACACTCCAACTCATCAAACAATCACAAATTTGCGTTTAATCAACACGGCCCAGTTTTTTACTCCACGTGAAGTCTCTGATCAAAAGAAACATTTTAAAAAGAGAGAGAGGTTTTTTCTTCTTTCCGCTGCAGCAGGTTTCGGGGCTGGCTGTAGTGCGGTGCCCCGCTGGCCACTGATGTTTAATTGATGGGTGTGAGTTGGGGCCCGATGTCTTATAGATGCCTCTGCCTGCACGTCTCGCTTCCACACGGCCGTCCTCTGGTGCATTATTCACATCCGCCAAACCCACTATACCAGCCAGCCTCTGATTCATATGCATCATATCTGCATCACAATTGCCCCGCCCCCCTTCCCTTCACTATTTTACTTTTTTTTTGTTACAGTATTCAGGTCAGGATTGTAACAATACGCCTGAGTTTTAACCACAGACCTCGGCACAGCGCTTGCCCTTGACAAGCCTCTTATGAGCGTACTGTATGCCATACTGTACGCATCTCAATATGCATACAGCATATCCCCCCGCTGTGGCTATGAGGAGCGGATCCCATCCCCCCACATTTTATCCAGAGTGTAATGTGAATGTGTTCTGCATATGCGTAAAAGATCCCCCCCCACCCCACCCCACCCCAGCCCTCATCCTCCACATTCTGTAACATTATCTGCCGCGCTGTTCATTTTATAGCCGCGTAATTAGATGTTTGATTAGAGTTACCTTCCATTAGCTAAGTCTGGTAGTAATCTCTGTCTCTCTCTCTCTCTCTCTCGCTGCCTCTCTCTTCCTCTTGCTGTTTCCTGACCGTTAAGTCTTTGTTTGTGGCAACGATGAGTCAGAGTGATAAGAAAAACCACGGCGCTGTCACGCACGCTACACTCTGCAACTCTGTGTTTGCTCAACGTGCAAATGTGACGCTTAATCTTGCATTTAACCTAATAAATAGAGTTTCCCACAGCTTAAATCAATGCCCACAACTTGCCTGCTTTCCACAGCCAGTGTCCAGGAATCCCAAGATCTTGTGAATATCCTGCATTTTGACCTGACATGATAAATAATTGCAGCTTTGCCACAATTAATGCACTGCATTAATGTTGCAGTCGTTTCAAAGCTCCATTACAGAGAAGCGAATGCATTGCAATGCCGTTTTTCTATTTATAGCGCAGCATGTGCCAGAGAAATGTGCCAACAGATGCAACGGGTGTAACAAGGACATATAGCGAGTAGAGAAGGTGAAGACAGTGATGATTCACGACGGGCCTGAAATAAATGGCTGTTATGCTAAATTACATATGAAGAGACTGAAATCTGTGGCACAAACAGAAAACAAGGCTGCTTCCAGTATTACATAAAACCAGGCATGTATTTGCAGGTCCATAAAGGGGAGCTCAAAGGAAAAGAAAACACTTCTGGTTGGCATTGTTAATGAAATCACTTAGTCTTCATTCGTGTATATGTTTTGTAGATGAAATTGCAGCCAAAACAAAAGTGTGATTCCTAATTGAGTGACGCCGTTCCTCATCTCCAACAAGTTTGCAAGTTCCCACCTCCTGGTTCCTCCTCAACATCTCACTCCTCTGATTCTGGCTCATATACAATCGTGAAAGTGAGATACAGTATGTACGTGTATGCACTGCATCACTCCAGTCCAGTTACTACTGAGTTCGGGAAGAGGCTGCTTCTGATCTGTGCAGAAATCTTTCTATAAATAATATAAGATCGCATAATTTCTGATAACAACAATGTTCTACAGCTTTGTGTTCAGGCTCAATGTTCAGCTTTACTTAAAAGAACAAGGATGAATACTAAAATAGAACCATTCAGGGTCAAGTTCGGGTTACACAATTTATACCCATTTGTCTCGTAGTGAGGACACGACATAGCATTTCATTATCATGCAAACATAAGAAACAGAAACCTTGATAAAATCAGTGTAAAAGGGCTCCATAGCTCAAGGCTGCACCAATTTAGACACAGATATCCTTGAACACAAATAGACAAGAATAAAATATCAGTATTAAAAAGATACATAGATACAAAGATCATCAGTCAAGAGGACCTATTTTGCTAAGGCATCACTCTCTTTTTAGGATATGATATATGTTCAAGGTCTTATTTAATAACTGGGTATGGTAAATCCCATGAATAGATACTTCTCTCCACTCCAATTGCCAGTGGACAGGTTTGTCTTAAATTCAAGCCTTTGCTTCGTTTCTTCTTTTTCATTAGATTATAAAGAAGCAGCAACATGTGCTACATATATCTACTATGTCTTTTGTCCAGCCACGTCTTAGAGGCTGTCATGTTTGTGTCACATGTTGTGCTTCTAGCGATGCAGCAACAACATGCTCGCTGACAGCCGGATCGCAGCGTTTAGCAGGAAGTACAACGGCGCGTGATGGGTTTGTTATTAGCTTTGCAGATATTTGGTGGTAAACCAAATGCGGTGGACAAATTGAGCCCTTGACGGTGCTAGATGGGATGTAACGGGGGCCGCTGAAATAATTACAGTTCATCCTGCGGGGGACATGAATGTCGGCACCGAATTTTACGGCAGTCAATCTAGCAGTTGTTGGGATATCACGGGCAGCAGGGAAAGCCGATTCCATCGTAAACGTTATTGCAGTAAAACATTACGCCCAAAGCTGATTGTTAAGTCCGGGACTCTCGGAGTACAAGTCTGAAAACCGTCTTTTATAAACCGACAGAAAATCTCTGTTGTGGCTCTGCCAGCCTGTCCGCCATGACGGCCGTGTTGACTCGTACTTATCGAGCTTTGCCGTCTCTACTGTCGACAGATTTTAAAAACAGCCAGGGTAAAGCTGGCGCTGGCAAAACGGGAATCGCTGATACAGATGGTTAACTAAGTGTCTGCTGTACGGGGAGTCACGTCATCCGTGGGAGAAAGAGTTTTTAGAGAGTGCACGGCTTCATGAGTCACTTCACCCTTTAATGCGATTCCTGGATTCTTGGCAGTGCCTCCGTTCAATAATGTGTTGCTGCCACACATCAATCATCTTAAATGTGATAACACAAGGTAAGAGTCTGTCGACCACATGCTCTGTGGAAAGTATCCTGATCCTGCAGTGGCTGTCTACTCACCTCTGATGCAATATTGATTCAATTCTGACATTTACGGGCATGTGTTGTGAAGTGGTTTACATCATTTCCTTTGGATGTAGACCTGTCTTCTTTAACGCTGAAAGGGTTTGTTATTGAGACAAAACTCAGGTTGGATCCATTCATCTATACATCCATCCATCCATAATTTTGCCTGTTTAGCGGTGCCTATCCACCACACATAGGGCAAAGGCAGGGAATACACCCTGGACAGCTGGCCACTGCATCACAGGGCACACACACACTTTTACTCTAATACTTCCATCTAGGAACATCTTGGAGTCACTAATCAACCTAAATATACATATGCAGAGTATCCAAGTAAACACATACAAGAAAAACACACACACACACACTATAATTTAATAGCAACAGTGCCATGTTGCACCATTATGATCCTTCAACAACAACAAAAAAGCTAAATAACAAATGACCTGTCAGAGATATGAGGTTTCTACTAGCAGTTATTCAATGCAAAATGATATGACTAAGCCGGATGTGTTCTGCTAATGCACAGATCGCATGTTGTACTGCACAGATTGTGGCATATCCTGTATCACTTCTCACTCTCCTGTGTCTGAGCTTTAGCTGCAGCTTAAAGAAATGCAGGAAAATGCAAGGACTGCTTGTCTGTAGATCCGACATTCCAAATTGTGCAATATCACCTCCTTTATCCAATATCACCACCTCCATCAAAATATTATCTCAGTCTCTGCGAGCCTGTTCTTTCTCTCCATCACCTTTGGTCTCTCTGTTCTCTCCTCTTCCTCCATCTCCTTCCTCCTTTTGAATTCAGGCAGAACATGCCAGCAATGTGCAAAGAGGCTGAAGTGGCTAACAAATGGGAGAGATGCTCCAGTTAACCAAGACGTGGCTCGAGCGTAGAGGAGGAGACGAGACGAGAGGAGAGGATCGGCTAAAGGAGCGAAAGGTGCAATCGAGAGGAGGACGGGAGAGGAGGATGCAAAGGGAGAAAATGAGGGGGAGGCAGGAGAGGAGCAGGGGGGGAGGTCAACAGAAGGAGAGGCAGATGCTCGTGGCTCGGATGCCTGTGCGCAAATAATTATCCTGATGAGATTCACCGAGAGCGGCACGAAATGCAGAGGAAGAGGAGGGAGGATTTGGGAAACACCTCACGACACAGGAATAAGAGGGAAACAAAGGGTGATTGCGTTCAATGTGGACATATTGCAGCTGACTGTGTGGTGATACGGTATGTGGCTTATACCCACTGTTCTCCCTCCTCGTCATACGTGGCGTGAGAAAGTGGAGCCTCCTCCTCATCTTTGATGCATGAAGCTGCAGCTACGTGGAGTCGGGTGGGGAGGAATGGAGAAGGGGCGGCACATGCAGCTCCTGATATACTCTCAAGCCTTTAGCTTCTAAAATCGAGTGAAAGGACAATGGATAAAAAAAAAAGAAGTTCATAATCAATTTTTTGCCGTCTCCCTCCTCTTCCCTGATTAGATTTAGAGGCCGGCCCAGTATGTGTCAGCACGGCTGATATTAGACCACGGCGTGCATCCTAATATCAGCAGCCGGCTCCTCTTTGAGATGCTGCCCGGCACAGTTGGATGGCAGCACATCAAAAAGTGAATCAACACCACTCTCTTTCTTCATGGACCGGTGAGAGAGCCTGATCTGTGCCTCGCTACAATCCACTGCCTCGTCTGAGATTAAAAAAAAAAGACAACACAGGTGCTGTGTTAAGTGTGCGCACGACCACCTGCCCGAGTGCACACACCTCCCATTCGAGCCTTTCATGTGATGTTCACACTGGCTCCTATCTGCTGCCCACGTGTGCGCTGAAATGTCAGGTGCGGCCTGGCTTTGGGCGGCTGATAACCTATCATGTCGGACGAGATTTTAATCGCTTGGCCCCAAAGATGGAGGAGTTTGACGCGCACGGAGTGGAAATTAAATTACCGGCCACCAACAGATCTCAGATCACCTCTACCAAACACCTCACTTGCCCTCCAGCCATCGCAGACATTTGCCATTTCGTAAAGCATGACAGCCAGATTTGGAGGGATTGTGTGGCATTACAAAATACCAAGGATGTACAAGCCGGTTACAAAAGGGACAGTTCACAACTTCGATGGAAATGTGCTTCATTCACTGGGCCTTTACACATTTGATTCCTACTACATTTGACATTTAATTTCTATGAAGCCAAGGCATTTACATTTTATGTAAAACATTCCTTGGCCAAATTGAAATGCTTATATATAATCTTATCTTGCTACATGGTGAATGAGTGGTCAACACTGTCGCTTCACAAGAAAAAGGACCGAGGCGCTCCTTGTTCTGGCTACATGTTCTTCATTTGTCTGCAAGGGTTTTCTCAGGGTCCTCAGCTCCCACAGTACAAAAATATACAAGTTTAAGTCAACTGTAGACTCTTAGTTGTGCCAGGATGTGACTGTCATAGCGAATTGTATGTGCATATGCGCCCAGCCTCACATCTGATGGTCTGGCCTCATGTCCTCCAACTCACGCCTGAACACCCCACAGGTGCCATCCTTTCGTTGACCCCGGAACAGCCCGACGGGAAATGACTATGCAGCAAATCCTGCGCCAGATGGCTGGACGTCACTGGGGGACAACCTGCAACATCTGGAGATCGACATGGAGGACGCAGAGGACCTGGTCCACGACTGCAGCCTGGTTCTACGTACGGTGACAGCCCTGTTCAGCAAGAATGGCTCCTTGCTATGCAAGAGCCTGAAGCTAAACCAAACTAACTGTGTATGCAGGAGCCCAAAGCCAAGCTAAGCTAACTGTGTGCAGGAGCCTGAAGCTAAAATAATCTAAGATAACCGTGCTAGCAACCTGACCAGGCAGTATTCCCTGCCTCCACCCTATGTCTGCTGAAGACAGGCTCCAGCAGACGCCGTTAAGGAATAAAACACGTGAGGTGATGGATGGATGGATGAATGGATAATCTTTTATTATCTGACTTCTGCCTTATAGTCTTATGTGTGCAGCTGCGGCTCAGGAGGCCACAAGCGGAAGTATCCTCAGGCAAAACGCTGAACCCTACGCTGCTCCTGATGCTGTGCCGCTGGTGTGTGACTGTGCTTGAAAGGTTAAAGCTTCTGGATGAGGAGGTGAACCTTGCAAGGGCACCTGGCACCAGGATAAGCACACATACCTGCATTTCCTTAAAGGAATCTAATCTATCTGTCCATATTTCACTGAGTGGTTGTGAGGACTCATCAGTCTTGTCTTACTTATTTAACATGCTCTCAGAATGTGAAATAGTAAGATAAGCTCAGTGCTGTATGTTCAGTGGCATTAACAACTGCTTCCATGAAGAGAAGGCAATTAGAGGGTATGGCGTGACAAGGAAATGATATTCTTCTGGCACATAACATTTTCCAAAAAACGCAATGTTGGATCCCAAAGCCCAGTTCTCTCTGGCTTCCCTCTCTCCCGTCTGATGCAGATAATTTGTAGGTCATGTGTGAGGGATAAGCTGAGAGAGGGAGAGAGCAAAGGGCTTTTACCCTCTAGTGGTGAGCTTGGGGAAAGGCCTGTCAAATTCATTTAGGAGAATAATGTACGAATGTCCAATTATCCCTGTTCACTTGTGCACGGGGGCAGTGACCCAGTTGGAAAAATCACTTTTGGATTTCCGAATTTCATATTTTATTCACCAGCAAGTCTCATAAAGTTAGGTGTGAACAAGAGTGTGATGCTGTGTGAGTACGTTTTCCTTTGTACACTTGCATATATCACTCCTCTGCCCTGCAACTCCGAGCAGAATGAAATGAACAGACTCAACCAGACGCAGCCACTCGTGCGGCGTTTCACAGATGGTAGCGAGCTTTGAAAATTTAAACTTCCTGTGAATAGCAAAACATTAGAGATCTCCGCACAGCTTTCTCTCTTTTTTTTTAGCTTTTTTAGTTTTTTTTAAACTTTGAAAATCCTCTACATTCAAGCTTGATTTTTAGAAACTGATGTCCCGCCTGTGAAGTTACTTGCACGATAAATGATTAAACAAACAACTTTGAATAAAACTGGAACAAAACCCCGCATGTTGTCTTGTTCACAGCATTTTTGTCTCTGACCCGATTCATGTGAATGTTGGATCTGAATGATGAAATAAAAACTGTTTACTGGCAGCAGTTTTAAAAAAAGTGTTTTTGACCCATGCCATAATATCTTTCATATCATGTGCTTGAACCTTGCCCCACGATTCACCCTATTAACCTCAGGAATTACCCAAACCAGTGTTTTGGCAGCATTGCACCAATCTTTATTCTCAAACTTGTTTGAAATGTGTTGTTGGCATCAGAATAAGCAGATGTTGACATAATGCAATATACAATAAGGATGACTAAGGTAAATGATTACATATATCTATTTGGTGCTGTCTTCCCTCTTTATGTGTCATTGCATCTACACTAAGTTCTAATTGTTAACATACATAAATATAGGAACGTAACTGAAACATACCATAGGGTCACAATATAAATATCAAAGAACTACATTTTTTTATGTGTTGTTATAGAGATTTATAAGTATAAAGTGAACACTTTTAAGCGTTGCCATGTCACCAGACATGATATAGGAGTCACATGAATGCTCTGCTTCAAACAAGATGGCGCCATATGTGTGAACAAAGGAGACTGAACTTTTTCTAAATCTGATTTATAAAACCATGTTTTAGCATTTACCTTCCGCAAAATGTACTGTCACGAGACTGGACTTTAGAAGAATTACAGCTTATACACGAAACACCCCTCGATGGAAATGCCTTAAAGTTATTTGTGAAGAACTGTAATAGAAACACAACTAATATTGCTGTTATGAGCATACTACCCTTGGCTAACATGGCTAAATGTGGAATATTTTCTCACAGTTTGTCAAAGTACAATCATAGATCTTCACACAAAAACAAACACACTCATTGTGAAACACACTACTGTAGCTACACGAATACTGAGGAAAAAATCTGGTTGGGTAACAATACAGGTTTCCGTTCCAATGTCAATTAACGTACATTAGCCTAATAAACCACAGTGATAGCCATAACAGTGGAGCACCCATTGCAATTGTCGTCAACTGCGCCTAGTGCCATTTTTTTTCACACACACAGACACACCAAACACAATCACACTTTTATACACATGCACGCAGTGGCATATGTTAGGGAAAAAAAATGTCAGCAGGCTCAAGATTTCACAGTTTTCAGCCTGTCTATATTCCAAGACAGAAGCTGTGACAATATATTTGGGAAATAGTGTCCCCGAGCAGAAAAAATAATAATAAATCAAGCTCTACGCTGGTTTGCATGCCCCTGCCATTACATTTTTTTTTCCTATTAAAAAATAAACGGGGATATCTCTCTGCCTGTGAGTGACTGTGTGGGTGTGAACGCAGTAGAGACGGAGAGAATTGGGAATAAAAAGACACAAAGAGACGTGAGCCAGGAAGGGGAATAGGTGGTATTTAAAATTAAGATGGCACATGGGATCGTGTCCATTGTGCCTCAGTGGGCTCTCAAGAGATGGGAGTGACTTAACATTTCACAGTCTTGTGTGAAACATTGAGACATATGTATACACAAGAGTGGGGGCTCGTAGAAAAGCCACGCTCCGTTCCGAGGAGAAGGTGATAGGGAGCTGAGCTCAGACTTTCACAATGATCAGGGGAACATTTCTCTAGTGCAAATAACGCCACAGACTTACTGGCAGCTTAGAGAGGTATGTGTTTGAGTGTGTGTGTCTGTGCGTGTGTGTGTGTTTGCGTGAGAGAGGTTTAATTTCAACAACTGCAAACTCATTTCATTGTGGGAGCCTTTCAGCTCAACCTTTTTTGGTATTTATATGGGGTGCGAATGTGTTCGTGTATGAGTGTTTATGTCTGCACAACAGATTTAAAATTCATAGAAATCACCAAGCCATTCTGTACCTATTTGCTTATTTACTGTGCCTATACATAAAAGATGACAGATCTGCTCTTTCATTTCCTCCTATTTCCCACTTCCAATCTAAAAATCCCTCGAAACGATGATACCCACATGGATGTCACGGTGTGGGATAGAGGTTTTAAACTATGATATTTACTCAGCTGTGTAACATGAGACATGAGTGGACAGCATCCCTGGTCGTTTCGAATCGTGGTAGTTTCGATTCATGCCTCAGTCACAATCATAGATTTATCTCAGTTTGCATGACCATCGATTCACAAGGAATAAATTGAATGACTGCGTTCAAACAGGTCCACACATCATCACCGTGTAAGAGCTAAAGTATTATACGCTATACGTCTAAGAGTGCATCGACTAATAAATTGGTTCCATGTACTTGTGGTTTACTGCTGTTTTTACCTTCCAGCTGTTTGCAGCACACAAAGCCATTTTGAGCAATCTAACAGCAGCAGTGGCAAAGGACATTTCGTGCTGTAATGTGATAACAAACCCATGCACACAATATATGGGCCCTTAAGGAGGAATTTAACTGGCCTCCAATCCTGTCACACATGTTGAGGATGTAAATAAAACATCAGCGCCCAACACCGACACTTGACAACATCTCCTGGCAGCGTGTTAATACCCATGGGTATTTACTAATAGCACTAGGGAGTAGTGCTGAGGTATCCACACTCTTGGATGATTTAGCTGGACAGTACAATCGTGGATGGATGTGCGGATAAAGCTGACAGTCTGCAGTGAGGTGGTCTGTACCCTAGCTGGGTGTCCCACGGGATATGTCCAAGCGTTTATTTAGACCCATGCTTTAAGACCACCCTGCTTTATTCCCATGTGCACTGGAGATAAGCTTCAGATGGACCCCCTGTCACACCACTATACAACACAGGTAAGATGGTTGATGAATGGATAGAACAGGACTCCACTTTCATGTTATGGGTTTTCCTCCTCTGACTGGGCCCATGAATAAGATAGACAGTCAGGTGCATTTGTGCTATATCTCTGCAGGGTGTCAAGAATGTTTTCATAAATCAAGGACCACATGGTGGATCAGTGGTTATTGCTGTTGCCAATCCGTATCCAGATTGGACCATTTCTGTGCAGACTTTGCACATTTTCCCCATGTATTCATGTTTTTTTTTTCATATACTCAGACTATCTCCCACAGTGCAAACATTTACATTTAGTCTACTTAATATTTGTTATTATTTATATACTAATTATATATTATATACTTATTATTTTATCCGTCGCTCCAATTTCCGATCAGTAGTACTAGCCAGTGAATGCAGCACGGCAGTAGGCATTAAAACCTTTTAAAAAAGGCTGCTGCACCCTGACTTCTTAATGGATCTTGATTCAAGAGGAAATATTAAAGGTAAATTCAGAGTTTCTAGTCCCATTTCTTCCCTTTTTAAGGTTAAAGTGAGCTACTTCGACCTACGCTACAGCTAACTTGACCGTTGCCAGGGGCAACGAGAGAAAGGTCTCGTCGACGTCACGTAATATAACGCAACGCGACCCGCACGCGACCTAGCAGCTAATGTTAGCCACATCTTCGCCACTAAAAGAGACTTCGCAGCGAGTGTAGGGCATCATTGTTGCCAGTTGCTGGTTGGAAAAGGTATGATCAAAGTTTACAAATGATTACCTGGAAATGGATCATTGAAATGGTGCTTTGGTTTCATACTGTGGCGATATTCACCAGGAGACCAAGTAATATTGACTGGTCAACTCCATTTTAACAATACATTGTTTGGCAGTTGATTATCAATTGTGAAAATGATATGGAAAATGAGGCTAAACCAAATAAAACAACCATCTGCAGAACTATTATTAATTTTATTATTACATCTTTTGTTTTTGTCAAGTATATATTGTATATAAGGGTGTGTGGGTGTGTATATCTTTGTTAATTATAGACATACATAGAGAGAAGCAAGTGTGCTGAGTAAAAGGCAGCTACAATATTCCGTTCATTTGCGTGCAGTGTCTCGATGTCCAAAACCAGTTTTTACCAAATTCACTGTGAACAAGAGGTGTGACCTGACATTGTAAGTACAGTATTTAGACGTTTTTTGAGATCCGCTGCTGAATTCAAAGCATCTATTACTGTCATAGGACAAGATTTACTCTGCTAACCAACCCACATTCATGTCCACTGATTGGAAACGCATCAAACACGTTGCTGGGCGTTTTGTCAATTTTATGAGTACAGCTTCAGTTGATTTAATTTTTTCCCAACAGGTTGCTGGAATGTCATGGATGATCAGGAGGCACTTAAAGTCAGCCCAAGCCAAGACGGTGAGAGTTGTCAGTCTCCGACAGACTCTGAGTGCAGGTTATCCCCTCAGCATGCTCTGGTCCATCAGACAGAAGATACACCTGACTGTGATGCTCATGGACCACGGTAATGAAATAGATGCCAGTGCTGGACTGCAGTTGCAAGCCCAGGACACACACACACACACACACACACACACACACACACACACACACACACACACACACACATACATCACAGATAACAATGAGAGAGCAAAATGACAATAATAATTCAAGTTATCGCTCCAGTGTGAGGTGTGATGGCTTTTTCTGTCACTGCTCTAGGAAAAGTCCACTTCCTCCTGGAGACGAGGAAGAAGCAAAGGGGGAGTTAGACTCTGCCACCCAACCTGAAGAGAAGAGTGCTTCGCTCGAGAAACCCGACCTTGACGTCATAGTGGAACATGTGGCAAGAGATCATTGAAATAAGTTCATATCTTGGTTTCCTGTTTCCTCCCACCTCAGCTGTTCAGTAGAAAGACCAAATGTCACAAGAGTTGGATATTTCTTCCCTACATTTATGTGCAAGGTGTCTGCCCGTCCATCTTTACTGATGTGGCTTATTTGAAAATCCAACACCCAAGTGAAACATCAACATCTGCGATAATTAACTGCAGATTACTTGACTTCCACTGTCTTATTATCTGGCTAACTGAAGGGATCTAAAACCATCTGCAGCCTCTGTCAAAAGGCTTCGCCTGTGTCAAAGTCACACTTTCCACAGGCCTCCTCGTCTTATTATTTCAACTTGAGTCTTTTTTTGAACATGCTGATGATATCTTGACAACAAAATCCTCGATTAATACTAGAGAAGATGGTTCAGGTTTGATAAGAGGAGAAAATGAAAGTCGCTCTTTTCTCTAAGAGCATTTCATTCTTCTCAGGAGGAGGACTGGGTGGACAGCTCAACAGCACCCGCTGAAAGCGCCAACTTTGATGAGGAGTTGATCAAGGACTTCAAGTGTCCAGACCAAGTTGTCAAGACTGGAGGTGCGGTAATACAAGTCGCACTGCTTGGTGTCAGCCTGCTGCTACTACTACTACCACTGCTATCTCTCACCTTCACTGATGGGTTTTGCCTCCCAGGTTGGCAGAGTGAGGAGCATGCGACCCACATGGCAGCGATAAGTAGCATCACGTTTGACAACCTCATGAAGAAATGCCCCACTTTCCAAGGCTGCAAGAGCCACTTGGCCGCATTTGTCTTGATAAGAGGTAAATATTCAGAGGTGTAGCGAAGCTACTATGCTATGTTGTCCTAAGTCATTATGAATTGGACTTTTCTCCGTCACTTATGGATTGGTTCCTCCAGCGGGGCCTCCCTGTGAGCTGCACCAGGTGGTGGCTTTGGGCACGGGCAGTTCCAGTGCGGGCGAGTGGCTTTGCTACAACGGCACCAAGGTCCACGACTGCCACGCCATCGTCATCGCCAGACGCGCTCTCCTGAGGTACAAACCCTCAGCACTTTAAGTTTGGACCCGCTTCTGAGATGATGACCCCTTTAATATGGGTCAAAATGACCCCCCCCACCTTCCCCCTCCCAAATCAATGTGTGTGATCAGGGTAGTGATTCCAACCTTTTCAGCAATTCATTTCCTAATGAATATTTGTGATGGAATCACCTCATGCCTTTCCTCTCGCCGGTTTTAGCTGCTGTCAGCCCCGATCCACTTGCCCCCTCCTTTGTCCATTTAACGCTGCTCTGAAAGTGCTTGTGTGGCTCAAAGAGGGGGATGTTGTATTTCTGGCTCGTGTTCAGGTTTCTGTACAAGCAGCTTTTGCTGTTCTTTGACGCCGAGCCGAAGGCCAAGGAGGCCTGCATTTTCGAGAGCTGCGCGGACAGCAATCTGCTCCGACTCAAGCCCAGCATCACTCTGCATCTCTACACCAATCAGCCTCCCGACGGAACAATCAAGAACTTCTACACCAAGTTTGAGTGGTTAGTAGTCGAGTCTGCATGCAGACTGTCATGGGACGGTTACGAGGACTTCTCTCCTTTGTTGTTTTGTTGCTGTGTCAAATGTGAGGAAATCACCTCGACCTGAGGGAAACCAGTATTTTTGCACAAACAATAGCTGAGACGAACTAAAATTTCCGTTGTCAAACCAGTACAGAAGTATTGTTACAGTTCATTAAAAACATGTCCATTGTTCCATAAACTGAAACAAAATCAACCTAATACATTTAAACATGGCTCAATAAGCCTTCAGTTCCTTCATTCATGTATGTGGAAGTTTGATCTCTCCTCACTGGTTAGACTTTGGTGACGAGCAGCTCTGTTATCCGTTTTTTTTCCCCTGGGCTCAAATTGTTGCCCGAAACGCAACGCATCCTCTCAGGAACCCTCTGGTCAAGTCGGCATCGCAGCTGTGCTATCACGCCAAGGGCCAGCTGGTCCCCCTCTCCTCGCTGGACCCCAGCATCTGGGCGGCCAAGGTGTGCTGCGTGTCCGGCAGCCACAAGCTGTGTCGCTGGGCCGTGGTCGGGGTCCAGGGCGCGCTGCTGAGCCACTTCCTCCAGCCGCTCTACATCACCAGCACTGTGCTAGGTAAGAGAGGCCTCCCAGCACTCACTCCACACCGTCACGCTCTTGTTTGACTCCTTGGCCCGGAGTTACACGAGGATATCGATTGTCATATCCGAGAGATGTAATCCTCCCTGTAAATGCGTGTGGATTCATGTCTTTCACCCTTGGCGACCGTGCTGCGTTCATCCAGGGGGCATGCCGTTCACCAAGCAGGTGTCCCAGGTGGTCAACAAGCGCCTGGGCGCCCCGCTGGAGGCCGTGCTGCCGCCCTGCTACAAGGCGCCCAGCATGCTCATCCTCAGCGGCGAGTACGTGGGCCCCGCCATGGTGTCGCTGCACCTCAGCCACTCCAGCCTCAACTGGTGCCTGGGAGACAAGGACGTGGAGGTCCTGGACGGAGGCAGGGGCTTCGTCGCTGACAGGTAAGCCGGACGCGTCTCACACAGTCTGGTCACTCTCACTGTCTCACCACAGTCGACCTGAACACGCATGTCTTGGGACTTTTGTGAGGGATGCAAAACCACCTTGATCCTACAGTAAATATGTTGTGGTAGAAAGAGATAAATCGCTGACTCTAGTATCATTAGAATGATATTGGCTCATTCATTAGACCTCAACTCATCTTAAATCTGTGTTTTATAATGCCTACATTACTGTTAAACTGAAGTAATTTCCCAGAGTAAACCTGCAAACTCCACACAGAGAGGTTGTACAAGCCACTGAGCCACCATGTTGTTGGAAATAAACTAGGAAGAATGAACAAAAAACAACAAACAACAAAACAAAATAGCAGCTATTTTAATTATTTATAGAATATGGCATTTAAAAACGTGTTCAAAGTTAGTGTTTTAAGTGGAAGAAAGTCAAAATGTTCTCATGTAAGCATCTTTCTTAAAACATTTCTGCCTGTCAGGCCTCGGCCCGACCCGGGACCACCTTATTGTGAGGCAGTACACACACACACACACACACACACACACACACACACACACACACACACACACACACACACACACACACAGACACACACACACAGACACAGACAAGACTCCAGTTCCAGGGAGAGTGTCCTGGCGTTTTTGGTTGGTCAGTCTCTCTCTGGCCTCGGGCTCCTGCCGTCTCGGCCTCTGTGGAGCCGCAGCTAAAGCGTGACAGACATGGCTCCCCTGGCCGCGGGCCGCCTCGTCCTCCAGCGCAGGTCGCAGCCCAAAATAGACGCGAGAGATCCCGATCCAGGCGGCGGCCAGATCTCAGGCGGCGTCCTGCAGCTCCGAGCTGCCGGCATCAGGCGCTGCAGCAGCAGCAAGGAGGGTAAAAATAAAGACAAGTGTGCGGAGGGAGGTGGAGAGCAACACCTACTGGGAGAGAGAAGATTGTAGTGTGAGAACAACAGGGTGATGTGGCAGTCGTGGCTGGCCTCTCTCTCTACCTGTGGCTAATTGATTCCCTAAAAACCTCGGTTTGCGCCCAGTTCTCCCCGATCTTGGCAGGAGGAATCCACTCTTAGCGCGGGCTGCACGAGTCCTAAATTGATTAGACATCAGCCGGGAAAGCACGGCCATCTGCTAATGGTGGCCTCAGTGGGAAGATGTCGGACTTTTCACCACTTTTCGCCCCCCCCCCCTCACTCCCACCCCCCCGAGGGTCCTCTTCGGGCTTTCCCTCAGGAACCGGCTTCGCAGCCGTGGCTTGCATCGCGTGCGGGAGACCCGGCGTTCTCTCACTTGGCCGGACCACGCTCGCAATTTTAATTTATTTATTTGTTTGTTTATTTTTGGGTGGAAGAATCATCTTGCCAAGAGTAATTTCTGTGTCCAGCACAGCTGAGCCCCCCGCAGCAGGAGAGGCTGCATCCACCGAAACCGTGCTGGATCCAGACAGAGAGTGTGCAGAGCGAGAGCAGGGAGCGCTGGTTTCACATGGAGAGTCTTTGGTCTTAGGAGCACGCACTTGAATCATCCACCCCTCACTGTGGCAAATTAAGTGGCTTTTCGTGATTCATTGGCGGGGGAGTCGGTGTATGTATGCATGCGCTTTTGTATGCGCTCGAAACTACGGTCTGAGTTCAGTAAACAGGCATGTGACTCCCTCCCAGCCACAGCCAGACACAAGTGGCCTCTGATGACGTCCCCTCTCTACGTCAGACCAGTGGAAGGAACCACTCGAGTCTGAAAAGTCTTTGCGTCTTCACCTTCATTACACTTGAAGTGTTCACAACTCGTTTCTCGCCGTCATGGTATTTATCATGAGGCCCGATCGCGAGCCCAGCCGAGGCTGCAAGATGAAAGTCGATCCAAGTTGAATTATTCTCAGATGTAAACAAAAACCTTTATCAAGTAACACAGAATTTACAGATTATATTAACTGTTTTGTCAATGCAAGTCACAGGTACAAAGCAACAAAATGGAGATAACTTCTAACTAGATGTTAGTTGTAGTGGTAATAGAGTAAATGTAAGTGGCAGTATATCATGTGATGTATAAGGAAATATTAGTCAATATGTGTATTAATATAGGTTTATTCAGTGGCTCACACAGTCTGTGCAGTAGTGCACATACCACATACAGTAGTGTCTTCTTACAGTGATAGACTTATGTAGTTCAGCCTAATAATGCATTTTTCATTTTATTGGCTGGAACAACTAAGAGTAATTTTTGTTTCGACACATCCCTTAAGCCTGGCAGTAATGTCAACAGTGTATTATCAGGATCATCCATTGAGAATAGACCTAAATAGAGTGATGTCAGAGTCAGTGGGGTTAACAATAAAGCACATTTTAAGTCCGTCTATCCACCTGCTTTGTACCTAGCGATCTCACCATTCGCTCTCTGTCACACCTATTATAGAGTTTTCAATAGGCCTAAATATACATGTATTTGGAGTGTGGGAGTAAACCAGAGTAACCCTAGGAAAACCCACACGCAGACACGGTAGCAGAACAGCAGCGTGTCACTCCTCTCTCGTTTCTCCCCAGCTCTCCCTCTGTGAGCGGACCCAGCTCCTCCAGCCGACTCTGCAAGAGAGCCCTGTACAGCTACTTCCTCCGCGCGGCACGGCTGGCTGGCTACAGCTTTCTGCTGCTGCTCCCCACCTACCGCAGCGCCAAGGTAGTAGCAGCTGCAGCAGTACAGTAGTAGCAGTACTGGTGAGATGGCAGATCTGTGGAGTGTGGCTCCCAGTGACATGCGCGTTGTGTTGCAGACGGAGGCGATCATCTATCAGACGGTGAAAAACCTGCTCAAGCAGCAGTTTCTGGACCACGACGCGGGACCCTGGAATTCAAAGCTAGTGGTAGACGACTTCAGCGCTTGAATGTGTCGGGGAAAAAAAGAGAAGAAAAAGGGCTCTTCTTCTTTCCAAGATGCTCTGGAGATTTCTGTTTGCTGCTGTTCTGCACACGTCAGTAATGATAAGCCCTTAAACGGTAATTTCAGTTTGGTTTTTAGGCACCGTGTAATGATGTTTAGTTTGTGTAGGTGTCTCAGGGAAAGAAAGAGAAAAGAAATAAAGGGGAGCCTACTGTTATGTACCAGTGAAGGAGTCAGTTTGATGAGTGGTGGGTGGAACAGAAATGTTGGTTTTAAGGCAGTTTTTTACTTTCTGTCCTTGCAAGAAGAGCGGAGCAACACTATCACCCTTTTTGTTTCAGGAGACAACTTTTTATTCACATATTTACCATGACGCACCAGGTAAGGGAGGTGTTATGAACAGGTACTAATGATGCTGAAGCACTAGATGAGAAGCAGTCCCTTTAGTATTCACATACATACACATATACAGTATATACTATATAATGTTCTGCATACTGGTTGTAGTAGCTGCAAACAAGCTCTATCATGCAGTTCATTCATGCCATCACCCCTTATCCATATTAATCTATCTTTAAGATGAAAGGGTTTACAGAACTTGTTTATATCTGGCAACCCAGCCATAGTATGCATGAGACTATTAAGGTGTCAAGGTGGCACAGGCAACTGAATAAACACCAGTAATCAAACCTACATTAATGCAATCTAGCATTAATACAATGTACCTTTAAAGTAGAGGTCTACTTGCCACACTAGGGCTGTACGGTTGGCAGTGTATTTTCAGCATGTTTTAAAAGGCTCATTTGGACCATAACAAGAAGATGCTCGACAGAGGCATTCAAAGGGTGGGGTAATTGTTTTCCAAAGCTGGCTGTCGACAGTTTTCTTCAACCTAAAGCGCACGTTTTCTTGGTATAAAACAGAGGTGAAGAAACACAGGGCCACTTACATCATCTCGAATTTAACATTTTTTTTTTCATATTTATTTATTTTTCTTTCCCCATACAAAACTGTGCGGTACCATGGTTCATTGTCACCATGGCTCCACTCACCAGTTGCTTGGCAACCAACTCCTCCTTTGGAACCAATGCAACTACTCATGTCCTCATAATTACAGGCTCTTTTACAATATTTAGCAAAAGACAAAAAAAAACCCCAACAACAACAACAATGGCGTCGTACGGGTAGATGGTCTAACGAAGGTGGGACCCTCTGTGGCTCGCAGGGCGGGAAACGCCTCAGTGCGGCTGTCTCTGCTTGGAGAGCGCCTCACGACGGCCTGCGGGGGTCAGCGCGCTCCCGGGCGCCCTCGCCGCCGGCCAGGCAGGCGGCGACTCCTCCGGCCAGGTGGGGGGCGGGTCCCCTCCCGGTCGGGAGGCGGAGCGGCTGCACCTGAGGGGCTCCTCGGGACCCGGGGGAGGCCCGAAGATTTCCCGCAGACGCCTGCCAGGTAATTAAACAGCTGTCAGCAACGATCCTGGAGGCGCGTGACATTTCTCCCAGCGCTCCTCGCGTTGGGGAGCGCTGGGAGAGGTGGCGTTCAGGTTGAGGAGGAGGGGGGGGCAAACCAATAAGATATAACAATTACGTCCCCGTTTTAGCCGCGTAGAGAGCGGCTTTATTGCAGAGGCTCTGATGTGATTAGTGGAGTCGCCGCGGTCTGGTTAATGCATGCGGTGACCTTCAGCGCGGCTCCTGCAGCTGCCGGACTGTGATGTCTGACTCAACCTGGGCTCGTCGATCACACGCGACGCAGGTCGAGCCCCCGCCACATGAATGAATTACCACCTTCAGCCGCAGCATTTAATGTCCTACAATAGCTCAGGATTAAGGAATTAGACGAGCCGGTCCCCAAATGAAGCCCACTCAGCCGAGAGGATGTTTTTTCTTTGAGTAATATACACATGATACACTTTTATCACCCTCAAACTTTCAGCTTCTCTCCCAATGATTTATCATCATTTTGAGTGTATTAAAACGAGACTTTAGCAGTACTACAATCACCAGAATTTCAATGGATGTACGTTTTCCCGCCACTTTCAGCATTTATCGGTTTGGATGCGAGTTTACGGTACAACCGAACCCACCATCAGGTCAGAGCGGCTCGTTTCGAGGGTGTTTGTGTCACTCACCCGGGCTCGGCCTCAAATGAGGCGAACCTCTGGCTGGAGTCGGACGAGGCCGACGTGCTCTCTGTGAAGCTGGACTTGGCCGAGCGGACCGAGGGCAAAGACGCTCTGGGGGGATTGGATCTGGGTCGGTCCAGCACGCCGGCCGAAGCCGAGTTACTCCACTCTGGATAGCGAACACAGACGTGACAAATAATGGATAATGAATAAATAATGAAGCTAATCCGGTCATCGTACCTGAATACTCGTCGAGCCGGAAGCGTCCAAAGCACAGGTGGATCCTCCACTGTTTCCTGACGTTTTCCTTCATCAGGCAGTGGAAGACGAAGATGAAGAGTCCTGGGGTGTAGACGAGAGTGAGGTGTGAGCTGCACAGAGTATTCGTTTTGCACCTGAGCAAGGCATTTCTTCCTGAAGGGAAAAAAAAAATAAAGCGGAGGCCCTGTCTTGCATCACTTTTAGATAAAATAAAATAAAGTAAAATAAAAGCAGTCTGATACAACAAAGGCCCGACGAGGTAAAGGCAGTTGTGAAACGGTTGCATCATCCGGCCTCTGTTTGATTTCCTGCTTTTTTTCTTCTTTTTTTTAATCTGTTTTGTTGGTTTCTTTTGAACTGCGAAGGTGATGTACGGGGGGGAGGGGGAAAACCGCATGTGTGGTTATCCAAAACTTCACTCTGAAGAGATACACCCCTGGATCCCATGCAAGATAGGGAATGAGGCAAGATGAGGATAAGAAAATGATGAGATCTGCTCGTGTTAATATGGAAAGTTTGATGAATCCCCCCACCTGGCCACAAAATGATTCCTTAAACGTAAAAAAAAAGTCCCTCTGTCCAAGCCGGCCGACATAAAGACAGGGCATATTTAATGTTGAAGAGGGCTTTATTGAGCAGGAGTCACACAGGGGGGTGCCAGTGTCCAGATATGAGAACATTAACTTTTATAGTAAGGGATGAACTCCCCGACTGTGAGCCGCATTAAAGCCCAGAGTCACTCTCCGTCCAATCATCACGCCCCGATGATGATGTAGCGAGCACAATGTGATTGCGCCATTAAGATATTCGTTTTTTTAATTTGCTTTTATTCCCATTTAAAGTCCAAATTCGGACCGTGGAGGAGATGGGGGACAAAGAAAAGCAGACTATTCTGCCACCAGACCAATCGATCTTGTGGGGTTCAGTCTGACGTTAGAGAGGCAGTTATGGCATTGCAACATGTCAGTCGGTCTGTCCTCCTCTACAAAAGCGTGGTTGTCTCACCTTGCAGACTGTTGAGCACGGAGAAAAGGTACAGCAGGGCTATTCTAGCCGGTCCCCAGGTGAAGAAGCCCACAGTCCACGTCAGGCCAAGCAACAAGGTGAGACTGGCCACGCCCTTCAGGTCCTGCATCAGTCCACTGCGGGTCCCGGCCGGGCTGTTGACCCGCATGTGGCGGATCTGGACCAGAACCACCACAAAGATCTGGAGAGAGAAGCACAAGGAGACTTTGTATCGAGCCAACACAGACTGAAGAGTGTTTCTGACATCCTGTCATGCATGTCTTGAATATGAGTGAGGAGGTTTGAGCACTTTACTGCAATGTTGAAGAGAAATACCAACGCCGCATAGGCAACCACAGAGACGTAAAACGTCACATCATCCTGGAGCCAACAGCTGAGGGTGGAAAAGAGGAGGGACAGAGGGAGATAGGGGTCATCATGATTATACTGGCAACAAAGACACAAAAACATTAAAAACAGTCAAAGATTTGTGTGTGCAGTGTAGTGCAAATATTTCATGTATATTAAGTTATGGAACAATAGGAAATAAAGGTGGACGTTAGAGATAGACGTAAAATGCAAATGTTTGATGTATGTTTGCATGTTGTATGTATGTTTAAATAGCTGTATTATTATTGTATATGTTGTATAAAAGTGAATTAATCACTTTGGTGTTGCAGCTCTAGTGTGATACCCAGTTTGGTTTTTCCAGATACGCAGATATTCTTTCCCAAAATCTACTTTTATAACTGTCATGTTTTTATAATTCAATTTTACAATTCAGTTGTTTTGGAAGTTTCCCCACCCGCCATTTGGAAATCATAGAGCCCTGAACAGCAATTTCATTTTGTTAAAGCAGCCAGGCGAGAAGAGAATACTTCAGTCTTACTGCAGTCAAAGCCGCTTTGTTTTCAAGCAGGCGCCGAGACGTGGAACGTGAATGAGAGATGAAGCCCAAACTCACAAGTTGTCAGAGTTGTCCAGAGACTCCAGGCCAGGCTGAGCAGCATTAGCAGCTGCAGCATTAGCAGCTGCTGCTGCAGCGTAGAGATCGCTACCATATGCCTGTCTGTTCACGATGAGCACCAGGATGCAGATCAGCACAGGAATCCCTGGATCAGAGGTTCAGATGCACGTCCTTAAATGACTATGATAAACACTTTCAGTGTTGACTACCAACCAGGACTCACCCCAGCCCAGGATGCAGAACTTGAGGATGTAAGAGGGCACGTAGACGTTGAAGACCTTCACCAGGGCGAAATACATGTTGACAGCCTCGAGTCCCATCCAGGTGAAGGAGGCCAGGAGGAAATAGTGCAGCAGGGACGCTGCAGCCACACACAGGCCGTACACACCCCAGGAGGACAGCCACGAGTTGACCAGGAAGACCAGGTTCAGGCCCAGCAGTGCCAGGGAGAGGTTGATGAGGATCTTAGAGGGATAGTCTCGACGGAGCTTTCTGAGGAGGGGGAAAACAGTGACTGACTATTGCCTACTGTATGTTTACATTTACTGTACTTTTTACACTTATTATGCCTTTTATCCTCATATTATTTATAGATCTTAATGCACTTTGTAAATTGTTTGATAGCCATGCTATACGGCTATGCTAAATAGCTATATGATAGTTAGATGAAGGATGATTGTTATTGATGTTATTTGCCATAGCTTTTCATAGCTTCATCGTCTTGTGATTTTACAACTACATCTTCACAATTTTAAGTGTAATATAGTGATTTTGCTCCAAAGTGTCTCCATCCAAGGATCCAAAAGCATGTGCACATCAATCTGTGTAGTATGTGCGCATCTGTGAATCTACAGTGTGTGGGCTGGGAGAGTATAGTTTGATTCTTGATTTTTGTTGTGTGAAGCACTTGGGGCTGCTTCCTCTGCGTGCAAACTGAAAATAAATAAAGTTTGACTTGATTTGAGTGACAAAATGCAGCAGAACAGCCACACGAATACCAGAGCTGGTCACACTGTGCAGCAACAGCCTTCGTCTGGTTGTTTTCGTGCAGACCCACTGGTTTTAAAATACCGCTGTTTGCAATCTGGCTGCATTAATGTCAAGTGTTATAGACCTGAAAATCCTTACGGCCCACACGTAAACACAGCGAGTGCATGGCAAGTAGGAGACATCTCTGAGATAATAAATCCGCAGAGTCTCTCACTCGAATGCTGTGTAAGTGAGAACGGTGACTCCCAGGAACAATGAGGAGACTCCACAGCCAACATAGGTGATAATGGTGAGGATCTGCTCATTAGCTGCGTCCACCTGAGCCCTGGAGACATCCTAGAGACATACACACACACACACACACACAAGGAGCTTTGTGAGAGTGTATCTCTGCAATAATAACTGTGGCGGCTCCTGTACTCATGATACAAAGCCACACAGAGCAGCGAATTAAGGAAGATGTTCTTCTTATTTAACAGTCGAAACACGGGCACGACTGTGTGTGAATTAGCGGCAAAGTCTGGCAAAGAGAACTAAGTGTTCATTTTAGCGGCGGTGGGAGCTACTTTCCATGATGTGTTTTGCACTCAGAGGAATTGATACTTGTCAAAACGATGGTTATTTATCACTGACATTATATAAGTGTATTCAAACGTTGTACACTCGCAAGCTACGCTTGAATTAAACCGAATGAGTCCGTGCAGTCTGTCAGCATTAGACAGCAGGAGGCACGTCCCACTCTTACAGGGGCTAAATGATGAATCTGTGTCAGCTTTAATCTACAAACGCTTCAGAAACGTCGTGCTCAGAGCGCTCTCTGCTGGTTGGATCTAAGACGAACACTGCCTCTCTGCCACTGTCACCAAAATGTGCAAGAAAAGCTGTCCGAGGAATGAAGGAGTAATGTGGAGCGTACCAGGAGAACGCCAAAGTGTGTGAGGTGGTCGCACAGGCACGTCGTGTACTCCGAGGTGCTGTTGTATTTTCTGCAGCCGTAGTCGTCCCAGCCTCCGTTTCCATCTGAGTGACAACACAAATCCATATCATGATCTAGACATATCTAGTTTTGAAGTTGTTAAAGCCAGGACGTACCGTTTTTATTGAAGTTCCAGTAAGCGCAGAGTACATCATTGTCGACCTTTAGGAGAGGGGAGAAAACGTGCACAGGTACTGTATGTGTTTGGCATCACTGTAGTATCTCCTCAAATGGAGGCTGACTGTACCATGTTGGGTATCAGATGATGCAACGTGACTTTGATGTATTCACTGAGGTCTCTGATTGGCCCGCTGGCATTGGTCACGCTGGCCGACACCACAAAGCTGTTGAGGGTTTTCCCCCTCTGGTTGCCCTGCAAAAAGCGAGGACAAAAGTGTCTCTCCAGAGCGTCTCTCACACAGTCACGTCTGCAACGTTACCACAGGAGGCCGCACCCTGAAGAGCACGGGGTTGCCGTAGAACTGGAACATGATCCTGGGGGAGCTGTGGTTGGAGATGTTGAGTGGGAAGCTCTGCTGCAGGACAGACGGCAGCGAGATGAAAGCCACCGTGCTGTTGAAGGGATGAGTGTTGATGACGATCTAAAGTGTGGAGACAAACGTATTTAATCTGGGGATTAAATCGTACACGCCAATCGGCCCCAGCACAAAAAAAACAGTGAAAACAAGTGAACTGAATAACATCGTCATCATCTTGTTTTACAGATGTTAGGTAGTTGCCAAGTTGCAACAAGCAATATTAGCATATATATAAGCATATCCATCATCCATATCATTTATCTTTTGTTTTTGGATTAATGAATAAATTGTTTGGTCAATAGGGTCAAAAATTGGTGGAAATTGGTGAGTCTCATAAAGGCCAAAAGGAGTCCTCCAATACTTTATGCAGCATGTACCTCAAAAATATTCAGTTTATTGTTAGAGAGGTTTGAAGAAACCAGATTTAACTTTTTCTTTTTTAAAATTGTACTTGAGAATATTTTTCAGTCTTCTCATCAACCAACCGTTAAATGACCCACAGTCCAAAACTGTCGTTAAGGTCCATTGGGGACTTCCCCTAAGTGTGTGTGTGTGTGTGTGTGTGTGTATGTGTGTGTGTGTGTGTGTGTGTGTGTGTGTGTGTGTGTGTGTGATTGCTTTGTGACCCCTACAACACCATTAATGTACAAACACAACCGATGGATGGATGGATGGATGGATGGATGTGTATTTTGTCAGTTCATTGTTTGATTATTTGTATAACCAGAAGGGGGCGCAGTCGTCCAGAGACGGCGAGGCGGGAAAAAATATATTGGGCGGGTATGAAAAATTTGGGCTGCTTTTTGCCAACACTTGGCGTTACTTTAAGATTGTGAAAACAGCACATGGGCTACTCTGTAATACATAAATAATAATAATAATGCACAAATAATAAAAACGTTGTATACCTGCCTATCGTTAATAGCTTTTAATGGTCCAATCCAACCTCAGCTTGTGTGTGCTGTGTGTTGTGTAACTGCTTTAAAAGGTCACGAGGACTAGAAAACCTGCTCCACTATAGCTAGACCATTTAGTGTTTACCATCTTTGCTCACCTGGGGCCACATGCCTGCGCGGTACGATGAAACTCCAAATGTCAAACTGTCAAAGTTTCCAGGTTTCACGTCCACCACCGTGATGGCAATGGCCGAAGCGACCAGGGTGCAGGAGCCGTTGTAGCCCACTATCTTGTCTCCCACAGCGTCTGTGATGTTCAGGATCCTGGAGAAGGAGGATACAATGCTGAGAGAGTGATCTGCATCCAAGCAGGGAACACTTTTTTTTTTTCAATCTTACGTGTTGGTGAAAGGTAGCAGGTTGCTGTCGGACTCCAGGATGTCTGAGATGATGCTGATCAGATCTTGGCCCAGACTCTTCGTGACCACGCTCAGATCGATGACGTCCTTCATCTTGTTGAGGATCGTCTGCAGCTCCTCGTAGCTGAGCGCAGAGTGCTCGCAGAGCAAATCCTGGATCATGTGCACCAAGTCCAGCGCGTTCTCTGGAGATCAGTGACACAGCTTGCGAAGTCATGTCTCGATATTTCTCCTGCTAGTTATTAAATGGGCAAAGCCGGAATCCACATAATCATAACAGAGCAATCATTCTCATTTAATGCCACATGTTTTCCTCATCTCAGCTTTCCTCTCTTTTTGTTTATCTCTCCACTGCCCTCAAATGTGTCTGTATTTAACATATTTTAAATCTGTTTGGAATTAGTTAGGAATTTCTGGCTCCTACCAGGAACTTAGCAGTGAGTAATGGAATAATTTAAAGAGAAATTAAGTCATAAGAAGTGTGACAAACCACCGGTGACTTGGACCTGGTCGAGGTCAAGGATGGTTTCCACCACCAGGTAACAGTCCTTCAGGTCTGGGTCCAGCCAGTGAGTGCTGAGAGACAGTTTACTGGTGGCGAGAGGACGAGAGGATTAACACACTGTTTAGCTTAAAGTCTGCAGTCCAGAATATACACAGGTCTCATACTTTGATAGGAAATGCATCCAAATGATGGTTGGGATACTGTTGAGCATCCATATATAAAATCAATAACTTTGCTTATTAGTGGCACCACTCATCTGATTAATGATGATTAGCACATAGAGTGAGTTCAGATTACAGTGAGACTGCCTTGAAACTATACACCAACGAGCTCAATCTGTGGCCAAACAGGTCTGTATCTATTCACCAGTTAAATTCAACTTAACAACCTTATTGATTTCCCTTGAGGTTCAAAGACCAATGTGATCTGATTTCTGAAAAAATACCCGTATCATAATGTCACACATTTCCTTTATTTTAGTATAGTATTGTGATTAGATAGATAGATAGATAGATAGATAGATAGATAGATAGATAGATAGACAGACAGACAGACAGACAGACAGACAGACAGACAGACAGACAGACAGATAGACAGATAGACAGATAGATAGATAGATAGATAGATAGATAGATAGATAGATAGATAGATAGATAGATAGATAGATAGATAGATAGATAGATAGATAGATAGATAGATAGATAGATAGATAGATAGATAGATAGATAGATAGATAGATAGATAGATAGATAGATAGATAGATAGATAGATAGATAGATGGATAGATGTTTTTCCCCACGTTCTGGAAAGATCACAGCTGTAATTATTACTTGCAAGTGTTGATGATGTGCTAATAAGCGCTCACCAGTGTCGGGTGGCGATGTGGTCTGGGTTCTTCGTGCACGGACACGTTACATTTGACCCTCCGGAAGTGGCGGGCCACTCGAACAGGCCTTTTCGCAGCTGCTGGGTTTCTGCATCGCAGTTATGTATCACTGTAACAAAGAGGCATGAAGGTCTCAGAGCCAGTATCAGACACTGCAAGTATTAAAAAGTCATGTTTTTTCCATGTACAGACTGAATCTGGCCCTGGCTCACGTATGCGGCTGATCTGTATATGCTCTGTTTCTATGGAGACGGAGCCGTTGTTGTAAGGAATAATCAGCAGGCTTCTTATCTGCTCCTCCATTTCCTGCGTGTCCGACAGCGAAGACACAACCTCAACCTGGAAAACACAGCTCTGTCTGCAGGCAGTAAAAGAGTTAATTATCAGTGGCAAAAAGCAATAAAGCGGGCGGCATAATTGACGGATGGATGGACTTATTTGATGAGCGAATTACAAAGGTAATTCTGAACCATTATCTCATTATCGCCAGCCAGATTAGCAGTGTAAATACATGTGAATCTGCCGAGCAGCCTGTTGATACGTACGTGGGAGCACTGTAAAAGCTCACCTGGAAAAGAAGGGACATGGATAAGAGACTCATAGGAGGCTTAAACCAGGTCAAAGACCAATCAGTTTCAATTTGTGACCACCTAAAATCAAGTTTTTATGCATTAAATCAAGCTGACACGTAGTACTTTACAGTTTCAAAACAACCTAAGTTAAAAGGTTTGCCCACCAGCACGTAGTATCTAATACTTAACCTGTACATAACAATGGTATAACATGCACTAGATACTTCTTGGGTGCAGTGCTGTTTTCAAGGAGTCTCACTCATGTTAAACTTCTGAAATGTTGCTCACATTAGGAGTTTGGACAAGAAGTTTGACATGTTCATGTTTGACGTATTCAACCTCCTTCTGTTAACTTACACTTTTAGAGGTAGAGGCATCTGCCTGCGGGCTGGGAAGATGTCTGGATGTGCCGTCAGTCACCAGACTAGTGAGCACAAGTTGAAGTTAGATCACAGAGTGCTATTTATGGAAATTGTAAGTCATCTGGCGCAGCATCTGAATAACCTGCAGTACCTTTGAGCTTCGGGGAGCAACTGGAGGTCGATCACCCTCATCGAGTCGTCTGGCAGACTGGAGTTGAGCTGTGGGGAGTCAAGAGTTCAGTATTGAGTAAAGAAGTTACACCACCTTAAACTGAAGGATCTCTGCTGCTCTGTTGGACATACCCACGTAGACAGAAGATGTTCTGTGTCTGAGTTGTTCGTTATGGAAATATTCATCTTAACCTCAAAATACAGATCTGCAGAGGAGGTCGAAATAAAGATATTTGCAGTCAGTGAATGATAATCCAGACATGGACCACGTTTGCAAATAGTCTGACTGACTGACAGGAGAGATTTGCAGGGCTTGTTGTAAAATGAGTAGATGGACGTGGACCGGTGGAGGGTCGTGTCGTTGTGCCAGGAGTTGTAGTGGGAGTAGTAGTTCTTGGACTTGTAGTTCTGGGAGTGGTGGTTCCAGGAGTGGTAGTTCTAGTTGTGGTAGCTCTAGGAGTGGTAGTGCCTGGAGTGGTCGTCCTAGGTGAGGTGGTGCCAGGAATGGTAGTTCTAGGTGTGGTACTTGTAGGTGTGGTGGTGCCAGGAGTGGGAGCTCTAGGTGTGGTAGAGCCTGGAGTAGAAGTTTTAGTTGTGGTGGTGCCAGGAGTAGTAGTTCTAGGTGTGGTACTTCTACGTGTGGTGGTGCCAGGAGTGGTAGTTCTAGGAGTGGTAGCTCTAGGTGTGGTAGTGCCAGGAGTGGTGATTCTAGGAGTGGTAGCTCTAGGTGTGGTAGTCCCAGCTGTGGTGGTTCTAGGTGTGATAGTTCTAGGTGTGGTAGTGGATGTTGTGGGTGTAGATTTGGCCGTTGTGACCACAGAAGGGTCTGTGCTGTCTTCTGGAGGACTCATGGTGGCTGACATGAAGCTTTCTAGGAACCGGAAAAAAAAGACTGTGAAAAAACAGAATTTGTCTTAACGCAACAGGTACGTTGTGAGAGCCACTGCTTACCAACAGGTGTGGTGCGTACTGTCTCCTTATGGGCCTGCAGCTTGAAAAGACCATTGGAGTGGTTGTAGGGGATGGTGAGCTTTGCGTAGATCTGTCTCTGGACATCAGCCACGTCCCGACTGGGGACTGCTGTTGTAAAAACCAGGCCATCAAACCTACAGGAGACACTGTCTCTTACTGCCCCGTCTGCAGCAGAGTTTGTCGGTCCTTAAAGTCAAGTCTACTTGAATGTCAACAACTCATTTCAAAGGAGACACTAAAGACACAGAAGTATAGTTGTAAGCTCGTCCTGTGTGTTTAATAATATGGATTGAAACACCTCAAGAATCAACACATTTTGCCCATCTAAGACTGTACGTTTGAAGCACGTGCTATATATGACAAAATAAAATAAATCTATAAATCACAAAGTAAAACATGCTACCTGTCAGTACTGGGAGCTGACCACACCTGACGAGAATAGGACACAGATTTACACAGATAAAAGACTTCAGAGATTTAGTGTAAATTTAGTAAAATGCTGCAATAAACCACTGTCTGGTGTCAGTGTGTTTGCTTACCAGCTGGTCGTCCTCTGATGTTGTTACGACTGTGTCTTCTCTCACTGATCTGTGCAAGAGATCAAAGAAAATACAGTACCATAACATCCCACTGTTACGCTGTGTCTCTCTTTTACGATAAAACACATTTAACGGATACGACACAGCGCTCAGAAGGTATTTAATTAGAACTTGCATCTTAGAAACGCCGGAGTTTATCATACCTGGGGACCTCAGACACAGACACGTTGTGTAAATTAATGCCGGCCGGCAGAACCTCTCTGAGCTGCGGGGACAACAAACAGCCGTTAAATACGGACCAATAAAATCTAATGTCCCTGAGAAACTGTAATTTCAACAGACATTAAATGCTTTGTGTAAATATTTTGTGTTTTATACCTCCTCAGTTAGCTTTACTGTATTCCAAAACTGAACTTGACAAAACTCAGCTGCTATCAAATCTGTGTTTTCTTCCGTTTTACCGACTGTGTTTCTTTGTTTCCTCTCACCCAGTGATGTGCGATATCTCTGGCGCTGCAGAGGCTTGTCTTATTCCCATCGAAGCGCTTGATCGTAAACCTCAGCCTCACTTCGTAAACAAACCACTCTGCGAGTCAACCAGAGGGAACATAAAATGCATGAGAGTTCGCTGGCACCAGAAAGACAGACAACACAAAACAACACCCTCTGACATCTGCGTGATAAATGCTTCCGATCTTGGTGTTATTGATCAGAGGATAGCCTCTGTATTTGCTTAAACCGAGGGTCAATATTTGATCCGAGGCCTGTGGACACAGTGAGAAAAGTAAACCGAAGGCAGCTCGTCTCTACGGCAGGAACGAGCTGTAAAACGCCCGATGACGCCTGAAACAATTCACTGCGTTAGAGTGAATCACCCACTGTTGTGTAACCACTGTGGGAGGCTCAGCTTGTCGATACCTGCAGTGCTCAGAGAGGTAAATGTTGTGAGGCAAATTAGTTCACTATCTTGGAAACAATGACAGAGAACATCTCGCTCATGCCAGAGAGAGAGAGAGAGAGAGAGAGAGAGAGAGAGAGAGAGAGCTGTCCATCTCGCTCACCACACTTCAGGCTGGGGTCTGGCTGTGGAGCACAGGATCTGGTGTCCCAGTCGTCCGTCTCCCACCTCACCACGTCTCCCTCGGCGCAGTTCTTCGACGCCACCTCCTGCGGGCTGCGCTCTCGCCCCCACAGCCGAAACAGAGACAACTGGCCCATCAGGGTGCCGACCATGGCGTGCGAGGCCCCCAGAGTCAGCGTCCCGTTGGGGGCCAGTTTGCGGCACCAGGGACACGCGAGCGAAGTTCTGTTAAAAGGCCAAGCTGGGAAAAGAGGAGCCGGGGGCAGAGTGGCATGAAAGAGTCAAAGGCATAGAGAAGTGGTCACAGTTTGAACCCTAAAACCTGAAAAAGAGCAAGACGTTGAGTAAAAGTGCCACAAAAATGGCAACGCACTCTTAAAACTGAAAATCTTTGCTGGTCACAGATGGTACGAGTGGATCAAGCTGGCGTTTGAGGAGGATTGCACGGATCCAGCTCACCAGGCTGCCTGCTATCAGTCCCAAAACAAACTTTATGAAACAGATGACTAATCCACACAAAATACAGTCTTATTATCAGTTTTCTGCTCTCCCTCATCATCTGCCTTCTGCTACATTACATAAAATGAGCTCCAGACAGATTTTTAGAGCTTAAACACAGAAAAATACATAGAATATGCTATATATTGGTCCAACAACAGGGAAATTTCAAAGCACAGCATGATACTCATGGACTCAGTGGAGCTATATGAAACAGTATCCATCCATCCATCAGGCCATTATCTTACCTTGTACCTCAAATGTGTCACAGGGGTCTCCTCATAGGGTGAAAGCACAGAATATAACCTGAACATGTCCCCAATTTAGAGCCTACAGGTAACACTTATATTTTTGGACTGTATACCTTCTTTTCTACCTGGATTTGACCCAGGGATCTTGTTTTCTATGAGACAACAGAGTTAACCACTCATCCACTCTGTCCTTAGACCAATAACATGAGGAATCAAACTGCATCTTAGAAAAAAAGCTGTCTCTTCTGTTTCATTGACTCATGTTATTGAGTCATATTAATCTAATGCCTTTCCATCTTCCCACAACACAAAGCATTACAAGATCCTACAAGTTGGGTTTTAGAAAATGGATGGACTGATGGTAATTTGTTAGCAAAGCACCATCAGAACGCTACAAGTTTGTGGAGCATAGAATCAAGGTACAAACATGTCACAGGACGTGAAATAAAATGCTGGATTTAATTTTGTTTCCACAGTTTGACCCACCTCCATTGAGTTCTACCGCAGCACCATCGACGTACAGTGCAGGTCTGTCCTTGCTATGACTCCAGGTCAGACATATCGAGTACCAGCGTGACGAGGTGAATGGCACGTGAGCTGCCGTCCACTCGATCCCGAACAGCCAGATCACCACGCGACCAAATTTTCCCACCATACCCAGCTCAGCCCACTGGGTCCAGGGGTGGTGGTACATGAAGGCGGTCCACGGTAAGGTACCGTAGGTCTAGACAGAGTTGGTTAAAGAAGCATAGAGTTTAAAACTCATTTACATTTAGTCATTGAGAAAAAGTGACAGCACAACCAGTAGACAGGGTCAGTTTTTTTCCCACCAATACCTCAAACTTCAGGCTGAAGGAAACGGTGAGTTCCTCCAGAACGGGGATGGAGACGTGAGGCTTCAGGGTCCAGTAGCCGCACCTGGGGGTGAAGTCGGCCACCCTGCCCCACAGACTGACCCAGGGGCCTGACAGAATGAGATAAGATTAACATAGAGCACATGAGACGACAAGGCGAAGGCTGAGGTGGTCAGTTTGAGAGAAGGGGCATTGTTTTGTATTGTCCCAAAACATATTTCTCCATCCAGACTTTCACAATATGTAGGAAACACGTGGGCAGGCTCTCTCACTGTCCTAATTCAGTCCACTGAGTGCTTTGTGGTCCAGTTCCTCATCTCTGCACAAAGTTTTAACTACAGGGATGTTTTTGAATGATTAAAAAAGGCAAACTCAAACTCAATTAACACAGGTTTAATTGATACAGGGTTGCAGCTGGTGGTAACTCTTATGAAAAGCATTAAATTACCTTGTGTGATTACTTTAAACAATCGACAACCAATTTATCTTAATGGAAAAAAAGCTGAAAAGAATTAGATTTATTTTCTCTTTTATGACTACCAGTGATTCATTTTCCGTGTTAACTGCTATCTTGAATTATTTATTCATTTTTCTCACTTTTTTTTTAACTTCTGACTTTCAATTAATGGCTGAAAAACAGCAATCAATGGAAGCCAGAGACTGAAATGTACTCAAAGGTGACAGATGGCCTCCGCTTTTAAAGGTTCATGTGCTCTACTTCTCTTTTCAGCCTCAACTTTGGACCTTTCATCCATAACATATGACGGGCCATATAGTGTGTGGAAAAAGTGCGGACATATTTATGCTGTGTTTGTCCGAGATATTCTTCGACAGAGACTTCCTCACACACACCTGTGTACACAGCTACTCAGGTTGTGATCTGGAATAATCTCTGAACTATTTCACAAAGGGCTTTGCAACCAAATACCTTACCTTTTTCCACTGTGGAAACAGGTCCGCTCCACAGAGAGAGAGTGATAAGCACCTTCAGGACTTGATGGAGAAAACTCATCTCAAATCTGGCAAATGGAATACAGAACTTCTCTTTAATAAGTTTCTGCAAATAACTGAATAAAACCTCTACAATCAAAATTATGGGGAAAAAATACATATTCAGATCATTTATCTAGGTAGGTAGATTTTCCAATTTGCTCATTTAAAGTGTAAAAGTCATCATCATTCAGGCCTTGAGAGAATTCAAAGTATTTACCTGTAGGATGGGAAATACTCCCGAAAAGACCCTCAAAGGTAGCTCCTGGTCTGGGCTACTTCCTCAACTGGTTTCGTATAACGAGCTCGGAGCCTGATCACGAGGTGGAGCACAAACCCCGTCTCTGCAAACAAAGATGCGTGCAGAGCGGAGGGCAGCGTTTTGTGCCTCTGATTGGTCTGTTTGTGTCAACCACCTGACGGAGGCAGAAAATGCATGCGTGCACAGCGTTTATCAACCCGCCGGCCGGTCAATTAAAATTAGTTATTGACTCTCATGCATGCATGACAAACATGTGCCACTGGCTGTATAAGCACACGCATGGAGCCTAATTAGCCTGAATGGATTCATAAAGAGGCTTCATTGACGTTCAATAGCTGATGCCTGTCATCCAGTCCTTTTATGTATAATAGTAAAAATAATATTATCTTAATATATATAAAAACCTTAACAGTGGAGCTGTTTTAGCTCAATCAGTATCCTGATTCTGATTGATTCTTCAGTGACCGACTTAATTCCCTATCAAACCTGGGTATTCCCTAAGTATCCTGTACTGCATTGTCATAACCTCCATCTCCAGTTTCCAATGAGGAATAAAGGCCTGAACAGCCTAAAAATGCACTTAGAAACAGACGATACAGTACAACATGGGGAGCCTGGTAAATGGCTGGACTCCATATCAACATTGAATAATTAAAAGACTGATAACAAACACTGGTTTATAGGAAGTTTATTTAAGTTCAGCCACACACAGAGGCATATACTTTGTACATATTCAGATTTGATACTCAAATTCCCTCTTGTGAGGACAATGAAGAAAAGTGCATAAAAGTTGACTTAAGTATGTTAATCTTTCCACAATTAGAAGTCACAAACACAAATAAAGGTGGAATCGTGGATATAAAAAGAACACCTCTTTGACATCATACATTTTCCAGTTAAAAATAATAATAAAGAAAAAGACATTATTGCAGCTGCTACAAGCTCTCACTTTGGTCTCACAGATGCAGTGAACATTATTCCAATCATTCCTTTATTTCCACCTAACCAAACGCTGAAAAATGAAGACCATGGACCATTCAGCACGGATGTGTTGCTGTTAGGGAGCAAAAACAAACCAACAGTGGACACATATTACATTTTGGCTCCGGTGTTTTACGTCACTTTTTTGTGGGACATTGACCGAAAACGAACCCAGCAAACATCAAACGGAATATCAAAACAGAGACACTGGCCTTTATATAAAAAGAAGAGAGACACGAAAACAAAACAAAAATATAAAACTCCGGCTCAAGCCGCTGTTGCACAGTGACCCGGCTCTCCATCTCTACTTGTTGGCGCAGTCGGAGCAGAGGATGTCTCTCCCCTTGGCTACGAAGCGCTTGTTGGACAGGCTGAGCGAGCACTTCTTGCAGTTGAAGCAGTATTCATGCCAGGAGCTGCCCTCGTAGTTGACCACGTTCACCCCTTTACCGAAGCCTGGAGGGAGGCCAGAGTTGACCAGAGTTAAATGCAAATGTTATTCATGAATAAACAGATTCTGTGACGAGCATAGAGCTGCACTATAGAGCTACAGATGGATAGTAAGCATGACATTATGTCACTCAGGTGATGCTGTTACACAAAACAACTTGCACAGGAAATAGGTCCCTTTTTCAACCTCTTCCAGCTTCTTACAGCTGTGATAATTTTATAATTATGTGAATGAATACCTACTTTAAATGATTGTTTTATGTGTTCTTATTCTGCTCTGTATGAGCAAAAGGACATTTATTCATAATCAAAAACTAAAGAAAGTCCGACTTAACATTTTATCCTGCACATACTGGTGTGTTGATGCTTTTATTCTGAAAATATTTGAGCTTAATCACTGTTTGGCATCAACACCGACTGGACAAAGGTAAATGTGAATTTCACTTTTCTCCTTTCCAACCTGTGATGGGATTCTGGCAGCCGCTGCACTTCTTGGCCACGGTGGTCTTGTAGCAGTCCACGCAGAAGACCTGGTCCTGGTGGTTGGTGAAGCTGGTCCCCGCCAGAGGCTTGGAGCAGGAGCTGCACACGAAGCAGTGGCTGTGCCACGGCTGCTCCTGGTAGTTCACTCCTCCGGAGGTGATGGCCTGGGGGAGACGGACGCAGGGTGTCTTGTCAGGAACGTATCTCTGGTCCACGCTTTCAGAGGTCAATGGAGGAGAAAGAAACCTTTTTGCAGCTGACGCAGTGCTTGGCAAACTTCTTGTCGTAGCAGGGGCTGCAGTAGACGTCTGTTCCCTTGGAGAGGAAGCTCTGCGTCCCTATCGGCCGTTTACAGCCGCAGCAGGTGAAGCACTCGTCGTGCCAGGAGTTCCCTTTGTACTCTACGCTCTCTGTACCTGGGAGAAGGCGACAGAAAGATACAAAGATACAAGTATATACCTCACTTCTCCGCTATGGCAAACTCAACATAAGCAGTCACTGTTAGCCAAATGTGACAAGGAATCAAGATTTTTCCTGATGTCATTCATGAGCTTTAACAACCTTTTTTTAACCAAAATAATGATGGTTATTTTCTGTTTTCTTGTTTTGCTGTTTTAAACTTTATTGTTAGGGGTCGTGTGGGCATCATGGGACCTCTTTAGGGAGTTTTAAAACAGGATTTCATTGCAGTTTTTGAGACATTAGTGTGGAATGACGTTTTTCAGCCCTTCTGGGCCCCCTTGTGGCCTGGGGGGGTAGCACCTCTCCACCACTCCACACATGTGAGCATGTGAACTCTGTACTCTAATTTTATCTCTTTCAAATCCTCCTCAGGGCTCAGGGCGCGAGGCAGGCCTCCTCACCGGCCAGGATGGGCTTGTAGCAGCCGTGGCAGCGCGGGGCGTCCTCTCTGGAGCAGCACTTGCCGCACATGATGCGGTCGTCCTTGGTGCTGAACGGCTCCTTGGCCAGGGGCTTGTAACACTTCACGCAGCGGAAACACTCCTCGTGCCAGTACCGGCCCTTGTGGCTGAGCTCCTGGAGGAGGGAGGAGACAGGGGGGGCGAGTTGGTTTAGACTCAGGTAGGGTATGAGAGGAGGACGTAGACGTGGCTGAGAGATCTCTGGAGACCTTGGACTCCACGGGGATGGGTCGGTGGCACTCGGCGCAGGAGTTGGCGCAGAACTTGGTGTGGCAGCGCACGCACACCGGCTTGCCTTCGTTGCGGACGAACCTCTTCCCCCCGAGGTCCTCGCGACAGTAGAAACAGTGCGCGCTGTCGGCCATGTTTACCTGCAACCTGAAAGAGAGGAAAGGTTTCAAATCCAGGCTCGTCTTTGTAGAAACCGTGTCAGAAATCGAAATGAAGGATGTACGACTTAGGGTGCAAAGAGAAAAATGAAATATTCTGTTACTCAGAGCTAAGCTTCAAAGCTTCAAAGCTTCATTATAAAGAGAGGAGGGATCCTCAAACCCACCACAGAGTGGCACTGTTTGCTGCTCGCTGGGAAAGCTCTGATCTAATTTCACATTTTTAAAACACATTTTGGTATTTTACGAACTAAGCACTTGTACTCCCAAACGTAATACAAGCAGTTTTGGGTTTCCTGTCTATCTCAAACAAGTTAAGATGAAAATCTAAGAAAAAAGATCTAAGTATAGGGTTGTGATGTTGATTTGTACTCGAAGCATATCTTCACACTGTTATAGCTTTAGTGAAGCACAGAAATGGCGAAATTCTCATTGTTCTGCAACCTGAAGTTAAATGAACCTCCAGGACGAGATGGAAAACCGTACTCATTATCACTCCGCCTTAAGCATCCTTTTGTACCCGACTCCTCACACGACAGTCCCACATAAATCACTCCATCCTCTGAAACACAACACACGTAAACCTCCTAAACATAGGCCCGAAATCACCACGTTGATCCCCATAACTCCGATCACAGCTCCCTGATTACAGGGTCAGGATTTCCAGACGCAGACAGATGCAGAAAAAAGAAAAAACAAAAAAAAGAGAAAGACAGAAACATCGCATCTAAGGTACACACACATGCGAAGGAGGAGATGGTTTGGAGGCTTTTTCACTCGGTTATTTCAAACATCGAGTTCACGCTGGCCGACCGCAAGGAATTCTCCTAAAGTGCTGTGAGAGAGGTGTGTGTGTGCGTGTGCGTGTGTGTGTGTGCGTGTGTGTGAGAGTGAAAGTGAGTGTGTAGTGAGCAGATGAAGGAATGCCTGGTATGACTAATGTGGGGAGATCTGGAAGGGTGACAGCTTCTTGACAGCACCGACACACACACACACACCACACACACACACACACACACACACACACACACACACACACACACGCACACACACACGGACCACTCCCTTGCAGACCACCAAGACCACAAACTACAGTGTCGGCCGTCCTGGTTGGAGCGGCATGTCAGAGCCCTGAGGAAGTTCTGGTTTTGGCTCGGGGCTGATACTACTACGCATTCTGGCCGCGTGCGTTCACAAATATCCGAGACCTCGATTTTCTTTCATAAACACTCCCAGGACCGAATCAGAAATGGGTCAGGGATTCTGTTTTGATAGGAAAAGAGCAAGAGAGAGAGAGAGAGAGAGAGAGGGAGATAGAGATTTGGATTTGGATGCAGGTCATGTCCGTTCCAGAGCTCCTGGAAGGGAAGTGAGATAAATCACACGTGGATGGAGGAGGCTGTAGGCATAGCTGTAGGCGGTCTGCTATACGCTCTATAAAAATGTTTATGTCCAGGACTTGAAGGTGCCACACGTTGTTTTAAAATCCCGACCACTGAATCTTGAAAAGTGATTCTGTAAAAGAATGAAGTTGTAGGTTAAAATTAGACTGTTTTTGAGGGTTTTTCAAGCCAAGAGTCTAAAGACAGCTCTGGGAGGATGCTGCTGGAAATAGTCATGACCTTCATGGTTTCTCTCTCATACATCATCATTCCAGCAGCGTTCCAGCTCTTCTTCTCTTGAAATCATTTTCCAGGACTCTTCCAGGACCTTTTCATCCACCCACCCCACCTCCACGCTTTGGAGATTCATTTCCTACAGTTGTACCTTTCATTTTTCACATTCATCCAGATATCCATCTGGATCCATCTATAAGTCTGATATGAAAGACGCATTTGCAAACCCCCGTGTTCCCTCAAAAAGTCGAGAAAACCAGAGCGGAGGAAAACTTTCAAGAAGAGCTCAAGTTTTCCGAGACATTTCACTTTTTCTCTGATTTTATGTGTGTTTTCCATGACTGGTAAATTGGGTGACGAATTTCTAAAAACTGCTAGGGACTGAACACCCCTCCAGGGTTTTATCAGCTCTTTAGCTTCATGTTAGCGCGCTAACATCTTAGCTTAACGTAATACCTGGGCTATATCTCAGTGAAGGAGCATTTGAGATGCTTGACATATGGTCCACCTTTGGCTTGGGCTTGGACAGAGATATGTGGATGAGACTAAAGCCGCTTAAATAACTCCTTTTGTGTCTTTTGTGCTCCTAGGGAGCGGACATACATCTTCTTGTCAACTTTGCGGCTAAATTCATTACTTATTATTAGAAAGCCCGGGCAGCTGTTTCAACTGCTGCCCGGGTGAAGTCATTCATTAATCTCCACCTGGAGACGTCCAGGAAGCCATGCCAGACGAGCATTCCTGTGCGGCTCATTGTGCTCAGGGAGCATGTTTGGCCCTCAGCTGCAGGAGTCTCTGTGCAGGCCTGTGCGGCGGTGATGCCTGGCTATAGCGGCATCGTGACAGCCTTATCTGATGGGAGAGGAACAATGGCTGCCAGGAAGCGGGCCAGCATATCCCCAGCAGGTTGGGAGAGAGCAAGTCGGGTCAGGCTGACGTCAGGCAGCCGGGGGCGCTGCCGGGGACGCTTGCTTTTTCTCTTTTTTTTGCAATAAATTCTTTTGGCTGTGTCACGGCGCCGATACATCACTCTCCGGTGGCCGAGCTGCCAATACAAACTCTTTGTTTGATCACCACGGAAACACGGAGACGGAGCTGGAGGCAGAGGCAACCCCAGCCAAGGACAACGCTCGGTTGCCTGTGTGTGTGTATGTGTGTGTGTGTGTGTGTGTGTGTAAATCACAATGTGAGGACGTAAATCCGTTTTAAAAGTTCACATCGCACGGGGCTGGGAGAGCTGCATCCCGCCGAGCAGACTCTAAACTTTTATGGTCAGGACTCGGTTCACACGTGGGTTGGGGGGGGGGGGGGGGGGGGCGAGGTAGCGCCGAAGAGGATAAATCTGGCGTTATTCTGCATTTTCCTGGTTGTCAACGGATCGGCTCAGACCGGAGTAAATGGTGCTTTGGTTGGCAGCCACCGACAGCGTGAGTGTGTGGCCGGAACATGCCAACCACCATCACGGCTTTAATGCGACTTTAATGGTCTCAGATGAGAGCGCAGCTCCAGCGGCACAGATGAGTAAGCCCGAACACACTCGGCCTGCTCGGCCGGCAGGATCGGGTTCGTCTCGTCTCCAATAAAAGCAAATATTGAACGTCTCTGGGGGAATGAATGTTAGTTAATAAATAAGTTTTAAAAGTCTTCCATCCATCCATTATCTTCCCCACTATGCGCCTTAACATGTTAGGATAGGTCATTAGGTCATCACAGGACACAATTTACAGTGCCCAATGGACCTAAACATGCATGCTTTTGGACTTTTGAACTGATAGGAACATACTTATCCATTGTGTCTTCCTAAGTGACAAAAACACATGTTCATGTATAGCCACGCAGGCCGCAGTGACACGGTTTTGGATTGAGATCAGTCTCTCAATCTTTCATCCGTCTGAGGCTCTGTTTTCTCTATCACTTTGCAGTCGGGAGATCTGTGGCGTAAAAATAAAACAGGAGAGGGGTGACATCATGCCGTGAAATCATGCACTCAGCGGGAGAAGGAGAAAGAGAGAGAGAGAGAGAGCGGAGAAAGGAGCAAGGACAGACATGACCAGAGTGCCGGCTGTACCCACATCTGTGTGTGTGTGTGTGTGTGTGTGTGTGTGTGTGTGTGTGTGTGTGTGTGTGTGTGTCTTGGCATGAGCTTATCGCCGAAGAATGTGGTGGAAAACTGAGAAACAGGAAGTCTGCATCAGAATGATGTTGGCACAGTCTGGTCTCTCACACACACACACACACACACACACACACACACACACGCACACACGCACACACACACACTTGTCTCCGGTACTGTACTGGTGAGAACTCCTCTGTTTACATCTACGTGTGCTAAAAGCCACAGACTGACGGTTCGGCGTGCTGCTGCAGGTGTTGACCTCTGCTTCCTCGCGGACTCTAATCGCAGACGCGCCCCAGCAGCCGGGCATAGACGTCTCGTAACGAGACTTCCTGAGCGTTTAAAAATAAACCGGGGTTGGAATGAACAAAAAAACACGCTCCCTCTGTATGTTCGAGTCTGCACTGCTGCTCCTCCGCATGGACGTCCAGCCTCCGTACGACTCTGGTGTGTGACCAGGAGTGTGACTGGGACTGGATCTGTCATTCATTGTCTCAGTCGTGTCACTTCAGGAGAGCTTTAAAAGTCAATGATTGTCTGGAGATAAAAGGCCGTGCTGCTTCATAGAGGGGGACCACAAACTACATCTCCCACAATGCATTGTGCTCGATTACGTGAGTGCAGGTCGCAGGTCATGTGACATCATATATATACATATAATAAGTGCGTAGTGGATATTTTTAATAATTCATATATCTATATGTATTATAATGTGTATGTATGCATATAAAAAAGACCATAGACCAAAGACCATTTGTGGCTGAGATAAAGAAAGGAACAGGTGGCTTGGGTTTCATCAACCTTTCCGGTATCTGTGATGAAACAGCTGCACGGTGAAAACCAATGACAGGACATGATTGCTTCACTGGTAATGGTAGAGTGGACGTAACCCTCTGAAGCACCCTTGTGCAATGTTAATACACTTGAACTTTTGATAATGAAAAGAAGAAGTCTGACACGGTTACTGTACAGCTGGTTCCTCTTAGGGCGGCCATAAGGCTGAGGCTGACATGAGTTTAGACTCCAGGAATGCCACGTCTGATGCGAATACATTAAAACGCATTAAAATAACATTAGAGCCATGAACCGAGGCTCGGTAGGACCTCGCTGCAAACGAATGCTTCGCCACTATTCTCCCACTTGATTGTCTCTACATGAGGATGGTTGCATGGTGCTTTGAGAACTGACATAAGACCAGCAAGAAGAAGTGACACATATACTGGTTTATTAAATCTACTCACTTCCCACTCCTTAGCCTCCCAATTTCAGGACATTACGTGATACTTTATTTTTTTATTATTGAGGGCTTTTCTGCATGGAGTTTACACCTTCTCCATAAGTCTGCATGGGTTTTCTCCTGGTACTCTGGGTTCCTCCCACACCTTTAGGTTGATTGGAGACTCCAAACTGTCCCTAGGTGTCAGTACGAGTGTGATTAATGTGTGTGTGCTGTGATGGACTGGCAACCTGCCCAGGATGTATTCCCTGCCTTCACTCGAGGACTTTTTGGACTTTTCAAAGAAGAGACAGAGGTTTTCTGTCAACCTCTTGAGGCAAATTTGTCATACTTGACTCCCTAATTAAAAAAAGTGACTCTGGACTAAATGCCTCACTTACACAACCATCAAAAGTCCTTTGATCTGTTGTTAATATAAAACCGCTGATTACGAGGCGCATTAAAGGTCGCTGTGCTTGGAGCGTTCCTTGTCCCCGATTCCAGTCATACTATCTCAGAAATAAATACACATCGGAGTTTGAAACTGAGAGGCGAGGTCAAATAAACATTTGCACTCAGCTTCGAGATACTTGTTTGATTTGGCTGCGGACGGCCGCATTCCAGACGGTGGGATGAAGCCGACGCAGCAGATCAGAGCTGTGCGGACCAGGGGTCCCCTAAACCACCGGGCCCGGATCATTTGGTACCAGGAACAAGAGGGCAGGGTGAAAAATGACGACTTGGATCCTTGGGGTTTGTTTCTTTTTAGGCACTTGTTTCAGCTGCAGTTTCTTTCGTTGCACCGTTGTATTAAACCCAGCGGCTGCATTCAAAACCAAACTGGTATTGTTGGAACATCGTAACATAACCACATACGATACGGGCCGGCCAACTTCCAGCACTTTTTTTCATCTTTCAAATAAGTTCGAGAGGATCAGCTCCCAACCACAAAAAGCCCCCGAAATGGGAGGGAATGGATACAGGACCCCGTTTGTGCAAAAGATCTAATGCCTCGAATCTAGATGCTTCAGATCCCAGATGAAGTTAGACTCAAAACTATGTCTGAGACAACTTCAAATCTCCCTGGGATTTCTCTCCGGGGTTTCTAAAATCCTGAATTTGTGATGTAAAACCAACCACAGGGACACTAAGGAGTAGATTGGACATAAAGTGGTGGTGCAAAAAAAACATTTAGGTCCGTGTTCATGTTTTTACAAACATGTTAGAGCCAGGCGTGATGTTTTTACCAGAGGCTGGTGCCTCACTTTGTTCACTCCCTCTGTTTCCTCCCGCTCTCCTCCGGTAACCGAGGGCCCCTTTTTAGAGCGGAGCAGCTGACAAAACTAGGGAGCCTTCAGCAGCAATGGATGACCAATTTCCATTTCCATGAGTATCTATGACACTGTGCATGTGTGCTAGAGAGGGAAGTAGAGGGGAAACTCCCACTCTGGCACTCCAATGTTCCCATTGGAGCTCCACTGAGGGTCTAGGCTTCAGCATTAAAATGATATAAGCTACATTTGAGCCCGCTGTGCTGCCTTCAGGGCCCGTTTGCTTCCAAAACGCGTCCAATCTCACCTCATATAAATCTCCAACCAACAAAACCCCCGCAAATCTCTGTTTCTAACCAATTTTTCCAGATTCGAGCCCCACTGGTGACCCCCACCAAACCCGTATTTGAACTGAACCGTTTCACAACCAATGCCAAACAGTCATTTCTGTGTGAAATTAAGATATCGAAATCCCCCTTCAAAGGGGCCAAACATTTGTTATTTATCGTCAATTTAACAGTTAAATCACACAGCTGGTTGAGCACTCAGACGGCTGCCAAATCAAAAGGAACAGTGTGTTTTTGTTAGATATTGGGCCCCAGCTGGTCTCCAAAACAACTTCAATAACCCTTTGCTTATATTTGTACAAATCTCTTCAAACTCTGCTGAAAAGATGAAACACTATTTTTTTTTCGCTTGCACCAAAGATATCCACTTGTTCAGCTTTTTCATCTGACTCCTGTCAAACTCATTGCACAAAAATTTGGGACAGCTATTGTGTTTATTCCCTCATTCACTGAAATTATTTTAGTTAGGACGGGGAACAGCTCGGTTCTGCCCAAAAGCTACAAAATCTGCCAACCAGCATATCTTTAGTTTGTTTCAGTCGCACAAAGACTCAGAGTAGGTGTGTAAAATGTTGGGAATCCAAGTTTAAAGATGAGGTATAACATGTAGCTGCATACTTACCAAATGCTAGAGATAAATGGTGGACTGGTGAATAGCCTCGCATCAAGAAGGTCCCTGGTTCAAATCCCAGTCAGACCAAGAGCCTTGCTGCGTGGGGATTGCATGTTCTCTCCCTTTTTTGTGAGGATTGTCTCCAGGTACTTGAGTTTTAACCCACAGTTTCACACATATGTCTGAGTTGGCTCTAAATTCTCCTAAAGTTTGAGGTTGAGAGTGAATGGTGGGTGCGTGTGTGTGTCAATAGACAGGTGACCTGTCCAGGGTGTGTTCACCTTGTGTGCCTAAGTGCTCTGTGTATTAAGGTACAAAACAGGTAAGATGGATGGATGGATGGATGGATGGATGGATGGATGGATGGATGGATGGATGGATGGAGGGACAAAAACTCTCTTTCCTTTGCCTGTACACATCCTTGTCTGACAGTTTCACAAACTCTGATAAACATCGGCACACCCAAACGCAACACAACAGGCATGAATGGCCTGGGGTCAAAGATGACACACCGCCAAATTTCTCAATCAAAACCGTCTTCGGCTGCTGACACAACACTCAAAGTTCCCCTTGCAATGAAACCCATGACGATCGATGAAAAGATAAAACGCAGAGTCTGTATCCACTCGCGTTTATGTCGTCGGAATCAAAACGGGAGAAACAAAACAGAGACAAGAAGTCAGACAAATTGCATAAAGTTTTATGAGCCTGTGATGTATTTTTATGGCAATGAGCTCATGGTAATTTCTTTAGCATGCAAGCACCGACTTTGAATCACGTCAAAGGCCTCCCTATGGCTCTGGCTCTATGCGTGTGTGTGTGTGTGTGTGTGTGTGCATGTGTGTGTGTGTGTGTGAGGCAGAGAGAGGTCAGTCACACATATGGGTTTCAGTTTGCTTACTGTTTCTGTTAGAAATGCTGCGAGTACTTCCATATGGCTTTTGGAAACCTGCAACATTTTATAGCCTCAAGATGAGCAAAGACGATTTTTCATCAAGTCCCACAAAACATGCCCCTCTACATCTTTTTAGCTTTTTCATCTTTCATGTTTTTCATATTTAAGTGACAAATAACTGAAAATGTGATCCATAAACCAAATCCACGGGTTGGAGGGCCGATTCCAGCCCGTATATCAATGCATCTTTGTACAATATACATAGAAGATACTGAACCCAAAGACTGAGTGTGAATGGTTACAGCCACTGGTTGAGCAGGTGAACCTTGTAAGGTAACCTCTGCCACCAGAGCATGAATGGGTTTGATGAATGGGGTGAACGTAACTGTTTGTAAAAGCTCTTTTGAGTGGTTACCAAGACAAGACTAGACTGTTATAGAAGAACCAGTCCACATACCGTTTATCATTACTTACATGGACGTGAACACAGGCACACACATAAAACCCACGTATAACAATGAAACACACCAGAGCAGGAATTTTAATTGACCTCTTCGATGCATTTTTTTGCCTCAGTGGTTCCATCACTGAGTGAAAAAAGAGAGACTTCCTAACTGGAAACAGATTTCAGGAGCAGCCCAGGCTTCCACAAGTCAGCATGTAACTGTAGCTCTCTCTCTCTCTCGCTCTCTCTCTCCTCTCACTCACTCATATATCCACATACAGGAGACAGACAGACAGCCAACGCCCCAGACAGCCTTATAAAAACTTGTTTCCTCTGCACATATCACATAATGCAGTGTTACACAGTTAAAACATGTGCGTACTAATGTGTGACAGAGAAGACAAGCTCCTTTCCACTTTTAGATCACTGTGTCGGTGATGAGCTATAAGGATGATCATCATTAAAATGACCCATAACTTCACAACAGCTGCAATTACAAACGCACGCAATACAAGGAAGTACGTGCAACATGTGAGCTTCGGAGCAAACTGCGCATAAGTTGATAAACTTAAAGTTTGCGAACAGGAAACATGGACATGAGAAGAGTCATCTTACCTGGCGTGGAGGAGCCGTGGAGAAGCTCTGGTCTCCGCGGTGGAGAGACGGAGCCGAGCACGCTTTAATAGGCTGCGTCAAGCGTGACGTGACGACATCCCGGCAGAGATACAAACCGGATGTTTCGCCTTCAAAATAAGAGCAAAGAGGAAGTCGATAAAAGTAGACGCCCTTTTATATAGACAACCACGGGATTTTCAGATATGAAAAGCCAAAACGAAAAGGGTCATAGTTTGTGTGCTTTTTAAACGCTATTGAAAAACACCACCAGGTGTCACTGAACACCAACAGGTGTTTATAAAGTGTGTGACATAGTCACACACTTCCAAAAAGTCCAAAAATTGCCTGGGACCCGTTTCGTAAAGCAGGTTCAGTTAAAACACTTGAGTCTGTCAACCCTGAAATGAGGGGAAGTGGGTTTTCGGTTACAAAAAGTGAAAGAAGGGTGACAAAAGAAAGAGTTACTGAGGAAGAGAGGTAACTGCAGTTGGAGTTGGTTATTATGGCAACTGACTGTGAACCTAACCTGTAAGGATGACATGAAATCATACAGTTGCACTTGAATTCCTCAGAATTGACCTTTGGCATTTACTGAACATCCTACTGTGTTAATCTGTGCTGTGGAGGCTGATGAACCTAAGAATATCTCTGAAGACTTGAGGGTAAGCTAAATGTCACTCTATAATCCACACAAGAATGTTAAGTAATGTGAACGGGGAGGAAACTATCAGTAGCAGCATCAAGATGTTACCCCTGTAGGCCCCTCTGGCTATTATAAGGCAATATCTATGGAGTACTGACTACTTACAGTTGCAGTGGCATAAGGATCTAAAAGAGAAAGACCACCATCATTAGAATCTGTTGGGACAAAAGCTCAACTCATTAAAGGGAATTATTACTCTATAGACCCAAAAGAAAAGAAATATGTCTCTGGTTTATACACTTCTGTATAGAAGGCCAAAAGGGTCAGGATTTGTAAGTTTGTGAATGCAGCTTGTAAAAAGCACCACCAGGTGTCATTAAATAGCGCCAGGAACATCACAAAGCATCTCTGAGCTCTCAGTAGCTGAGACATACTGTAGAAAACACAAGATAGACTGTGTTGGCGAGGGGAAGAGGAGTGTCTGGTTCCCAGCTGAGTCAAAGGTGGTCGAGAGGAACCCGTTAAGTGTGAAACAGCTTTTTAAAGTAGATGAATTATGACCCTTTGGCTTCCTATACTTCTGTGATGTCATTATCTTTATTATAAATAATGATAGGCAATTTCAAGGAATGTTAAGAGACCGGAAAATGGAGCTTGTCGAGTGTCTGTTATAATCATATGATGAATAATTTATCCATTAACTGTATAAATGTGAAAAGCCTAATTTTGAATGTAAGGGAAATTAAAGCCGTCTAACAATATGGAAGAAAAACAGTAGTCGGTAGATCATTCGCTAATGAACTGAGAGAGACACGTCATTTTCAATGATATTTTTTTATTTTTTTAGTACACTTGCAAAATGTCCAACTGGGGAGACACTGTTAATAACTTGAGGACTACAGAGGGAGGGGAAGAAATCTATTTAATCTCATATTATTTTCCCCTTGAACAACTCACACTTCTTTTAAAACATTCACATGTAGACCCTATTCGCAGGTGTACTTTTTACAAGTGCAACTCTCGTTTGCAGTTGCTACAAACAGTAGAAACATAAACATGTCCAGGTTTCTAGATCCAGGGGCGACTTCTCTCCCTGTAGAGTGTGTATGCGTGTGTGCTTGCACATGTGTGTTTACAGTTCAAGAACGTCTTAACAATGAAATAAAATCAGTAGTTCACCTTGAAGAACAAAAATGCATATTCACTCTTGTTCCTAGCTCTGGATGATTATACACAAAGTCATTGAGAATACTGTCTAGAGACCAGAAAGACAAGTCAAGTGCAGCTCGACACAAAACAAAACATTTCGAGAAGAGAAAAAAATATATATATACGACTTTTTACCGGGAAAATATTTCTACCTCAGCCACTAAAAATTGGACCCGCTCATGTCTGGTGGGAAACGTGTCTGTTAACTCAGTGCAAACTATCTTTCACTGAGGTGGGGGGAGAACAAAAACAAACAAAAAAAGCCGAGTTTGGTTGCAAAAGGAGGAGCATAAGGAGGTGTGGCGTCTCCTTTGACTTCACTGGCAAATGAAGAGTCTCAAAGAATTCGCCAGGTCCAGTCCTCAACCCGGCCACAAAATGATATCAAATATTAGTGACACTTGTTATTTTCCCATTCAATAAAAATCCAGTGTTTTTTTTTTTAGTTTCGCAGTCTTTTGGGCTCTCAGACTATTGATGAACAACCAGGGCCTGAACACAATCAACAGGGATAAAAGGGTTTAGTGTCATATATATATATAAAAAAAATCAATAAAGATCATCTTACTGCACATTAGCAAATCAAAATATGTACAAATCTACATTAAGTAATTGAATTTCTGAATAGGCACTTTAATTCAAAACAGTTCAGCCAGCCCTCAGAGTCATCTTTGTCCATACGACGTCACAAAGATACGGCAGTTGCTTCGTTTTTGCTTCTTTTCTTTTTTTTTGTTTGTTTGTTTGTTTGTTTGTTCAGACAGAAAATTCAACTTGATGATTGAAAAAACAAAACAAAACAAAAAAACAAAACAGGACACACACCTGTAAAATATACACTCAGGGAAGCTCTAGTTTTCAGACGTTAAAAGTAGTAGTATCTGCTACAGTACGGGAAGGAGATATTTCAACATGCACACGCAGTAAAGAACAAATATCTACCTCCCTCGCGACTCTCCTACACTGTGCCACGTACCCTGTGTGTGTGGGAAGAGTCCCAGTGCTTTTCCTTTATAGGTCTGGAGGGGAGGGGGTAGTTCACCATCTAGAAGTCCTATTTCTCATCAGATATCTGTTAAGGTCACACGACCAACGAAATAAATAAACAATGAGCAAAACGTTATCGTCACATAAATAACCTTCATTTTTGTTAAATAAATAAATTAATCCGTAAAAAGACCGATCAGGAGGAGAGGAGACAGGCAGTGCTAAATAATGAGAAGAATTTAAGAAAAAAAAATGTTCTTTTTGGCCTAATAATATAGTTTAAAACTCCTATCGATGCTCCGAATCTTGCCCTGAAAGGAACAGGAGCTAAAACTACGCCACACACACACACACACACACACACACACACACACACACACACACACACACACACACACAAACACACACACACCAGTGTGTGGACAGACACGTAAGATCGAGTCAAGAGCTCTTAAAACGGTACAGAACAGAACAGAAGCTATCCGGCTCCAAATATTAGTGTCACTGTAGCTTTTCTCACAAGTATAGTTTGAGACGGACGAACACAGGCGAGGAGCAGCGTCACCACAGAGAGGAAGAGTTCGACGTTAACGAGCGCTAACGAGCGCTAACGAGCGTTCACGTCGTCTAGCGTTTAGTGGTCGCGTGTTTCAGACAGCAGAGGTCACAGCACTGGCATATCTATCACCACAGTAGTACGCACTTTGGAGCAAACACTGCACGTGCTTTAGCGAGCCTTTAAAAGAAAATCATAGTGCTAAAAAAAAAAAGAAATCAGGTGCTTTCAGGATTCATGGTACCTTCAAGATCATTCTAGGATTGTGGTAATCCGCACAACCAGAATGTTTAATCAGGCTTTAGTTTAGAGACTAGTTAAAGAGGCCAGTAAGTTTTGTACCACAGATCAACAAATCAATAATTAGACTCTATTTTCTTGTGAAATCAGGATGTTTCTTTTTCCTCTCCTTCTTCTTTTCGGAGCGCCTCCTGCTGGTCCCCCCTCACAGTCTGTGCCTGCGGGGGTCGGAGCGTGGCGGGGAGGGGGGCGGGGGCAGGGTGACGGTGGTGGGCGGCGGCTCCACCGGGTCGTCCATGGGCAGGACGAGGCGGGTGCCCCGGATGGCCACCTCGTGCTCGGCCAGGCCCAGCTCCGGGTCCAGGGCCTCGTCGGACGGCCCGCTGGCCGAGGAGCGCTTGCGGTGGACGGTGCGCGAGCCCGAGGCGTCCGTGCTGACGGTGACGTCGGCGTACATGGAGCTCACGCTGGCGTCGTTCAGGATGAAGTCCGAGTCGTCGTCGTGGAGCTGGCCTTCGTTCTGGGAGGAGGGGGGGGGCAGGACAAACCACAGGAGGGTGAGAGGGAGGAAGAGGATGGATGGAGACAGTCACCATCACAGTCACCATCTAATCATCATAAAGTGTGTTTTTATATGTGCGAATATAGACGCTTTTTCCGCATTTACAGAAACTTTTCTTTTCTTCATCTAATTGAAATATGGAAAAGCGAAATGTTGTGAAAAGAGGGTAAGTGCTGCTATGTGGACCTCAGACCTAAACAGACCTCAGATCAGCTGGGCGGGATCGATATTAAATTACACCTTTGGTGACTGGCTTTCAACTCATCGCCATACATACAGCGTTCACCAGTCAAACTATTTGCAAACTACTTATTGAGGGCCCCACTTTTTCCAAGACTGACTTATTTATGATTATTGCTGTCGTAGATTTTGGATATCCTGTCATAAAACTGTGATGATTTCTGTTTGTAAAGCCTACGACGTGTTCGGGCCCTCGTGGAGTCATTAAATATATAAACGGTGCATAAAGTGGATTTGTGTATGACGTGAGGCGGTTAAGGAGGGTCACAAATGACACTTCAGATCATCTATATGCATTTCAAACTGTCGAGACTGGAGCGTTTTTGGCCTTTTACAGACGCTGTGCTGCGCTGGGTCCAAACCTCGTAGGCCTGCGGGCTGGTGAGGCACCGGGCCAGCGGGCCGCAGCAGGCGGGCAGGGTGGCGGTGAGCGGGGGGCCGCTGTGGGTCAGGAGCGGCTTCAGGTAGCTGGACGACGAGCTTCGTTAAGGCCGCTTAACAGATCGATCCAAATGAACAAACAAATCGCAAGGATTCCTCTGATACATGCGTGATCTCCTCTGTCAGAGGGGAGAGGCTGATGCTGTTTGGATAGAGCGCCCTCTGGTGTCCAAACCTGAACCTGACACCCACACCTCTAACAGCGGGGTGGGGGTCTTCATGCAGCATGTGATCCCTCAGTCAAAGGATACTTGCGGTCGAAGTTGTACCAGATCCTGAAGGGCCAGGCGCTCTCGTGTTTGGTGTTCCTCCGCTGTGTCCCATCCAACACTGCTGAGCTCTGTGGAGCAGAGCGTTTCATTTTCTTAACCTTGATTTTTTTTTTTTTTGACATTTCAAAAGTAGATTTAGGCTGGTGATGAGCACTTACGGAGGTGTCTTGATCAGAGTCCACTCCAACCCTGAGGGAAAGGAAAGGCAGCAACTTAGACTTCATATCTTGTTTATGATTTTGTTCCTGATAAGACTCGGAGTTCGGGCTGGGCGATAAAACGATAACAGTGCTTATCGCAATATACTATACAAGTATGAAACAGTTGACATGGTTTCACTTCTCTGTATTTTAACAGGGAATACGCACAGTTTTCGTGAATCTGTTTCGGTTTCAATTATCGTGTTATTCATCTAAAATGTTTATAACTCATCACGTTCAAACTGAGTGAAAACAGATCAAAAATGACATTCTGGTGGCTTCAAATCTCAAAAACAACAAAAACAAGGATTCGTTTTATAGTGTGACATATCAACCAGCCCAACCTGGAGTTCACACAGATATGGTGCGTGGCTATTTACTCCGAAAACGCATGTGTGTTGTGTTTTATATATGCATATTATATATTATATTATATTGCCTATTCCCATCAATTCTGGCATCATTTACTATGTCCCAAGATATTCATTTTCACTGGCTCTTGGCAACATGTGTTTGCCGTCTGGCTGGTGATCAGTTCACTCCGTCTGAGTGACTGTGACTGTGACTGTGACTGGGTCAAGCCTTAACCCCTCACACACTAACACATTCCTGTCCCGACCGGTCCTTACTGACCATCGGACCCGGCCTGACCTGTCTGACTGGGACGGGGGAGGGGGGGGGGGCAAAAAGGCCGTGCTTACGGGATGCTCATGAAGGACAGCATGGGCATGGTGCCGCCTCCGCAGATCCACACGGTGAAGAAGACGATCAGCAGGGTGGTGGAGAACATCATCTGACGGGCGTAGGTGGCCGTGTCTCGGATGGAGAGGGCGAAGGTCATCGCCCCGCGCAGGCCTGCGAACGACAACGAGACGAGCAAGATGGCGTGAGAGGGGAGAGAGGGACTGCCTTTCACCAGAAAAGCCGTTTCTGTTGCTTTTCGTCTTCTTCTTCTTCCGCTGCCTCACTTGACAACCTGTCAGCTTCTATTTCTGAGGAAATGACCCTGTTGGTTCAACCACAGAGAAAGGTGCAGAGGCCTAGAGATGGGGTTGTTTACGCACACTGGTGTGGTTTTTCTTATGGTTTTTTAGAGAATCTGTTTCTCACAGCCTAGAGACTGGTCATTTCTACGTCTGAGAGTAGGACGGTCTCACCTGCGAACATCATCACGTGCTGAAAGTTGGACCCGATCTTGTTCCTGCGGCCCAGGTTGAGCAGGAAGGACAGGGGGTAGATGTTTGCAGCCCTGCCGATAAACACCGCCAACTGGGCGACACGGGGGGGGTCAAGGACGCACGAACGTCAGCAAGTGGCACAGAACAAGCAAACTGAGATAGCGTATCACCATACGCTACATAAGCACTGAAACAGGTAGCTAGTTAACACTTACACTGCAAAAAAGGGGTCTAAAAACAGTGAGTTTTCGAGGAAACTCCAAAAAGTTAAATAATCCATCCATGTCCTCCTTTTCACTAAGATTTGTTGAAGATGTAAAGTGCTTAATTTAAGATTATAGTGTGATGAGCACTCAAAACAAGATAAATGATCACACTTTTAGACCTAAGTTTGTGTCTTTTTTTTAATGTTTTTTGTATCTTGGAACCAAACAGTTTGCAGCACAGCTCTCTCTCTCTCTCTCTCTCTCTCTCTCTCTCTCTCTCTGCGGCTCACTGAAGGTGAGTGAAGGATACGAAGGCTCCGATGATGAACAAGGGGTTGAACACGTGCGACTGGAAGGAGAAGAGGGTCAGGCCCATGTAGGAGAAGATGAAGTTCTCCGCCAGGAAGTTGAGCAGCTCGAACAGCTAATCGGGACGAGAGGCAGAGAGAAGACAAGCGTTTCCTGTGGTTACGAATTTGCACGCATTCGCCCGAGAGCGCTCGTCAGATACGGCAGGGAGACGATTAGCAGCGAAAGCTCTTATCACATCTGCACGGGGCGGGGAAAAAAAGACACGTTAACCACATCCAGCGAGGTCTTTTGCAACAGAAACCTGGCTAAATGAACCGGGCTAAATGAAAGGTGTCACCCACATCGTGACTTCTGCCCCCCCCTCTCCTTAGAGGAAATAAGATCATGACCAGACAGGAATGCAGTAAACACGCATAAACTTCATTACCGAGCCCGAACCGACTTCCTATCACGGGCGCATTGAACAGAACAGTCGACGGAGCGCCGCCGCCTGCTCGCACCTCAGGTAAACGAGGGCAGGAAGTCTGTTTATCTGCGACAACAAAGTCACTACTGAAAAAAAACCCACATCAAACCTGCCGTCACCAAAACTGCTCTTAATCTGCTTAAAACGGCGACACGGCTCTGCAAATAGGTTGACGGAGGAGCGCGTTCTGAGCCGCGTGCATCCGGCCATTAAAGAGAACGCGTTCGTGGCGGTTTTTCAGGCTATTATCAGGTTGTCAGGTTATTCTGATCTTATTTTCATGTTCCCATCTACCATACTGTTCTTATTCATCCAGTTTAGTCTTTCTTGCTCTTGGACGTACGATGACACCTTTGTGCCTTTGCTGTGAAGTCAACACCCGCTGCTTTTCAGTGCGATATATGAACACAGTGACTTGAGGCGACTGCTCTTTGGTCCTTGTGGGAAGCATTGTGCTCTTCCAGTAGATGGACCGGAGTACAACGGGCTGGCCGAGCATCACCTGTTTGGTCCGGTCCTGGGAGTCCGGGGACAGGTTGTTGAAGGTGTAGTGAGCCTGCGTGATCCCGCAGAACAGCACGGCCACGACGCCTGAAAAGAAAATAAAAAAAACACACCTCATTTCATTCCCGATCAAAAACACACTGAACTGTATTTTACGGTAGCGTTTTGCTGCCCCTCCAAAACAAATAAAGAGTTGTTCTTTCTTTCATGCTTAATCTACTACACTACACTCTATTATCCACAGTGTTTACTGAAAAGCAGCCACATTGTTTTTGCCCGATTGTATTAGATTAGCTGAGAATTAAGAGTGTGTAGTGTGTCTAGTCTGTAACAAAAGACTATATAGAACTATATATCTCTCAACCTTATCCCTCTTTCCATCTTTCTTTCTCTTCTGTAGAGTCTCACCATGTCTCGTGCAGAACATAATTGAATGGTGTGATGGAGCCATATTCTCTCCTCACAGTATCGCAATATAATGTGAAAAAGTAACTATTTGGAGAGAACTAAAACTAAAAGACAAACTTGTTGTTTTCCTGCAGAACTGATTGGAGGTTTTGGTTACAAAGTGAACACATAATGTGAAAATATCATATCATGTAATAACATGACAATGTGAAAAATATATGGTTATAACTATAGACTCTCCATATAATAACAACCATTTTTTATTTGGATTTATCTCTGCTTAGTTAGATTTACCTGCCTTATTTTATTACCTCACTACTATTGCTTGCGGTACTGTTATTACGTTAACTCAGTGACTGCTACCAGGACCCTAGTCACCAGTTATGGGATGACAACGATAACTCCTCTGATCTTTCAGCATCTTACTGGCCGACCCCGCAGTGTGTGGAGGCTGTCGTGTGGTGTGTGCAGGTGAACCTGTGAAGCCGCAGGCCTCGGCCAGCAGAAAGGTGCTCCAGGACATGAGGAAGAAGAGGGCCGTCTCCAGCAGGGGGAAGTCCCTCAGCTTGGTGAACTTGGTCACGTGACCAAAAGGTGGAAGTCAAGGAGAGACGAGGAAAAAAAGAACAGGAGGCACGCTCACAATCTGCAGCCCTCGTGTGTGTGATTAAAAAAACAAGCCCTAAACACACAGAGCACTAGACGGCTCGGCGGGGTGGAAGGATATGAGGGCGGTCATGACTCCGGTGGCCACCCCGAGGGCGAAGGAGCCGCTGAAGACGCCCAGGAAGATGCCGAAGGACTTCAACAGGGCCATGGCCTCGAAGCTGTGGCTGTTGTCTCCAGCGGGCTGGTACGCCACAATGGAGCTGAGGCACAGAGAGACCGTTCACAATTCACAAAAACTATCCGCTCCCAAATAAAAAAAAATAGAGGAAAAGGACGTTAGGACTAAGGGGAACTTGGCAAAATGTTAAACACGCTCTCAAAAAACAAAGGACGCAAACAAGATAGTGGAGATGAAACCAGGGCGACAAATCAGATCTGCAGCAACCCAAATCCAATGATGCACTAATGTCCGAGCTTTGGTGCTGATGTAGACATGTAGACATGGACTGGAGATGGGTTTCACTTTCAAAGAAAAACAAACAAACCAAAAAAGTTGGGATCTCGCATGCTTCATTAAAAGTGCATCTCAGATATATCAACACCATTGGTAGAAATAGGATTAAAATTCAGTCACTTTCCCTTTAGGTTTGAGTGTCTGAATTGTCTCAAGACCAACAAAGCAAATCACCAGCATTATCACACACACAAATCTTTCATAAAATAAATAAATGAAAATAGAAGTCTCTGGTGATTTGCGGGGTCTGTATAGAGTCTATGAAAAAGTGGAAATGATACTGACATGGGTGGGAGTTAAAGCAGGAGGAAAGGGGAGTGCAGCAATCATCCATAATGGGTGGTAGTCGAAGGGCTACATTCTAATTTAAAGGTGACCTAGAATCACAAAGCTCCTCATCTTGGCTTTGTTGACAGCCAAAGATGTACGGCACTTCTTAAATCTGCATAAAAATCTAAACCGAGGCAGTGTAGCATGAACAAGGCCTGGCCTAAACCTCCAAAACAGTTCAGTACAGGTGAAAGAAGTCACATGACTGTGAGGAGCATTTCAGCGAAGTTTCTGTTGAAATTCGTATTCATTTCACATATCAATGACCTGAAGGCAAAACTATCCTATCTGGAAACTCTTTTTGGAGAAAGCGAATACTTCACTCAAAGGCCAGGATTATGTTGCAGAAATGCAGAATATGAGGATCCTTCATGGTTTTCCATCATCCAACGTGAGACACGGATGGATACAAGGATGGATACGCACCCTATGATTGTTCTGCTCCAGTTACTGCTCAGTTTGAGAAAATGCTGCCAAGTTCTGTTATTTAGCAAAAACACGTCACGTGATCGTTCACATGAGTGGCAGCGTAAAGCCTGCGTGCGGTTGCCAGATTAACATTAAACGGAGCTCTGAGGCGTTTCTGATGAAACCAGAGCTCCACAGCTTCTTTATTCACTTTTTTTTATTCACCAGAGCGGCGTTCTAGGTCACCTTTAAAGATCTGCGTCACGTCCACTGACGATCAGGATCTAACGCAGCGACTCTACCACCACGCACGCACCCACCCGCCCACCCACCGGGGAGTAAATGTCTGGTTTTCTCTCAGCCATTCCTCCACCTCCTCGGGCCAGACCGAGCCGTCGTCTCCGGACGAGAGCTCAGCTCGGGCCCTCTGCCTGCTCTCCTTCTCCAAGCGGAGGAGAACGCTGCATATACATACGTACAGTACAGGTGGGCGATGCATGACGTGGACAGGTGAAGGGGAGGCAAGCAGTGAAATGACAGGGGCCGGTGTTAGTGCAATACAGATGAATCTGCCACAGTGAGCCACAATAGGGCACAAGTCATCGACACAGAGCTGCAGTTCAATCGGTCTTCTAGTGATTATTTGCGAATGCACATTTCAAGAGTTTGTGGTTGCTGGAAGCGTCTCCTGTCATAAAAACACTGCTTCCTGATGAGATTAAGAAATGGGTCTGAAGTTGGGGTGGGTGCTGCGTCTTTACAAATTACATCCCATTTGTAGCTCAGGGAAAGGAAAACACAAAACTCAATTTTGAAAAATCATGTGCAGCAACACTGGCGAGGATTTCCGAAGAAGCACTCAGACGAGCTTCCTCTAAATTAGGGCAGAAAAAAATAGCTGGGGATTATGTTCTTTCTTTTTTTCGATGAAGACAGGAAAGCGGGACAGGCAACCAACACCTCTTGATTCGTACCGTCTACCTCTGTGTGTAACTGATGCTTACGAAGAGAGGACGATGGCCACGGCGTCGTTGAGGACGCTCTCCCCAAAGAGCAAAGCGTACAGGTCCACATCGACTTTAAGCTCGTTGAAGATAGCCAGCACTGTCACTGAGATGCAGAGGAAAAAGAAGAAAGAAAAAAAAAAGAAAACGTACAAGAGCATTAGGGCGTATTCAGATCTGGACCGTTAAGAGCAGTTGTTCTCAAACAGGAAGTGGGGATCGGATCGTTTTGGCATATTGGGAACACAGCAAATTGAGACAGGATGGAGAACAAAACAAGCAGCCGAGATCGGAAAGAAAAGCTGGTCTCAGATCACCATATGGTTAAAATAGTGTAGAGTCAGGAGTATTATAGCTTGCTCGTGAGAACGTCATCGACTCAGTGACTGACACAGCTGCTGCACATCTGACTAGAGGCGCAATCGCATAAAATCTCACCGCGTCTTATCAATAATCGCTCACAACCAGTCATGAATATGGCTGAGTTCAGATGCAATCCAGGGTGCGTCAGAAGAAACTATGATATGGCATCTTTTGTGGATATTTTGTTCATTTAGCACAACACTTCTGCATTAAACTGAGAAACAAAACGGCAGTTTTCTCCAGTAACTCTTCCTCTGACTGTTTAAGACTTCTGGCCAGTGAGAGAACAGCTGGTCCAAGCACTTTGAAGAGGATAGGAAGAAAGAAAACGAGCCACAGGTCTGAATACGACCTAAGACACACAGCTACTGGCAGAGTAGCGCAGCAAGAGTGCAAACAGACGTTATGTTTCCATTATACAGACACAGATATCACAGAGAGTGGGGGAGGTTTTAGTCAAACTGTGGGAATGTTTACGATGCTCCTTACCTGGATCGGTGGCCGAAACGATGGCCCCGAAGAAGAGGCAGTCAGTGAAGTAAAAGTCCCCCCCCAGCTGGCCCACGACTTTCATGAAGGACACAAAGCCGTACATGATCAGCCTGGGAGGACAGAAAGACGGAAATTCATTTTAAAGAACTTTTGCTTGTGCCAGAGGGGCAATTCAAGGCTCATTGAGTAGTTACACATCAACCACGGAGTACAGGCATCAGCAGAACTACACCATTAAAATACCACACCATAATATAGCATATTAATGGATGAATGGATGATGACATGGTCAGATATCATGAAATGAGAGAACTCACCCAATAACAAAGCAGGATATAACTGTTCCCATGAACGCGTAGGCCAAGATGGAGCCAATGTTTCTGAAGAAATGTCTCTGGGACACACAAGAGTGCAGATTTATTTATATATTTATTTATCTAAAGTGCAGAATATGTAGAATAAAAACTGAAAAACACTGATTAAACTGTGCGCAGATATGCTACAGCTCTCACCCTTTTCAGACTGTAACCGGCATGGAAGATGATGGGGGGCAGCAAAATGTTGAAAAACACCTCTGGGTCGAAGGTGACCTGCAAAGGACGGCAGTGAGGTTAAAAGGACGGTTTTACATATACACACTCATGTCGGTGAATTATCCACACTGCTGTAGTATGCAAACCAGTAGAAAAACTGAACCAACCGGCTTACATTTTTTACACGTCTATAGGCAGAGGTTATGCTGAACGTTGAGGGTTGAATAAGAAAGGCACGGAGATAAGTATAAGTAAACAACTTGATCAACTTGATCAGTGTTCCCGGAAAATTCTAGAAAAAGCAAAAATTCGAAGAAAAACCCATTCGTTATCTCTCGTCTCTCCACCCTGTGAATAAGCACAGACAGCTTAGATCGCTTGTGAATGAATCGTCATTTCCTCGGAATGCAAGAGATTATTTCATAGATAGGTAATAGCCATAGACTGCATGTCTTTCAAGTCAGATGTACAGGATTTACTAAACGGATATTACAACTGAAGGAAGTGACACGTCACCAAATCAAGGACTTCTGAGGAGTTCCAACAAACTGATACCCCCTATCAGATGGTAGCAACTTGTAAACGCTAAAACCTAAACCGAATGACTAGTTACTATGTGAAAACTAATGAAGAGACTTTGTCAGAGGTGTCAGTGTTTGTCCGGCATTCCCTCCTACTGTGTGCAAGCGCCGTTCACTTCCTCCTCACCTTCCTCAGCATCTCGTCATCCTGCACTTGGTGACCCTTGCCGCGGCTGACCTCGCCCTTCAGGGTGTACTCGTAGAACCGCCCGCTGACGTTGACCAGCAGAGTGGCGGGGCTGGCGTTGACGGCGCAGCTTAGGACCACGTCGCTCATGCTCTGGGGCACGTGGACGCCGAACCGCAGGATCACGCCCACCAACAGGCCTTGAGGGAGGGAGGAGAGGGGTTGAAGCGGTCAGCTGCAGGTCGACCCAAGGAGCAGCTCTCAGGCCACTTAAGCAATACTGCTTCAATACAAGTGCCTAAAGAATGATCACACCGCACAGCAAATGGGGTGACGTTCTACTTGAGCGTGCTAAATGATCTGAGTATGGCTTCATATATGACTGCATATGATAATTGGGTCAGCTATGAGGTTTGAATAGTGACCATCACCTCGCACTGAGAAGGTTTGAGGGATGATGGAACTCAGGACCTCATTCTGGGGCCATGAGTGGAGGAGTTTAAGTGTATTTTCGTCTTGTTCCGGAATAGGGGGTGAAGTGATAGGTTGGGCTGCAATGGCATGGATGCTGTAACAATTTGCTGTAGTGAAGAGAGAACCAAGCTGTAAAGTGAAGCTCTCAATCTACCAGTCTACCTTTCTCCCAACCCTCACCTATGGACATGAGATAATAAATTGTATAAATGGCTGAAATAAGTTAATTGGCTAGTTTCTGGGTTTCTGAGGTTTCTGTCCATCTGAGAGGAGACCCCAGAGACGGTGGAGAGATTATATCTCTTGTCTGGTTAGGAAACACCTCGGGATTATTCCAGAAGAGTTGGTTTAAGAAGCCGGAGAGAGAGGTGCACGCGCTTCTCTTCTTTGACCTTTAACAACACCATATAAACGGGTAAAAACACCTTGTTTTACGATCAATAAGACAGAATATCACTGAGGTATAGCAGCATCATTGCAGGAGCGCAGGTGCTGCGAGTATTACGGCATGTGTGTCATGTTTTTTATGGTCATAGTCATTGGGGACCCTTCTTAGCCCTTGTTAATAAGCTGCTCATTGCCTCAGTTTGAGGAGCTAAGGTGAGCACAGCCGCTTACGACAACTACGGCCACGGCTGGCGTACGTTACGTCAGTACGTAACGTCGGCTAGCGCTAGCTTATCTTACCGTAGATCATGGCGAGCCCCGTTTCGTGCAAGAACCTGAACCGCCGGTGCTTGAACAGCCATATGGTTAAAATAGTGAGAGTCAGGAGCATGATAAATATGAGCAAGTTGGCACTGTCCTGTCGGTGGCTCTCCTCAGCCATCCTCTCCGTAGCGACGTTGTCCATAGCATCGCTCTCGCCTCGACTCCCGATCAACGAGGCTGTCAACAGAAAAGGCAGCAGCAGGAGCGATGTCGACGGTTTGAGTCCCATCGTGGATCTCTGTGACACGGTCACATTTGTCGCGTTGAACGAGGTGGCTGGAAAAACTGCGGCTCGGGACGAGGTATCGGTGAGACGAGAACAAATGACAGCTCCTTCCGCAGGCGTAATCAAAACACTACGATATCCGGTCCTTCAAAATAAAAGCCGGCTTGTGGTCCGCCATATTGTTAGTGGCAAGTCCGCCGTTGACCCCCATACAAGTAATAATATTAACAATGATTTATTTCATTTATAGAGCACTTTAAATTTCAAGTGAAATCTTAAAGTATTAGACAAGATTGATGGTAGACATCAATGAAGACAAAAATGAGCATGAATGATAAAAATGGAATAAACTTACCACATAACCACAAAAATCATTCAACACATTTTAAAATGGGTACTCCTATCAGGCACATAAAAAAGTCTTCAGTTTTTTTCTTTTTTGAAGGACTGTGGTGTCATGTGGTGCCAGCGTGATTGAGTAGATTATGAAAACCTCGACATAAACAGATTGACAGACTGGAGTACTGAAGAGTAGTAATAATATATAATATAATAATGATGCCAGCCAGACTGGAGTTTGACAGCAGAGATGAGATGAATGACCTCTCAGATAAAATACAAATAGAGCTTCCAAATGTTGAAGAACTGATGGTTTAATGTGTGTCAAGTCAGAAGATGAGATAAGATGCTGATAAGATGTTGCAGTCTTGATTGCTTATTTCCTCCCTGGTATTTAGCCTCACCTGTGTCGCGGCAAAAGTCTCTAGGGTGAGGAGACCAGCCAGGAGACCAGACAATGAGTTTCCTGGAATGACAAGATTTTATTACTGAATAACATATTTCAATTAAAATTATCAAATGAAATAAACAACTAGCAAGGCAGCAATGATCTTACACAGAATCAGAGCCCAGGTTTCACTATTCGGCCGAGTACGGTTCAAGACTGGACACTGACTGTTATAGTCAAGTTTTTCTAGCAAAAGAGGAAGAGAAGCTGCACATCCACTTAGTTAATAGTTACTTCATAGATTCATAGACTCCACGTTCCCGCATTATTGATTCTTCACTGGGACAAGTCTGTGAACCTAGCCGCATGACCCTCTGGCATTTTTTTCCTGCCTTGTCTGCCCGGTTTTGACCCTGCCTGTTTGACTTTTGATCGTGCGTCCTGCCTGCCTGCGCTTATTCCCCGACAACTTGACGAACGCTTGTCTCCCGTCTCTGTCCCTGATTATGTCGTCGCCCAAACTGATTCTTCTTCTCTGCCTGATCGGGCATGTGTTTACCAACGAACTGCCTGGTAAGAATATTTAAGATCTAAAAAGTCCATTTTAAAATCACAACCAAATCTTAATACTAGATACATATCAATACATTGGCAATTAACAACCCATACAAACTAGATGCTCAACATAGTTGTGTTTGAGAGATACACCAAGATAAGAAAGAGTGAACACAATATCTGCCTGGAGATATGATTAAGTGTAAGAATATTAATAATACATTGTGGGTATTGTGATTTTGAATTTAACTCATTTCGGTTCAGAACATTTTGTGGAAACTCCCCACGACAGATCTCAGTTGCCATTTCCACACTGTGTTTGTGTGTGTGTGTATGTGCGTGTGTGTCTGTCTGTCGTATGCTTCAAGGCTATAGCCAAATCTGCTGGTCCACATGTGTAAACAGGATTTTTTTTTTCAATTAATTTATGTAATTGTTAACTTTTGTCTGTTTCTGCCAGATGTGGACTGTCTGGTGGTGCATCTGGAGTATGTTCGTTGTGTCTGGAACAAGCAGGAGACTCCAGACGTCAATTACACCTTCTACGGCTGGTTCGTAACTTGCAACTGTCCCCGGACCATCTTTAAACCTTGTTTTCTAATGCTAAGAGCAAGAAGAAATATGGAAATTGATCATTTTGGCTATCAAAATCACCAGCACATACAACATTTCCATTTCCATTTCCATTTACAACAATTTTTTTATAACTAAAATGTTCTCAAACTCCACTCATAGGTGATTATAATTGTAACCATGATTTCTGCAAATGGAGATCTGAGAAATATAGGCATTTGTTTATTCATTGTATTTTCATTGTATTTTGCTGATTGAAGAAAATGAATGATTAACAGTTCAATTTTTGAAAGCATTCCTAGTCTCAAGCATTTTTTCACACCTGCCCATAACTTTTGCACAGTACTTTATTTATGTAGTGCCTGTACACTGCTTCTTTGTGTATAAAGAGCTCAATAATGTTTCTTTTCAGGTTTGACTTAGAGGAAAAATCAGAGTGCCCCACCTACCTAACGGAGAACAACGCGAACATTGGGTGTAACTATCCCTATAAGCTTAAAACCAATAGGTTCAGAACATTTCACACCATCCTGACACATGGAAACAGAACTTCAGTGAAGGACCTTAATCTTAAACAATGGGGTATGTATATTTACTGTGGTAAAAAAAGTTAAATAAAAGTTGCATGTCAGAAATGATGGAAATGAGCCACAGAAGTTTAATTGAATGGAAAATACTTCCAAGTCCCCATTCAGCTTAAGTCGATTGTCTTTATTCTGTTCATCTATCTATCTTTTTTACCTGTTTTGCCTTCAGTCAAATTAAACCCACCAATGAACCTCACCCTCCACATTGGTCCGGACTTAAACCTGTGGAGCTACTGGAACCAGACAAAACAGAGTTGTGCAGAGAATGAAGTTCGCTACAGGATCAATAACAAGAACTGGAATGTAATCAAACTGACATTTTTACTTTTTATCCCTCTCATTTGTTGACTACTGTTTTCACTTTCCTCTGCCGTTAATCTCCCCATTGTCTGCAGAATAATCCAGTCGGTCGGACGCAAAGTTTCCGTATCAACTTACCCTCTAACAACTCCTTGTATGAGCTGCAAGTGCGGAGCAGAATTGACAGCAGCTGTGGAGAGTCTTTATTCTGGAGTGACTGGAGCAAGCCTGTGTTCTGGGGATCAAACAGCAGCAAGCCTGGTAAAACGCTTTTAATGGCCATTGTTCGTGAATGCACCACTTAAAACTTGATTACCCTTTAAATTAACCAAATGAACTGTTACTGCACACACTAGTCAATATTTTAAGGCATTTTGAGAACAGGCATCACCCACTCTGCACATGCACATTGTAATGAAGGTCTAGAATCATTAAAATGGATATGTACCCCTCCACCTCTCTTTTACTCTCACTCTCGCCACTTGACAAAGTAGAAATGCCTGCCTCAATGTCATCCTGGGTCCCAGTGATGTATGCAGTGGGCATTTTGACTTAGATATACAGACTCTGGGGGCCACAGAGTGCTCGAGAGCTTGGTTGCCAGATTGTCTTTGAACCTAGTTTCATAACCGTACACCGTTTTTCTCCTGTCTTGCCTTCCCAGATTTTCCCTGCCTGTTTAACTTTTGACCGTGTCTCCTGCCTGCCTCAGCAACCCTCTTGTTCGGATCTTGTTCCTGTCTTCATGTCACTTGTCCTCCTTTATGGACTGCTGTTTGAACTGCCTTTGCTCTCGGATTTGCTCTGCATCTATTCCCCAATAACCTGACGAAAGCTTGTCTCCTGACTTGCCTTCCTCTCCTGTCCTTCCATTTAGACCCGCTTTCTGTCCCCAACCACGTTGTGTCTCATCCTCAACTGTTGATCTGTTTTCTGTGCCCTGACTCGAACTTGTTTGTGCAAGCTCTGGCTACACAGGCCTCAAGCCTAGTACTGTTATCCACCTGTCTGAGTTTTAAGAAATAAACTCTGCCTCAAAAGATCTCCATATTCATTGTGTGCATTTGGGTGTCTGGTGTTTGGTGTGTGATACAGTATGTATAATAGTCTAAGACTTGTTTTCTTTGTCTATCTTTTCTAAATCTATGATTCAAATTTCACAATCACTGATGACAGCAAACCCCTTCTCCAGTCCAATACGCTGGAAAGGACATAATGACGTCTGAGGTTTCAAAGATCACAACGAAGCACGCACAGTGATGCTATCTCACAAGGTGCATTTTCGGACACAGAGCACTTGTACACACTTTAGCTGAGGCTCTGCCTTCCTAGTCATTATTTCTGTGACAGTTTCCTCTCACAGGAAATGAAACCCTCAAAATACATGCCTGTTGCATAAACTTTGTTTCAAGCGCTGGGTTCATTTTAGCTCTTAAAACCTAAAACTGTGACCGTTCTGGTTAATTACCGTTAAACCTATTTTATTTCATTACAGCAGTTGTAGTTGTAAAAGCAACACTGCTTTGTACTTTGTCTTTCCTGTAGCTCAAAAACATTGGGTAACTCAGACTTCAGAAAAGTTTAGGTGGTGAATGGGAAATGGTGACGCTAACAGGCATGCAATCTTTGACCTAAAATTTCCTCAGATATCTGTGTCCATCTCAGAATCTGTATGTAGTAACCTTTTCATCCCTCATGCTTGTTATTGAGACTGAAGAGCAGCAGCTTTTGGCACTGGAGATCTTTCAGGGATGGGTGGAAATCCCAAACCATCCCACTTGGTCTATTTTACATATGATTTGCATAATTACCGAGAAACTATTTCAACTTTACTGTCTGCCATGTGTTTCTTCTGAAACAGGTGATTTCCCTACTACTGAAATGTCATCAATCATAATAAAAGACTGGTGGGCGTTACTACTTAATTAGGAGGTAAGGTCGTTCATTTTAGTGAATTTAAAGTCATCACAGCAATGTTTTATTTGAGAATTAGTCATTTAATTGTTTTAATTAACTAATTTTACTCATGCATATAGGTGAGAAATCCCTTCACAAGTCAAATAAACATTATGTAATGGTTTTAAATGCATGTTGCTAAGCATCACACTCAGACATATACATGTACATACATGTACATACATACATACGTGCATACATACATACAGCAGGTGAGTGTAACTCCTGGCGGTTCGTGTCTACAGCTCAACAAACCCACAACTGCAGCAAACAAGGAAATGAAAACTGCACCACGTCAGTAGAAGTAGATCTGCGCTGTAGCTGAAAGCATCCTGTGTCTGTGGTCCACGATGTCGCTCGAACTGATTCTTCTTCTCTCTCTCATCGGGCATGTGTTTGCCAACGAACTGCCTGGTAAGAAATATTTAAAACCTAAAACGTCCATTTTTAAATTACAACCAAATCTAAATACTAGATAAACTTCCTTTTGCCTGTGGCTACGTGTAAGTACAGTTCCACCTTCCTGATCGGCTTTCAGGCAGATCTAATCATGTTGTTTTATATGTAGATATTATGATGTATAGCTTCCTTTTAGTCATTCACTTATATCTACGTTGACAATTAAGAACACTTACAAGCTAGATACTCAACATAGTTGGGTTTGAGAGATTTTAACTCCAATTTTGGGAGCTTGATCATCGAGTACACCAAGATAAGAAAGAGTGAACACAACATCTGCCTGGAGATACGATTAAGTGTAAGAATATTAATAATACATTGTGGGTATTGTGATTTTGAATTTAACTCATTTCTATTCAGAACATTTTGTGGAAACTCCCCGTGACATATCTTAGTTGCCATTTCCTCATTGTGTGTGTGTGTGTGTGTGTGTGTGCGTGTGTGTTGTATGCTTCGAGTCTACAGTCAAATCTGCTGGTCCACATGTGTAAGCAGGATTTTTTTTTCAATTAATTTATGTAATTGTTAACTTTTGTCTGTTTCTGCCAGATGTGGACTGTCTGGTGGTGCATCTGGAGTATGTTCGTTGTGTCTGGAACAAGCAGGAGACTCCAGACGTCAATTACACCTTCTACAACTGGTTCGTAACTTGCAACTGTCCCCCGACCATCTTTAAACCTTGTTTTTTAATGCTAAGAGCAAGAAGAAATATGGAAATTGATCATTTTGGCTATCAAAATCACCAGCACATACATCATTTCCATTTCCATTTCCATTTACAACAATTTTTTTATAACTAAAATGTTCTCAAACTCCACTCATAGGTGATTATAATTGTAACCATGATTTCTGCAAATGGAGATCTGAGAAATATAGGCATTTGTTTATTCATTGTATTTTCATTGTATTTTGCTGATTGAAGAAAATGAATGATCAAAATCACCAGCACGTACAACAGTTTTGTCATTTTCTTTATACCTAAAATGTTATAACTATAATTCTAACCAGTGATAACAATGCTAATATTACATAAGAGAGAGATCAAAAATAACATATTTTTGATGCATCACGTCAATGGAACTCTTCAACATGGTGCAGGTGCAGGTAAGTGCTTGTCAGTGACTGACGGCTAGTTAGTCTATATATGATTCATCAAGAGGTTGCAGCATGTAGGAGTGCTTATCCTAAAATGAGATTACATAGAAGAACATCGCTGAGAAAAAACAACTTACAACGTTAATGGGGTAAATTATGATGACCTTGTTTATGATGACTGCTGGGATACACAGACACCCCAAAATGTGTCTATACATACAGTACTGTGCAAAGATTTAAGGCAGGTGAGAAAAAGATGCTGGAAACAAAGAATGCTTTCAAAAGTATAAATAACGATTATTCTGTTCAATTTACAAAATGAATAGTAAGCAAACAAAAGAAAAATCAAAATCAAATCAATATTTGGTAATACTACCATTTGCATTCAAACCAGCATCAATTCTTATAGGTACACACAAAGTCTGAAACAGAAACAATCGTGTAGGAGGCTTAAAACTGGCTGAGGAACAGCAGACTTGTTCAGACCTGTGGCAGTTTCATGTCACAGGTCATACTCCATCGCAAGGCTGAGCACAGCAGCAAGACACAAAGTAGTAATACTGCATCAGCAAGGTCTCTCCCAGACAAACATTTCAAAGCAGACTGGGGTTTCAAGAAGTGCGGTTCAGACTCTTTTGAAGAAGCACAAAGAAACGGGCAGCGATGAGCATCGTAGATGCAGAGGTCGGCCAAGGAAACGTGAACGACGCATCGAGCTTATTAGCCTTCGAAATGAGATGAGAAAATGAATGATTAACAGTTCCATTTTTGAAAGCATTCCTAGTTTCTAGCATTTTTTCACACCTGCCTATAACTTTTGCACAGTACTTTATTTATGTAGTGCCTGTACACTGCTTCTTTGTGTATGAAGAGCTCAATCATTATTCTTTTCAGGTTTGACTTAGAGGAAAAATCTGAGTGCCCCACCTACCTAACGGAGAACAACACGAACATTGGATGTAACTATCCCTATAAGAAAAAAACCAATAGGTTCAGAACATTTCACACCATCCTGACACATGGAAACAGAACTTCAGTGAAGGACCTTCATCTTAAACAATGGGGTATGTATATTTACTGTGGTAAACATTGAAGTTGCATGTCAGAAATGATGGAAATGAGCCATCAAAGTTTAATTGAATGGAAAATACTTCCGAATACTACTGTTCTACTGTTCTACTGAACAATTCCAGCTTAAGTCGATTGTCTTTGCCTTCAGTCAAATTAAACCCACCAACGAACCTCACCCTCCACATTGGTCCGGACTTAAACCTGTGGAGCTACTGGAACCAGACAAAACAGAGTTGTGCAGAGAATGAAGTTCGCTACAGGATCAATAACAAGAACTGGAATGTAATCAAACTGACTTCTATAAAAAAAAAAACAGACATTTTTACTTTTTATCCCTCTCATTTGTTGACTACTGTTTTCACTTTCCTCTGCCGTTAATCTCCCCATTGTCTGCAGAATAATCCAGTCGGTCAGACGCAAAGTTTCTGCATCAACTTGCCCTCTAACAACTCCTTGTATGAGCTGCAAGTGCGGAGCAGAATTGACAGCAGCTGTGGAGAGTCTTTATTCTGGAGTGACTGGAGCAAGCCTGTGTTCTGGGGATCAAACAGCAGCAAGCCTGGTAAAACTGCAAAAGGTTGAGAAAGCTTTTAATGGCCAGTGTTAGTGAATGCACCACTTCAAACTTGATTACCCTTGAAATTAACCAAATGAACTGCTACTGTACACACTAGTCAACATTTTAAGGCATTTTGAGAACAGGCATCACCCACTCTGCACACACACATTATAATGAAGGTCTAGAATCATTAAAATGGACATGTACCACTCCGCCTCTCTTTCTCTCCCGCTCTCTCCTCTTGACAAACAAAACTAAAGAAGAAATACCTGCCTCAATGTCTACGTGGGTCCCAGTGATGTATGCAGTGGGCATTTTGACCCTTGTCATCCTGGTCACGTTGATGGTGCGCCATGAAAGGTGAGTTGGCGCACATCAGACTGCATGGGTAAAATGCATTTCCCTACTTTCTTTCAGAAATTTCCTTAGCATCAACAATCTATGCCAATTTTTAAGAACACGTTCTTTTATTCGTGCCTATTTATACAGTATTTCATGTTCAGCCAACTGCAACTTCTTACCACAGCGACCATAGTCACCATTAAAAAAAAGAGCAGTGACATGTTTAGTAAGTTAAGCACCTGGTGCTTTTTTAACTAAGAGAGTCTGAAGAATTACACCAAACATCTTTCAGCCGCAAAAAGAAACAAAGGTTATGTAAAAGCGCTGTTGTGAATAGACTTAGACTGAACTTTATTGATCCCTTTGGAGGGAAATTCAGCGAAATGTACATTTCCAGCAGCATAAAAAATAAGATGGCATAAAGAGAGTCTTAAAAGAAAAGATCTTGTAAACAGTATAATGTATGATGCTGTGTTAAGAGTGAAAGTTTTCCTCTGTCCTTCACAGGTTCTTCTTCATCACTGTGGTACCAAAGCCGCGCAACTTCTCTGACAACATTGAGGTAAGAAGCCCTGTGGCATCTCCCAGTTTGCACCCAGGTCACTGAATCTTTCTGAATTCACAGTGCCCAGGTTCAATCGATGAATGTCCTTGTGTTTCTTTTTTTTTTTAAAGGACTGGCTCAAGCTCTCTGAAGGATTTAAGGAGAAGTCTGCCTACAGCGAGCGTGCCTGCACCGTCAGCGAGTACTACCAGGTCCCCCAGTCTGACAGCAAGAGCTCAGACGGCTCCACCTCCTCCGTCACCACCGACCAAACCGACTGCTCTGCCTCCATCCACGTGGACGACGGGGACCTGTCCCCATCCTGTTCTGTTTCCACCTCCCCAAGTTGTGCCTCAACCGAGGGGCAGGGTTTTGTTTAGGGCAGGCATCGCTATCAGTGTTTGGCTAACCCTAAACAGGTCTTGGATAAGAATCATTAAGTGTTATTTAGTGCATAAACATACAAATTTGACACAGTTGTATTGTACCGAGGAAAATCATGTTTGGTATTTGGTTGTGAAAAGCTGCAGTGGTGAGTAAAGACTACAATGTAACAGCTGAATGTAAATCTCTCTTAACCAAACAGCACGCTTGCAATAAGATAAGGAGGTAAAATGACTGACTTTGTACTTTTGCCTTAATTGGGGTTTTTATCCATATTGAAGGCTTTGAAGTTTAATCTATGTGCTTAGCACCACCTTGTGGCTTATATTAATGCCATTGCTTTGATATGACGTTTAGTGTATGCCTTTAGGTCGCCAACACGTGTCACAGCAGGAAGACATCAGGTTCAATGTCCCATCAGACAAAGAGCCTTTCTGTGTGAGGTTTGCATGTTCTTCCCATATCTGTATGGGTTTTCCAAACTCCAGTTTACCCTACAAACCAAAAACATGCATGTTAGGGCAATTTGGAGACTCTGAATTGCCCCATAGATTTGAGTGTGAGACAATGAATGGAATGAATGACCACAGGTGTGTGTCCCTTGCGATTTTGACCTGACCATTATGTGTTTTCATGTGTTACATATTACTGGTATTATATTATAATCATTTCATTTGAATGTGACCTTTTTTTTACCTTTTTAATGTACTTTTTTGTAACTGTAACTTTATATACTGTTTATATCATTTTATATTTTTGTGCAATTTATCTGTCATTAACTTTTCTTACAGCAATAAAAGTACTTTCCGTTCAAAGGCTTTGCTCTCGTCGCCCTTGCATCAGCCCATCAGAAGCATAGACATACCTCACTACGCCATTTCTGACTGGCCGGTGAAGAGTATCACTCCGCCCTCAGGACGTAGTCCCGTCCGCCACCGTACAACATGCGGAGCGATACGCCCTCGTTCAAAAACCTCTTCTCACTCGGAGCGTGGCACTACTGTGATGATTTGGACCAAACTTGGTGGAGGCGTATGGCTCGGGAAGGTTAGGAAGGAGCTGAAGCCGATGTCAGTTCTTGCAGCACAGCTTGATGCCGCCACCTACTGGCATCTACTGGTCCTGGACTCCGCCGCACACCGGCTAGGACCTGAACATTGCGTAGAAGCAGTGGCGTCAGAAGTATCCGCATGCATTACTCAAGTAGAAGTACAAATACTGGGGTTTAGAAATACCCCTGTAGAAGTTGAAGTTTCAACTGAAGCTTTTGACTTAAATAAAAGTAAAAAGTGTTCTGGTTTCTAAACTACCGAAAGGAAAAAATAATGTAAAAAAAAGCAATGAAAGAAAAAAATGCCATTAAGGACCACATATATATATATATACTACTAACCATTAACATGTGTTTCATGGAGCGGATGATATGATGACTAGTTGCCTATAAATACTGTAATGGTGTAAAACTTAATTCCTCAGAAGCATTTTATTAATATCCTTTATTGATAAATGGTTAATAAAAAATACGTAAGTACACACAAACACATGCATCTACTTAATTTCGATTTCTACTCTTTTCATCTATCTATTTGAGCGAAAATGTGAGGAGTACAAGTAAAAAGTAGGTTGATAAAAAATTACTCCAGTAAAGTACAGACAAAACCAAAATTTGTACTTAACTGAGGTAACAAAGTATTTGCACTTCGCCACTTGACACCCATGCACATACAGGGAGAACATACAAACTCCACATGAACCAACAACCTTGTTGCTCTGAGGCAACGGCACAGTGACCCCCCACACACAGACATAATTTTCTCAAAATGCATCCAGATTCAAAATGAGAAAACTGTATTTATTCTGTGGGGACAATGAAGGGAGCGGAGAGTGGCACAGTTAGTAGCATTACACAACATAAAATAAAAAAAAATAAAAAAATAAAATGTATGTAAAACAGGATGAAGTAGGAACAGTCAAAACTGAAGGTGGTTTCTAGAAAAAGTACACACGAATTGATAAGGGAAAATAGAAAAAAAAATGCGCCTGAGAAGTACTCGTAGCGCTGGTGGTCTGTATAACATTAGTGGGGAATAGACATAATTGGATTACTTGAATAGTGGGACCATGTGGTGAGGTAAAGTAGAGCAGTGACCCCTCCCGGCTGAGCTCAGCCATCCCACTTTGACTTTGAGTGTCTCAATTAATCAATCTGACTACTTTCATGTTATAACTAAAACTAAAAGCTAAACAAATAGCCCCCAGTCTTACATCTGTGTCTCAACTTCAAGAACGGAGGTGAGCTGCTGAGGGGATAAGACTGGGCCTAGTTGTCCAGCACGCTATATATAGTAGAAGTATCAGTATAAAAAGTATCAAAGTATCACAAAAAAGTACCAATACAACCAAGAACTTGAAAGAACAGAAAACCCTAGTTGTTGCTCCTACAGTGTCCATTAGAGGGCGCGCGGAGCGTCCCGCGCGTGCTGCTCGCACGGCACTGACTCAACGCATTTCTCAGCCTCGAGGAGGGCAGGGCGGCAGTGGGCCCCCGCAACAACATAGAGAGAGAGAGAGAGGGAGAGAGAGCGAGAGAGAGAGAGAGAGAGAGAGAGCGAGCTCCTACTTCCCTAGCTGAGCCACCGATCAGCTGCTGCCATCAGTCGATGCCTTCCGATGAGATTTAACATTTTAACCTGCATTTAGTTGGTTTTCAATCGCCGCCCGTTTGGTCGTCCAGACATTACAAGCCCGACAAGATGTCGGTGGCCGACACTCGCCGGTTGAATTCTAAGCCCCAGGACCTGACGGATGCTTACGGCCCCCCCAGCAATTTTCTGGAAATAGATGTTTACGATCCGCAGATTGTTGGAGTCGGACGGAACCGGTACACAACTTACGAAGTTCGTATGCGGGTAGGTGTCCGAACATGCAAGCAAGCACCCCCACCGTAAAAGATTAAAATGAAAAAGAGAAGGAAAAGCCCCCCAAGTGTATTTTATTTATTTATTTGCATCCGGGAGGCTAACTGGTAATTAACGTTACAGCGTCGGTGCTAACCAGTTAGCATGGCTAGCCGCCGTGCCCGTGACGCCGACGTCAGCCGTGCGTGGTGCCTCCTGACGCCGCCCCAGCAAAAATCGAGCACCGGGGATCGTCCGCGGCCTGGCGTGTGAAGTTGCACATTTCGTGAATACATAAGCATCTCCCAGTATTACACAAATGCAGCAACAATTAAGTTAACAGTGAATAGTATGTGTCATGTTATTTTCTTCTGTTCAGCATTGAATCCAGTCAAACGAGGTGAAACATCAAAATAGCAACTATTAGCCTTAGCAGACTTAGTGTAGCTTAACGCCACTGGCTCTGCCCCCGTTTGAATAAAATAAGGATTAAATCAACTTAACCTGCCAAATGAGATGTCTACAAATGAATCAGACGAATTGGAGAGGAGTGAGCTTGATAGTTATAATTATATCAAGCTAAGAAGCTAAATGGGCGAAGGGATACCAGTAAAGTTAATTCATTTTACAGGGTGTGATTATTGTCTGTAATAGGGTATGAGAGCCGAAGCCACAGTAGTAAGTTCACTTATAGAAATCCATGACACAGCTTTGTTTGAGGAAGCCTTGGTAAAACTTGCACAATTTGCAACTAAGCAGCTCTGTCCTCACCAGACATCCTCATTTCTGTTTGTATTTGAAGAGGTTGTCCCTCAGATAGCTCTATATGTGCAGGTGCATTGCCCCTATGTGGTTTAGTTGAATCTGCATTTGCACACAATAGCCCGGAGTTAGTTACTCTCCACCACTGAACAGTGTCAGTCCAAACAAAGCCTGTCCACCCTCGCTGCATTCATTACTTCCCACTATGTATCACTGCAGTGCACTATGGAGAACCCACTACTGCACCCAGCATTTGCATTAATCTATCATTCAGATCGGCTGGAACAGTAAGACTCACCTACCAGAACTTAACATCCACACAATATCTCCGCTGCTATTTTTATCTGTAACGGTTTCGCTGGGGTCTGCCTGAGCCTATCTCCAGCTCACACATAGGGAAAACACCCATGGGCACACACACGCACACACTATTTACTCGTTACCTCCTACGTAGAGGTAATTTAGAGTCTCTGATCGACTCAAACCAGTCATGTCCTGGGACTGTGTGAGAGAAAACTGGAGAAACCCCTCACAGTCACATGGAGATCATGCAAACTCCACTCAAAGACCATCGCTCTGACCAGGAGTCGAACCTTTAGGACTTTACTGGCTCGCGTTTGGCTGCTCCATCATGTTGCCCCAGATACGTTGTTGTTAAATAACACTATTGTCTCCAAAGGCATTCCTACAACGATACCTCGAGGTCATTGAGTTTATTTTAAACCTATGTGCAGGTGATCAAACGTAGACTCATTTTGTGATGTTTTCTCTCTTCTCCCTAGACAAACCTCCCCATTTTCAAACTGAAGGACTCCTGCGTGAGAAGAAGATACAGCGACTTTGAGTGGTTAAAGAATGAGCTGGAAAGAGACAGTAAGGTAAAGTGAGCGGTAGACACTGTGGCAAACCTGTAATTATGATGATCTGATGAGTGCCCGCATTGGAATTACAGGTGGAATAATGTGATCCCTACATAAATTATCACATTAAATAAAGCGGGAGGATTACACTGTAGGTTTTCTCTGTGTTGACTCAGCACATGAAAAGGTTCGTGTTTGGCGGTGTTAAGTTCCTGCACTGCCCGGCTTGTACGCAGATGCAGGGACAGAGATGGCAGCGTTTTTCATCCTATCTGTCCCTGTTTCCGCTCCTCAGATTGTAGTACCATCTCTGCCGGGCAAAGCCCTGAAGAGACAGTTGCCCTTCCGGGGAGATGAGGGCCTTTTCGAGGAGTCCTTCATCGAAGAGCGACGACTGGGCCTGGAGCAGTTCATTAACAGGTCTGTGCAACTCTCGGCTTTTGATCAGAAGTGTTCAATTAGAACTGCAGCTGCGTTTTCCTACAGGCCACAAATAAGTCAACCTTGAGCTGAAAGTCACATGTTGAGCCGATATTGGTAGATAGGCACAGATGCCACACACCGTAAGGAATTACATAGATAGGTAGGTAGGTAGGTAGATGGATAGATAGATAGCCTTAATTAAACAATCGTAGCAATAAAAAACAACTGTGACAACAGGCACAGGGACAAAACATACATGAACACATGATCAGTAAATGCTCAAATGGTTATATTTGATGAAATGAGATAAAAACCCAGCATTAAAAACAGCCCTGTTGCAGTTCAGGGTCTTCTATATGGAGTGTGAAAAACTGGTTATAAAAGTCAATATAAACATCAACATGAAGAAGCATTTAATCCACAGTCATTAGCAGGTTTGCTGTGGAGTTTAACCAGAGTTGCACTCTCTAACTCGAGCTGTTGATGTCTGGTTCGGTCTCGACCTCCACTAGAGTGAGAGAAACGTTTGCATTTTGTCTGCTCTGTGTTTCCTATGTGTTTCTGCAGAATTGCAGGTCACCCTTTGGCCCAGAACGAGCGCTGTCTTCACATGTTCCTGCAAGAGGAAAGCATTGACCGTAACTACATTCCTGGAAAAGTACGACACTAGGGCTTTACTGAGGGAGGTGGGGGGAGGGGGGGGGGGGGGGGGGGGGGGGGTTAAAAACTCTGGGGTGTAGATCAGGACCGTCTCTTGCCTTTCTCTTCCCGCCCGTCTTATAATCTCTCTCTCTGCTTGATCTGCCTCTCTCTTACTCTCGGTCTGTGTATATCATTGTAAGATCGCTCTGTGCTGGAGTTTAGAGTGTGTTACATTCAGGATATATTGATAACGTTTCAGAAGACTCTGTGACTCCTCTTCTCCCCCGTGCACAATAACGAAAGCACCTCTGCGTAATTGTGATTGTATCGTGAACATTTGGCTCTTAATCGCAGTTTTCAGGAATGAAAGTAACGTACGATACATTCGGTCTTTCCTCATCCGGTGTCATATATTTACGACTGTAATATATTGTGAATAAAGTAGAATAATGGCTAAATAAGTGTGTTGGCATAGTGTGTACCATAGGAACTACATGTTGACTGTGAATGGCAGTACTGACGATGCTTTGTTCTCTTTGTTTTTTTGTTGTTTTCTTCAGGTATGAATGAAGTAAGTTTGCTTTACTTTATCCCGTCTACAAGAGCTTTCTGGAACTTAAAGAGGGTTGCATGGGCGCTGTAAAGACCAAAGGCGATAGTTCACAAATACTTGAGGAAAACACTTCTAATTCCACATATAAATGACCGGGAGAGATCTGACTGCAATCTGTCCGTCTTACAACCTGTAAAAGTGCCACACATAGTCTCTGATTGTCGCACGAAACAACGGCTTCAGGTGCTGGGAGTGCTGGGAGGAGCCCCTCTGCAAGCCAGTTCTGCACGCACAGCAAACTCACTCCCAATCTCGTTGACATCTACAAGTACACGTTTGTTCCTGGGATTGACCGACTCTCTGGAACTGGCTGGCAGAAGCTTCTCAAAGCACTCACTGTAGCTTTTGAGTTATGTGAACTATTGTTTAATGGGAAATTTGTACTGTACACCACCACCAATGACTAGCGCTGGGAAACATTTCCTCACTAATCCTGATCACGTTCTCCATCACCAACCGCACTAATCATTGGCTGCATGGCAAACTTTTGCACGCTTTCCTCTCAGTTTCTTTTGGTGTTTTCTTTTCTTTTGTGTGTGTTGGTCTCGCTGACAGACTCCCCTCGACACGCCACTGATCATGTCGCTGATTCATCTTCTTTCAGACGGGGATAAAACCAAGCCACTAATGGGCAAATATCGATCTGTCCTGCATTCTCTTGTTTTTCCATGTTAACTCACCGTCTTTACTCTTGCGTCTCGAGTCCTTCCATCCATGTCCGCAGTTCATCAGGCACAGCGTATTGTCTGATGAACTAAATGAGTTATTCATGTGTACTGTACTTATTGGTCACGAGATGACGTCCAGACAGGTGATAGAGCCATTTCCACTGCATGATGCTATACACCCCTCCCACCCACCCCCCGGCTCAGGGAATGTCTGACACCATGTCACACAACGCTGCATGCGGTCCTCCCGTACGCTGCACATCGCTTAGCTCAAATTAGAGCTGCCTACCCGCCTGCCTGAGCGACCGAACAGGAGCTCCCGCTATGTCCCAGCTTCCATTAGAGGCCCGGAAACCAGTGTTTAAGAGGCAACCTGCCCCACATCTCCCCATGTGGATGAGTGTAGAGCAATGGAGTCGATGCGTTCCTGGAGCTCAAGGCCAGATGTCGTCGCTCTGCCTGCAAACTTACTGTACTTCCCGAGGCGGAGAGAGACGACGTGCTTATTTACAGAGTATATTAAGAGGCCTCAGTGTGGCGGCCGGACCTCACATGCAGCTGCCTTACTCACTAAAAGCACTATTCACGTAGAAACACTGCGGATTGAGCGTCGTGACCATCTTGAGAAGTTTTGCAGTTGCACAGTACGGGCCGGCAGGCTTCAACCCCACTTTTATCGTGGTATTTCTGAACATGATGATGTTACTGTGACGCTGTTGCCATTACATCAGCCCGAGCGTCGGTAGATTTCTGTCCAGAGAGACTCTCAGCATTGACCAAAACTCATTTTTAAGCTTGAACATGTCCGTGTATTATCTGTCATGTTTACTGTCTCCTCTCTCTCTCTTTCTCTCTCTCTCTTATTACAAAGACAGTACAGACTGCTGCACCTGCCCCCTCCCCCATGTACATTTATTTCTACATCTTGTCATTTAAGAAAAAAAAAAACAACAAAAAAAAAGCTGGTGGAAAATGTCAGAACTGAAAAGTGTCAACGCTGTAGGAGTAACGCAGCTACCGCTCCCGGACAAAAAAACCCAAGAGATATAAACTACTCAATGTTGTGTCTTTATTCAGTCATTCCACAGAATACTGTATTATTTCGATTCAGTAATCAGCACGAGAGAAAACATGTTGTCATTTTGTCATAGCTAGATTATTTTTTTTTACGATCATTATGCTTTCTGAATGTCTTTGTATTTGATTTAATCAGTTTCTAAATGAGGGTAATTTCCTGCTACGATCAGATTTTTTTTTTCTTTTTCCTTTCGCTAGCGGAGATGTGATTTCTGATTATCGGCTCCCAAAGTCGAGCAACATGTAGCATCGAGTAAGAGACAGTGACATGTTATTTTTCCACCCCACCCACCCCCAAGCCCAAGTTTTATGCTCGAGACACACTCTTAGCCAGGCTGTTCCCCGATCAATTGTTTTAACTCTGCTGTCTTAGGTACATCATCTTGCCTCCACTTTGGCTGTGTGTTGTCAAAATCAGCTATTGGGAATGTTAAGTTAGATAAATAACCATATCTAAGCACTGTGACAAGAGGTTCATTATATGAACAAGATTTCATTGTTTTAAAGGCGTAATCAGCATCTGGTTTATTGATCTGAAATAAGGCTTATTCTGCGCTTATTTTCAGCTGTTTAATTCTTTCTATCAATATTATTGTGAAGTGTATTAATACATGTTATCATTGCAGTTCCACTATGGGTGACGAGGAACGTCCTTGTTAATTCTGTCCACCGATTAAAATTTCCTGCTGCCTGCTGCTCCACGTCTGTATGTCTCTTTTTCGGTTTCGAAGAGGAAAAGTTGAAGCCAAAAAAGGAAAAGGAGTGAATAAATCGGCGAAGCTCCACATCCAGTGTGCGATTAGCGTGTTACAGTGAGACACGGACAGATCAGAGAGTCACGAGAGCTGGATGAGCGGCTGCAGTTTGGCAGATGACCTAATTTAACGTTGAGATATGGGGGGGAAAAAAGGACATTAAGCTGACAGCCGAGTTAAATTTCAAGGAAAGATTACAGCATTCTTGCAGAATTCTTTCAACTTTTACGTGGGGATTTTACTACTTTTTGAAAACTGTCTCAGTCATAGGGTGGCCAGTAAGGACGTTTATGTTTTGTTTTTGGCCTGTAAAACCTCTTGACAACCAACCCGTCCTTCTGTTATCTTCCTCTTGGAGCCTACCTCCACCTCAGTCGCACCCAGAGTCCCTAATGAACCGAGATGTGTATGAATTTGGACTGTGGGAGGAGAGCCAAGCAGACATGCAAATTCCACACATAAAGACCCTCAAGTCTGAGTCTTTCTGTGAGGTGACAACCCTAACCAGCCATCCACAGTGTTTCCTCCATCCACAACCTCATATTTACTTACCATGACACGTAACCAATTTCATTTTAAAACATTTCTGACTGGGCTTGTACAGCTGTAAATCACACACACACGCACTATCACTGAGGCAGAAGTTTGTTCTTGTCTATATCTGAAACTTCCATTTGTAGCTGATTCATTTTTATCTTAAATCTTGGCAATTTTACAAGTTACAACATATGAAAGTGGCACCGTGCAAACTCATTTTCACGGTCCTGAAAAAGAAATCACACCTCTGTTCACACCCAAAAATACTTCTGCTGGGACACAAATGTTTTGGGGACGTAGGTTGTGTAATTTTGGCACAGTCCTAATAATAACTTAAAACTCAACTTAAAAGTGTAAATGCTACGATGGAGATCAAACAAGTGCACAGCCCCCTCCTCTCCCTCCACAGCCAATCAGCCCAAAGGAGAAACACTGTGAACAGCCTATCAGGCTTGAGGGTGAATCATTTTGCACTATCCCTGTATATAAAAAAAACTGTACTGCACTGTACAAAGCTGCTTCAAGTCCGGGAACAGTGCGTAACATCCCGCACTCCACCCTTTTTTTCCTTTTTTTTATCTGCAAGTAGCTTGATATTACTGAATTACCACACCACCTATGAAATGTGCTTCTATAGCATTTTAAAGGACTTGTAATAAGGCTTTTTAGTTATACTATAAGACTGTATTTAATTTTAAGAATATATATAACCCAAACAGTCTAAGAACAGCAATTAAAAAAAACAAACCTGCTTATGTGTGGCATAATGTGGCAGGAAGGAAGCACCATAACAAGCACGAGTTGTCGCACCTCAGTGGCAACACTGGGGCTTTTTGTTTCGCTAAACATGAATCTCAGAGAGCTCTTAATCTTTTTCTTGCTGCAGTTCACCATCAGGAAACACAGGGATTAACAGGGGAAGAGGAATTCTGGCCACAGGTGGATTAAAGTTGTCCCAGAATAGTGATCTTGTGATGTAGCTCTTGACCAGCAGTTGATCCAAAGTAGACGTGACTGTAATTGGACACAATTGAGGCTTCCACATGAATTAAAGAAAGGGAATTAGAAGAAGTAGATTCACGCCGTTCCGTACTTGACACAGATCGGTACATGTGTTGCAAAGTCATGCACCAGATAGCACACGTACTGATAGAAGATCTCTCAAAATAAATGGTTTCTATACAGCGCTTTTCTAGTCTCCATGACCGCTCTGAGCGCTTTACAGACTGTGTCACAAGTCACATTTACACACTGCTGGCCAGGATTACACAGTCCTTCAGCTTTAATCATTCACACACACATGATGATACAGCATCAGAGACACGCTGGGCTTCAGGATCTTCTGGGATCGAACCGCCAACCTTCTAATCCATAAATGACCACACTCTATTATATACTTATATATGTGTTTATATTTATTTATGCCAAGATGCTTTATTGTCAATGCATAAGAAGATACAATTAAATTTAGAAAAACACTCACACGTGATTAGCTGTACGTTCATGCTTATATGCTAATGCTTAAAAATGTAATAAATTCCAAAAAGTCTTTGTCGTATTAATTCAGTTTTATTCAGCTGCTATTTGAATCTATTAGTAAGAGACCAACCCTCATATGTGTAATCCTTTCCAATAAAAAGAAAAACATAACGCATAATAGAATTTCAAAAATGTCAAGGGACCCTGGGAGACACACCCGAACCCTGACCTCCCATATCAGCGAGCGCTGTGACCTACAAAACTAGTGAGCTTTGATGTCCTGTGTAATCAAAGTGGGCAGACAGGATGGGCACAACGGGCCAAGGCAGAGATTAGGTGGTGTTTTGTTAGCAGTTCCAACGCTGGAGCCCCGTGTGCAGCCGTGACGCTTTCTGTGTTTGCACAGACACCCAGTTGGGTTAGCTTGATAAAGTGGAAGTGAATTGAAAGTACAACCCAAAGCAGTGTGACTGGGCAAGGACAAAAGGTGAGACGAGTGGCTACTATAGTACCATCGGACATAGAGAGAGATGGGCGGACAGGCAGAATATGCGATTCACAAATCCATTTTGTCTAAAGGAGCCCCTGGTTATTGTTCAAGGTTTGGAAAAAAAAAGCTATGTACCAAGTGTTTCTCAGGGACAGAAACTATAGCGAAAAGTCCACAATAACCATCATTAACGGCTTAATATGTTCCTGAGAAGTTAATCACACACGGACTAACTTTCTAGTTTGTTCTTGTAGGGCCTTCAGGCAAGCTGTACTCTGCTGTGTATCTGCTTGATCAGAACAGCAGAGGAGCCGCATCAAAAATGTGTCACAAGAGGCGTGGTCGCGTAGTCTTAACCGTCAAGGCCTCAGCTCTGAGAATGAAGCCATTGAAGCCACGGATCCGGTCGAACAAGTCTCATGTCAGATCATATGCTCTTCCGATGATTTGCCCCAATTTCCATAGCTCGCCGGCAAAAAGGCAAAGCCGAGATTTTCTGCATCGATGACAACTGTTGTAGTCAGCTCTCAGTCCTTGTATTTATATCTGACATTTCATGCCACTCGATTTCAAATCTCCTGGATATCGCTGTGGGTGTGTCACTAAATTTAGGACTAGCCGCTCCCATGGTGGCTTTGTTGGCTTCTCATACTCTGCTTTTGTAAAAGGTTTGAGGGTATGTCTCAAAGACAAAAGACTTAAATACCTTGGGAAAATATGTCTTTAGAAGTCATCAGTCAGATGTAAAAATCAGGCCTCAAGTAAGTCGATTTGCATGGCCCCATTCACAGACAGTGGTCAAAAAGTGTTTGACAATCCAAATTAAAAAGGAGTAAAAACAAAAAAACACAAGATAAAATATACAGAGGAATGCAGACACAGTCACAGAGCTATGCTTCCTTTCAATGTCGTGCCACACTTTTTGGTTGTATGTGTTTGACTTGAGTAGCAATAATGAAAGTACATCTGCGTGCTTGTACATTTGTCCACGCAAAACTGTGCTGTGACATGCTGTGCTGTGGTCACAAGTCGCAGACTTGACTCATGAGATGACGAATCAACACTAGGTAGGTTTAACCAACCCACATATATATGCTGAGCTCTACAGGGTTCATGTCAAATTTTCCACAGCTGTGTATGAAAAGGAGAACAAAATTCAACATATATATTTTTTATGTTTGTAGTTATCTATGTAGCTTCATCATGCATGACAATTACCTCAAACTGAAGGTGAAATTTCAAAGGTTTAGTGAAAGGAAATGAAAATAAAAGGTGCAATCTACTTCATACCTCTCTTCACCTGACGTGTCTATCCTAACTTCACATAACTTCACATAAAGTACATGCAGCTCCTTTGCCTTCTCCTTTGCTCCAGCTCCTTTGCCTTCAGCTCCTTTTTATGTCCGAGGTATAAAGCAGGACAAGATTATCCATATCTTCAAAGGCACTGACTAAAATTCCAGCGAAAGGTTTTATTTTCATGCATTTCCAGAAAATGTACATGGCCTTGATTATATCTTTATTTTCATTATTTATATGTTGAATGATTGAATGGTGCATCCATCCTTCCATCCTCCGCCCTCTGGGGTTAACATACAAACTATGTAAAGGTAAGTTTCTTTTAGAAATTGATTTTTGTGTGGAAATATGGTCAACATCTGCCCAGATCTGGAACCCTTTCATGTTTGCCTTTGACAAATCTGAACAGTTGCGCAAATACATGTTCCTAATTTAACAATGAGAGCATAGCGAGCATAACGACTTATTCCTAAACAAAGTGGTAACTGGAAGGATATAATGATGGAGCACGTACACTGTCCAGTCTTATATGTTTTCCATCTTGAAAAGTGTTATTTTGTGAACTTTTTCAGAATTTTTTTTCGACCGGTCTGGTACACGCTGTTAAAGTATACACTATTCAAGTAAATAAAATACAGAGAAGGTGAATGTTTTCATTCCAGGTCACATTTTGGAACAACACACAGTTAAGTCTGAAGTGCACCTTTCCAAAAATCCTTGTCAATTTGCAAACAGACGTCACCACTGACGTCACTTGCTTCATCATAAACAGGCCTCTGTCGCGGGGCACATCGGGAATAAATCAAAACGTTCAAAAAAGAAATCACCATCGTGTCGCGGTCACTGAGTGCAGAATGTCTTTGGTTTTTCCCTCCATTTCTTTTCATCTGTAGAACAAAGCAGCAGCGGATATAGTGTGGAAACCAGCGTCTATACATAGCTGTCAGCGGGGAGGGAGGAAACACGCAGCGTCTCCTTATATGGTCATCCCTACTACGCTCTCGCGCACATGTACACACATATACAATAACGGTGCGTTCCAGTTTTGCCCCCTTAAACAGTTCACAAACACCGTCTTTGGTCTTCGTCGCCCTTTTAAGCTGGTCTGCATGTCGTGCAGCCGCCTTATCTTTCCCGATAAATATTTTTCGTGTGTGTGTGCATTCTTCCATTCATGAGTGGAAAGCTCCACCTCGGCCGGTTGCGTCAGTTTGTTTATAGTGCCGCCCCTCCCAGCTGATCAAAACCGAAGGCACCCACGGGCGGCGGGATATTTCATCAGCGACCGCAAGAGCTTCTGTCCTGTCCTTCTGTGTGCTGTGTGTCTGTGTGTGAGCGTGTGAGCGTGTCTCCTTTCTGCTTCTTCAACCGGGAGATATCATTACGGTAAAGTGTCTCGCTTGTATTACACTTGATTCTTTAATATCTGTCTCATCTCAGTCGATTTCTTCTTCCGTGTGACTGTAGCGGTGGACTGATGCAATCGCCTCTTGTGTTGTCAGTTGGCGCAATAATCCGTAAAATCGTTTGTTTTATTTTTTTTAATGTCTTAAAAAAATACAGTAAGTGTTCCCTGACTACCGTGGATGTTTCTGTGGTCTGTACTCCGTCGTTGACGTTTTTAAAGCGGCTTAGTTTTAGCGGGACCCGAGTGTGAATGAAGTGAATAGAGGAAAAACAAACATATAAAGTAGGAACGAGGCAATTAACGCGAGGTGGCCGATGTCCGAGTAGTCTAATTCGTCTTTATTTCGATAAAATTACCCTGTTTTCATTCATTGTTATGGTCCTCGAGCCGACTAGCGAGCCACTCTGCTAAGTGTTGCCTAGGCGTGGAGTGATGGTAATGATGCCTTCAAAGAAACTCCGAAAATCCGACAAAGTGGAGAAATAGCACATTTATAAATATAAAAACACAAATTATTGTGTGGTTGTCTGTATGTTTATGTGTTTACACTTAATGATGACATGCGTGGTGATCACATGGACATGTAATAACGACACAACAGTGATCACATTTAAATACCTTGTTATTAAAACGATACACGGAGCTACTATAGTGAAATAATGTCCACTAGAATTTTACTACTGATTAGATCGTCTATTAAATGTATATTTTTAGAAGAAGAGAAGAAAAAAAGTCCGCGAAACAAACCGCAGAACCACGAGTTTCTGTGTGTACAGGAAATATTTCCGATGTTTCCGTGACACGTGAAGGCACCATAACGAACACGCACAGCCACGTCGCCCCCTAACAAATGTACTAACACCATCCAGACGGACGAGCCGAGCATCGCCCAGTTTGGTTAGCATGGTTCCCTACGTAAAAAAGAGCTATTTTAAGATCCTGTTTAATGTCGCTATAGTAGGAACCTCATTCTAAATGTGCCCCTACGTCCCTTTTAGACGTGCGTGCTGCCAACGTGACTCATCCTTCCGGGTATGTTTGAGTGTGTAGCATGTGTAGCTCAGGGTGGCACCATGCTTGTGTTGCATCAGCCGACTGCCGTCCTGCACACATTTAATAAAATGTCAGGATCGGAACCACAATTGTAAATACTCGCGAAGCAATCCGAACCTGGTAGTGAAGGTTAGATGCTTTGTCACCCGTGAGATACATGTCAGCAGTGCAATGGTTATTTCCGTGCAACATAGATTTCATTTGAATGCACAGCGTTTCAACTCCGTGCACAGTTAATAGTCAGAAATGTTGTCTTTATTGCGTTACATATCCTATGCATGTTCATGCGATATGTTATCAATTGATTCTCTGTTGTTTTTCCTCGTGCGTGTATTTACATTTCCCCACTGTGGGACAAATTGCCAGTTATCTTATTATATCTTATTTTGTTATGGTTGATCTCTTTAATTGTAATGATAAGTCTTAAATTTACGTCGAATGAGTTGTATGTCGTGGCACCTGGAGTCATGAATACGTTTACACCGTTTATACGTTACACCTGGACGAATGGGAATTATTACATGGTTGTAGACGGCGCATGCGCCAGGTCATTTTCGTCAGCGGCATCAGGTTGTTGAGTGGGATGTATAATGTTGCCAAGCTGTAATGGTAGTCCGGTGCGAGCATGGTTAAAGATGGAGCCTCAAATGAGTGAAGTTTGAGAGACCTGCAGATCAAACTCGCCGGTGATGCTGTGGTTCCTTAAATAGAGAGGCGTATTTACATCAGTGGGATTAGAACCAACCCTAGAAGCATCTGATTGCCTGACAGCCTTGCTTAAGATGGGTTAGTCTAACATACTGACAGCTGGCTGTACTGTATGCATACTAAGTATGCTGTATAATAGGCTTTTGGGGAGTTACTGATGCACCTGGCTCTTAAGACTGTAAATATAATTGCAGAATGACATTTATTAATGTTATCTGATGGCTGATGCTTGTCGCTAGTGTTGGAGGTGATACCCCTGCCCATCACCTGCATGTGGTTCTGCCTGGAGCAACATAATATTAAATGTGCGCTGCAGGTGGAGGCATGTCACACTGTACATAAGTGCTGGGTTGTCTTGAGCAATCGGTCCAAGCTTGCCAGGAATTCGATGCGTGCAGTTCCCAGGAATGATGTGAGCAGCCAATCTGAGACTGACAAGTGCAGCATAAGGATCCCCTGTGATCTTTAACCATTATTGTTGTGAATATATCAGAGTGCCGTTACCAGGTTTCTCTGCATGTGCACCTTCATATTTGCTTAACAACTGTCAAAAATGAGAAAAATTGACTGCAATGCTGAATATGTCCAGAAAAATTACTTATATAATATAAATTTGCCTTCACCAATTATGAGCCTTGCTTTTTGTCATATATGCACATGTCTTTTTGTATTCTAACATAATTTCCAAGGCTGCCCTTTACTACCAATGCTTTTGCACCAGTCTCCTCGTAGCTGTATGACTAGTTGCATAACTACTTGGCAATACATGCCATTCTGATGTATTTAACCAGTAGACATACTGAGTTCTAATTGTTCCCTGTTCCGATTGTAAGTCCCTTTATGTAAAGGTGATCTAGCCGATAGTGTGTAGAGCTTTATGTAGCTCAGCGTTGCGTAGTTGGCACCGGTTGTGGGAAACTGGACAGGTTTGTTAGTTTTGTCGCATTCCATTTCACAGCGATGGGCGTTTTTTTTTCCCCCTTTCTTTCTTTCCTTTTTGGCACCTGGTGTTGCGGCCAGGTGACTTAAAGGGTCGTTTGGTTCAGTCCCAGCGGTGGATCCGGCCTTACACACAACATGCGGCCTGCATGTGAAACCACCTTACACATACAAACACATACTTCTGGCTCGGACGGCACCAGCGACTTCAATCGGCTGGGAGGCCATTGTGCGTTTGTTTGTGTGTGCGACGCCTGAAGAATGGTTCGTTGGCCGCACTGTCAGGTCTGAGGCAAGGCACCTTTCCAGTGTTACGTAAGGTCACAGCTCCGCTCCTGTGTGCGTGGATGTTCGGCCCCACAGGGCAGCGAACATGTTGTTCCCTTTGTTCAGCTGCTGCTGGTCCCCGTCAGTTACAGCGCTGGGAATATTGTTATTGTTGAGATAGAAATTTAGGTAATTCTTATCACGTGATCCATAAAAACAGCAACGATGACTGTAGATGCAATGGTGAGACAAGGAAATGCTATGAAACATAAACTAAAGATAAAACTAATGAGCTTTTAAAGCTTCTGGCAGTGAGTTAAAAGTGAGGTTTCGTTGTCGACCGCAAGTTTAGTGGAAGCGGGTCTGAGGTTTGATATGAAGTGTCAGTACAAGTGCCGAGCTTGAAGAGGATGTAAACCTCCAGGTTTTGCTGTTTAAGATGAGTAGAGAGTGAAAATAAAAAGCAAGAATCACTTGATATTGTTGAATGTGTCTCTTAACCTACAGGTTCATGTTTTCATTTTACCCTGAAAGCAGGAACTGTCTCGGTCGACTAGAGCCAGTTTCCCCTTTTCTCCGTATTCTACCTTACGACCGCGATGTAGCGGAAACGTCGTGGTGTTTCGCCACCCGAGGCGTCGCGTTGTTGATGTTGTTGTTGTCACCGGCGTCAAAACAAAGCCATGCGTTGTTTGTGTGGGTGGACGGAGCAGCAGGCAAGGCGCTATAATGAGGTTAGCAGGTTTGCCACCTCCTCAGGTAATCCTCTTAAAGGCCGTGGCAGCAGTTGCTGCAACGCTAAGTCAAGTAACAGGACCATTATCCCCGGAGCCTGTTGTAACCGGAGCACTGCTGGCCCAGCTCTGGGCACAGACCCGTAAGATTAAGGGCCCCGCTTTTACCCCAAAAAGAAGTGAAGGTTACGTCTCTGCAAAGTGAACCGAGGTGCGACAAGACGTAGATCCGTTTGTTTACAGCCGATACTTGAGAACCGACTTTCATGTGTGTGTGTGTGATCATTTTACTAACAGGAACTGAAAATGGCTGCAGGTATCATAGCAGCCTTTTGTGTTCCTCTTTGTGTGTGTGCGAGCATGGGTGTGTGTGTGTGTGTGAGTGGCCACACCCCTGTGAAAACTGGCATCAACCTGCCCCACTTACGCAAACGGGCACCCTCGTGAAAACCACAAGGAACAGATTAGCCGCGAGCTGACGTGGACGGAGGCATGGAGTATAAGGGTATAGCTAGCTGGCCTTTAATGAGACCCCCCCCCACCTCCTCCACCTCCACCTCCATAAGTGAGGTCACATAGGGAACAAGCAGGGCGGCCGTTCCTATAACCTCCTAAGTCTTCCTTCAAAGAGAGAGCGAAGGGTGATTCATGAGAACGAAACGGCCCCGATTCCCAACGTTTTTTTTTTCCTTTTTTTTTTTCGCCGGGGTGTTTAACAAGCTTTCCAGTCAGCATAGTTCCAGTTAAGCACCTTTTGTCCCGCTTAATGAAAGTATGCGTCGGGCGAGCGAGCCCCCCGAGGAGATCACAGCCAGCCGGGCACGGTAGTTTAGTAATAAATGTTTGTTGAGACAACATCGACGCCCTCAGATCTCAGTTCCTGGTGTGCGAGTGGAAAATGCTGCTTGGAAAGTCACCAAGTGGGGAGCCGGGCGCGTATCCACCGAGTACCAGTTTCCCATCAGTCTTCAGAGGGCTGGATGTTTATTATCGGGTGCTCTTTTGTGTTGTTTTTTTTCTTAAAGAAATGTCATTGTTTCTTCTTTTTTTTTCCCCCGTCCAAACACCGCGACCGTACGAGGCAGGATATTCCCCCTTTTGAATCGCCGTGACTTGACTCGGGGTCGCTTTGATTGCTGGCCTCGTGTTGTTTTTACGGTATTAATAGGATGTTGTCATTGTGGCCGAGACATTGTGAGAGCGCGTATCCTGTGTGCTCGGGGAGAAGAACGGAACAAAATTAGCCCCTAGCATAATCTGGGGCGGAAAGACCCTTTTTTCCCTCCTTATTTTAATTGTCCGACATGCTGCGTGACCTGAACCTTTGCTTAAACTTGGGGTCAAAACTTACATAAGTTGGTTAGTAGGCTTATGTGTTTTGTATATTTCAAGCGTTTTTCTTTTCCCCCTCTAATCTTTTTCCACATTTTTCCCCCTTTATCCGCACTTTTCTGAGAAGCCGCAACTGTGTCGGATACTCCTCGACCCGGGTCGGTCTGTATCGGTGCTGAGCAAGGACGAGATTCACTTCTCGGAGCGACGAATGGAACGGGCTGATGGTCAAGGCCACGGGCTCTACGAGGCGAGAGGAGGGAGGGGAGGGGAGGGGGAAAAAACCATCCAGACGATGTAGTCAGGTGACCGCAGGCGAGCGCGGGGTTAGTGTTTCACTGCTTCTCTCCGCTGCTTGACCGGCGATGTGACTGATAGGCCAGGAACGTCCGACGGCCTTTCCAGCCCTGGCACGGAGGAGTCGGGTGTCGCTGACTTAACAGCTTCAGACTCCGAGGTCGAGCCTCTAGACTCCGTCTTTTTAAGTGGCTTCAGTCCAGGCAGAAAAACCACAACATCCATATTTTTTTTTGCACCTCCAGCTTATATAATGTGAAGGCAATGCACGCACACACACACACACAATATTTGCTCTCCCTCTCACACCTTGGAGCAATGCAGAGTGAGTTGTGATGGGCCTAATTATAGTGCGATAGCTCCCAAGTTCAGGAGTAACTTGTTTCATCCATTACATAAGGACCATGCTTTGCATAGTGAGTGGCTGAGCCACTTTTTATGACCGCAGTCATTGCACGGACAAGATAAAAGCACAAGGAAGTTACTAAACCTGTGTCACATGGTGTCAGAGGGGTTTTTCATGTCCCCCAGTGTCCAAACTGGAGCGCTGGCTCTGACACGCAGGTGTTTTGCACACCTGCGTGTCAGAGGCGGAGGAGTGAAAGTCAGCAGCCGGACCCGGTGGTGAGCCTTTCAGACGAGCGCTCGGTGCAAAAGCACAAACACTGGCCGTCGCAGATCGTCCCTTTCTGATGGCACGGTCCATTTCTGGGTCACAGCCAGGCGCTGTGTAGCGTCTTGTGGTCCGGGGGCCCCAATACAAACTGTCCTATCTAAAGCCGGTCAGAGGCGCCGTGCAGGCCGTCCTTGCCCTCTCACCAACCGTTCCCATCCGCAGCATGTGTGCGTGTGGGGACACGTGTGTTTTATTGCAGCTGTAGTAGTCCTTATCACTCAGCGTCTCGTGAACATAACACGCTCGGCCCCGCTGATGCAACCGTCCTTGGAGGCGCCTCTGTCCGTGTCCCCGCGTGAACGGGGAAATGAACCGATGTCCCTGTTCTTCGATACAGTATTCGCAGAGACAACTCGACTGAATTCTAGGAACTTAGCAAAGTGTCTCATTGACTTAACCTTTCCCCGTCCCATAGCACGCCGTGTTTTTAAAATTTTATCTGCCCGTCGACCTTCTCGCCGCTTCACCTTATCGAGCTGCTGGTTCGCCCTGTCCTCCTCCTCCTCCTCCTCCTCGTCCTCCTCCCCCCGCCTCGTTGATATCAGCTTGCAGGAATCAATCGGATCGCTCGCAGCCACCGGCGTTCCCAGGCTCCTCGCCGGCAGGGTTCGGAGGGTGCGTGTCCTCGCAGCGAGGGGAGCCGGGGGAGGGCCCGGGCTCAGGTGTTGCTCCTGTTTTTGTAAGGGCGTGTGACCCAGGTTGGGTTTATTTGTCGGGGCAGAGTTAAGGTCAGGTCCAGTAGGACGTCGGGAGGGTCTGGCCCGCGTCCCGCCGAGCCGTCCAGAGCTGGAAAAGTTTCCTGGAAGCCGGAGAGCCCCCGGCGGGAGCCGCCTTTTCTTTGTTACGTGAACGTCCGAGTTCACCTGACCCGCTGGGGTCAGGTGTGATGCCCGCGGGCCCCTCGGCCCCTCCCTCCCTCCCTCCCTCCCTCCCTTCCTCCCCTGCAGTTAGAGCACTTTCCCTCGGATGTCACAATCCGTCCGGTCCGCAAGCCCGTAAGGCGTAAAGCTCTGGCAGTTGCTGAATAGTTCCCTGTTTTGAACGCCTGTGTTTTTTCTTCTTTTTTTTTTCTCCTCTCTCCTTGTGCGCTTTCTCACAGGTTCTAATCTGCTGCTGCAAAACACTGTGACCGCAGACCGGCCGCTTCCGCTTTTTCCCTGGACTCTTTCTGCCAGCTGGGGGGACACGCACAGAGAGAGAGAGAGAGAGAGAGAGAGGCTCCGGACGGACAGACCGAGCATCCACGAGCGCTTTCTTTCCGCCCACCTCGCCTCGTCCTCCTGTCGCACGCCTTCCCCTGAAGCCGTGCCAGCCACACGCGGCGCCCACTCCACGAGGGGGTTTCGAGAAGAGAACGCGTCGCCCGGCCTCCGGCTTCCCACACCCACAGCAAACATGGCCAACAAGCTGTCCCAGCTCGGCAAGATCCTGCTGCGCCGCCGCGAGCTCAACTGCGGCAGCGAGGAGTCCCAGTTCGCCCGCTGCCTGTCCACGCTGGACCTGATCGCCCTGGGCGTGGGCTCCACGCTGGGCGCCGGCGTCTACGTGCTGGCCGGCGAGGTGGCCCGGGAGAAGGCGGGGCCCGCCATCGTGCTCTGCTTCCTCATCGCCGCCCTGTCCTCCATGCTGGCCGGCCTGTGCTACGCCGAGTTCGGCGCCCGCGTCCCCAAGACGGGCTCGGCCTACCTGTACAGCTACGTGACGGTCGGGGAGATCTGGGCCTTCATCACGGGCTGGAACCTCATCCTCTCCTACGTGATAGGTGAGATAGGCGGAGTTGTTTCTGGGTTTTTGTTTTCTTTTTGGAAGTGGGGTTTGTGTTTCTTGTTAATGGTCCGTTGAGTGAATTCACACAATAGAAGAGAGGGCGTTGGTGGAGCTGGCGGACGGATGACTCAGGACGTTAGTCACAGTTTTTTCTGTGTGTTTTTTTTGTCCCAGGCACGGCCAGCGTGGCCAGGGCGTGGAGCTCGACCTTCGACAACCTGGTCGAGCAGAAGATCTCGGGCTTCTTCAAACACTCCATGGCGATGAAGGTGCCGGGCAACGTGCTGGCAGAGTATCCCGACCTGTTTGCCCTCATCCTCATCCTGCTGCTCACCGGTGAGAGTTTACCTGGCAAACACACAGTGTGTGTGTGGGTGTGTGTGTGTGTGTGTGTGTGTGTGTGTGTGTGTGTGTGTGTGTGTGTGTGTGTGTGTGGGTGTGTGTGTGTGTGTGTGGGGGGGGTGTCCAGTATGTGTTTCCGTTTCGTGATTGAGTTACTCATTAGTGCAGGAAAATCAGTCGCATTTTCTTCACTTATTTTGCTCAATAAAAATGCAAAAAATTCCATTCACAGGAAGGTGAATTAAAATCTTAATCCACTAACCCAGATTAAGGTTTTTAATGCAATCACTAATGAGTAAGTCATGGCAAATACGCACGCCAAGGAGGAAGTAGTTAGTGAGGAATGTTTCTAAAGTGGGTTTTTTTTGTTTTTTTTAGAACAATTTCTATCGTTTAGAACAATTTTTCCAGGAAGGCTCATCCCCACAGCCTGGAAAACCTGGAAATTGAAGGCCCAATTTTGCCATCATAGAAAATGAGGGCAAAAACCCTCTATTCTGGAAAAGATAGAAGCCTATAAACTAATCATAATTTACAGATGAGCTCACAGATTACACATCTTCTTCAATGAAGGTTCAATGAAAGTAAATGACACATCTCCTAAACTTGTATTAGATAGTGAAAACCTGTCTGTCATAGTGTAGCGTCTTAACATTCCTGGAAATCGACTTATGCAAGAAGCAGGCCAAGCAGGTTGAGCCCCATTCCCCTCCCGGACGCACTGCCTCATCATCCAGCCTGGGCCGCAGTCATCCCACTGATGCTGATGTCGTGCCAGGCGCGGTGTCGGAACAGGGAGGGAGGGAGAAAAAACACAAACCGAGCTGGTGTCGCTGACTGACAACGTGTTAAATGTAATAAAGTACAAACACGTCCTCCCACATAGCGGGACATGCTGTCACTGGTGCCGCGGGCTGAGCTCTGAGTTGTCACATCATCGTCCTCATCTTCTTCTTCTCCTTCTCTGTCTGTCTGGACTGTCTGCTCTGCAGGACTCCTGGCCTTCGGCGTGAGCGAGTCCGCCCTGGTCAATAAGATCTTCACAGGCATCAACCTGGTGGTGCTGGGCTTCGTCATCATCTCCGGCTTCGTCAAGGGAGACGTCAACAACTGGCAGCTGGAGGAGGACTCCTACTACAAGTTCATCAACCAGACCAACAGCAGCAAGGCTCCGGAGTGAGTATGAACTGGCCTCTGGTCGGGGCAGCTTCGCCCTCAGACTCTCCTGTGTTTGCTAAACGTCTCCTCCTCCTCCTCCTCCTCCTCCTCCCCTCAGGGTGGAGAAGGACTTCGGCGTGGGCGGCTTCGCTCCCTTCGGCCTCACTGGAGTCCTGTCTGGAGCGGCCACCTGCTTCTACGCCTTCGTGGGCTTCGACTGCATCGCCACAACGAGTGAGTATCGGCGTGAGTCAGCGCGCAGGCCGCGCGTTACGCAACAGCGGAGCGTGTGCTCGCGGATACTCGAGGGGCCCGGCCAGGTCCCTGGGTGCGTGTCTGCACTCCAGAGGGAGGTCAACCCTCCCCACACGGTGCCTGTTCTCGCACCTGGGAGCCCGTCTCGCTCATGTGACGGCCCCGTCTTGTTGACCGTGTCCACATGGTTGCACGCGCCCGTGCGGTTTGCAAACAGCAGCACCGACCCTTATTTCCAGCCCGCTGTTTACCCCTCCGTCACACGGGGTCAGGGCACGGACGGTTTGTTCCCGTCAAGGACGGATCCCCACAGAAAATAAGATAAGAGCCGATGGTCTTAATTCATCCCCAGGGGGAAATTGTTGTGTCCAGCAGCCTCACTGCATGCAAACGATTTGGTTCTCACCAACGTAATAATAACAAAAAAAACAAAGATCTGTGATTTGAAGTCCTCAAGTTACATCTTCAATCAAGTGCTTGATATCTTATTTCAAGTGCTGCATGGAGAGATAATTTCACTTGTTTTGAGATTTTTGTGTTTTTATCTCGTTTTTAGAGCCCCCATATCCAAGTACGACATTAAAATGACAGGTCTAATATTGATAATGAATAGCTCACAGACAGGAGAAGATACACTCCATAGACGCATATACAGTCGTGTATCACTATCACACGTTGTCTAACCACCGAGCCACCCTGTCTGTGTTCCCTCAGGCGAGGAGGCGAAGAACCCCATGCGCTCCATCCCCATCGGCATCGTGGCCTCGCTGCTCATCTGCTTCTTCGCCTACTTCGGCGTGTCCGCCGCGCTCACCATGATGATGCCCTACTACCAGCTCAACACCCAGAGTCCCCTGCCCGAGGCCTTCAGCTACGTGGGCTGGGCCCCCGCCAAGTACATCGTGGCCGTGGGCTCCCTCTGCGCTCTGTCCACCAGGTAAGCACACACCTTCAGGAGCCGTCTTCAGCCAGAGATCCTCACAAGTCAAGTCCCAAGCCTTTGTTTTTATGAGCTAAGAGTCTCAAAGTTCAAACCTCTGATTCCCAGCCACTCTTCTTTGAAATGTTAATGTTTTATGATTTGAATAAAGAAATGCGTGGGAGAAAACAAAGGTGAGAGCCTGAAGCTTTTGACGCTAACCCGTGTTTGCTCTCCCAGCCTCCTGGGCTCCATGTTCCCCATGCCTCGGGTCATCTACGCCATGGCGGAGGACGGGCTGCTGTTCCGCGGGCTGTCCAAGATGAACGCTCGCACCAAGACTCCTCTCCTGGCCACCATCGCCTCGGGCATCGTCGCAGGTCAGCTCCCTGAGACCGTTTGTCCTCTTCCTCTCCTTGTTTGCATACGCGCCCTCTCTATCTGAGCGGCGTCCGTCTTTCCCGTCTTCTATCAAGTGTTACCAGTTTGCCTGCGTCCAGCTTGAGCTGTATCTGATGAATCCTGAGTTGTGTTTCCTGTCCTGCTGAGATTCCTTCTAAAGAATCCGTCTCTCCTCCTCCTCCTCCTCCTCCTCCTCCTCCTCCTCTTTTGCAGCCCTGATGGCGTTCCTGTTCGACCTGGCCGCCCTGGTCGACCTCATGTCCATTGGAACTCTGCTGGCCTACTCCTTAGTGGCCATCTGCGTCCTCATCCTCAGGTGAGTGAGTTAAATACTCAGCTGCAGCTGCTCCGCCCGAGGTCCGCGCCCGAGGTCCGGGTCACATCAGGGCACCGGGCGCCTTTAAAACCACTTAAACGTCCAGGTGTTTTTAACTCGCATGTCTCCCTCCCTCCCTCTGCAGGTACCAGCCGGGCACCCTGAACTCCTCCAGCCAGACGGGAGAAGCTGGTGGAGATGAAGGAGGGGGAGAAGGTGGCGGTGAGCGGAGGCGACAGCGGCGACGAGTACGACATGGAGGAGGAGCGTCCGCTCCGGGACGCCTTCACCGCCAGGCTGCTCTTCTTCCCCAGCGGGAAGATCCCCACGCAGACCTCCGGGACCATCGTCTACGCCACCACCGCCATCATCTGTGAGTGCCGGGGCCCAGCTCCGCTCCAGCGATGTGCAGAGAAAGAGACGAACGTGTGACTGAATCCCGCCCTCCTTCTTCTCCCTCTCCCTCGCAGCGGTTCTCATCACCGTCCTGTGCGTGATCCTGGCCAACTGTCTGCCCCAGCTGCAGGCCGCCCAGCCCGCCGTCATGGTGCCCTGCGTCATCCTCACGCTGATGTGCGTCGTCTGCGTCGTCATCATCTGGAGGCAGCCGGAGAGCAAAGAGGCGCTCACCTTCAAGGTGAGGGGGTCGAGCCTCTGAAAGGGGCCAGACAGTTTGTAGCAGGAACTCCCCAAATTGGTCATTGGGTTTGGTTCTGAATAGGGGGAAGTATGTTTTTTGCACTTGGTTCCCCTGTCCATAGAAGAAGTTATCAGAGGTTGTCTTTATTGACCCTCATACTCTAATATGCTAATACTTTTGATGTTTCATTGCCCATAACCCAAATTGTTATGTTGTTACCTCTAAGACACTGGAAATCCATCCAATCACTGATCTCAAAACTGTAATAATCCATCCAGGGAAATAGTGAAAATAGCTCAAGTTTTGTGTTATTTATTTAGCAAATGCCATGGCAAACACTGGCATATGAAGGGTTAACATTCTGACCCGTTTGATGTTAGATACTTGGCATTTACGATCAGCTATAAAGTTAATCAATCATGCTATTGTTATGGTGTACTTTGGTCCCTCAGTGCTATGAATGTAACAGTTGCAGATCTGTTGTTTCGAAGGTTAAGAGCTAAATGAAAAAAGCGTTGAAATGAGGTGCAGCTCTAGAGCTCCTCAGACTTGTCGAGCGGGTGGAAAAGGCTCGCGTTCACATCTCTGCCTCCTCTCCAGGTGCCTCTGCTGCCCTGGCTGCCCCTCTTCAGCGTCTTCGTCAACATCTACCTCATGATGCAGCTGGACCTGGGCACGTGGCTGCGCTTCGCCGTCTGGATGGTTATCGGTGCGACTCAGCCGCGATCCGGCTTTCACACTTTAGAGGGAAAAAAAAAAAATCTCATCCCACCTACGTGGCACCATTTGTAACCCGTCTCTCTCTCTCTCTCTCCTCTCTCTCTCTCTCTCTCTCTCTCCTCTCCTCTCTCTCTCTCTCTCTCTCTCTCTCTCTCTCTCTCCTCTCTCTCTCTCTCTCTCTCTCTCTCTCTCTCTCTCTCTCTCTCTCTCTCTCGACAGGTTTCGCCATCTACTTCTTCTACGGCGTGCAGCACAGCAGCGAGGCGGGCAACAGGTCGTCCCCGCGCAAGTACGAGCCGGCGCTCCAGAGCAAGAGCCCCATCTACAAAGGAGCCCCCGACGACAGCGACGTGGAGGCGGGCAGCCCCTGATACACACTCACCGGGACCCCGAGAGGGGGGGGGGGGGGGGGGGGGGGGGGGGGGGGGGGCTAGTGTGGGCACATCCTCCGGGGGGGTTTTAAAGGAAGAAGAGGCAAGAAATTAAACAAAACAGAAAACCGCCACACACACACATCTTACCTCTGACTGCGGAGGCTGATTAACTTGATGGACCACGGTGACGAGAAGCCGGCCCCCGGCCCACGTGTCCGGTCCAACCCGTACAGTTCGTACTTATAGCCTTAGCCCCCCCCCCACCCCCCCACCCCACCCCTCTACCCGGAGACCGACCTGTAACACTCGCTTGCAATGGACCTTCACTAACAAAACGAAACAAACACACACAACAAAAAGAGAGAGAGAGAGAGTCCGCACCAAGTCCTGTCTTTTTTCCGTTATCTGGAGCCGTTAACCGGAAGAATGTTACACTTTTTTTTAGCTTTTTACTCTTTTTTTTTTTTAGCTGTTGCTTCACACATACTGTGACTTGAGCCAGTGAGCTAGTGGGGTTGAAGCGTCTAGTTTACTGGTCCCTGTTAGTTTGTGTTTGTGTTGTTGTTGTTTTGAGCGTGTAAACAGGGTCTGGCTGGCGCTGTGGAGTCGCCACAGTTAGGTCAAGTAGCACACACACACACACACACGTCTAGGACGTCCGGACGCCGCGTGGTGCCACGTCTCAGGCTGGACCACGCCTTCGTGCCCCCTGAAGCCCAACCCCCCCCCCCTCCCAGAGCTCCCAGAGCTCCCAGAGCTCCCAGACCAACACAGTATGCACACAGCAGCATTTTAACATGACCGGGGGGGGGCGTCGTGATGAATTCTCCATGTTGTGTTTTTGTGTCGTATTTATAGACTGTGCTCAAACGTGCTAATTTAAATGGTTAGTGGAAAGGAAAAAAGGCTTTTAACTGAGACTTACTACAGTTTTTGCTGCTTTGAAGGGCCTTTTTGTTTTTAAAAAACTGAAGTGAAGAAAGCGAGAATTATCAGAACGAGTCTCTGCTGTTCATCTGAGCACTCGGCGAGCGCGTTTTTAACCCGTCAGATGTCGAGTCGCTAATCCCAGACGTCAACTGATAACTCCACAGCTGTCAGCTTCATCGCTCTGCAAGGCCGGACCCAGATGTGACCGCGCACATCTGAGGAAGACGATAGATTGGCACTTAACTGTAATTGATTCATCCGCTTGTTATCTTTCTGTGGACAGAGGGCTCCTTTTTTTTTTTGTTTTTTGTCGTTTTTATCTTAAAAAGAAAAGAAGATATCAGCCATTATAGAAATGAATTGTTTCTAACTAACGTTTTGTCCGAGTCTTCTCAGACCCTCCTCGGTGTCTGGGAGCTGTGGGGGGGGGGGGGGGGGGGGGGGGCTGTTTGTGAACGAGGGCCAGTCTGTGATCGCCACTAAAAGAAGAAAAAAAAAAGTCTCTCCTTCACCTTTTTTGTTTTTACTCCCAGGTGAAAAGAAAAAGGTTGTTCTCGTTTAGTTTCAATTGAAACTTATCCTTGGCAGCTTTGTCTGTTGAGTTCCCAATATGGCTTTTATTTTATTTTTACTTCTTTATTTACTGTTTCTGATACAACTGTTAATATTTAAGTGTTTATAGTGTTTGTTTGTTTTTTTTGGGGGGGGGGGGGTAGCTTTCTAGTTTATTTTCCCTTTTGTTTTGTATCGCTCTCAATCAATTAATATGCTTTGTAGATGTATTTTAATCGTTACATGTACAGTTTTTAGCGTGCTCTATTTGGGCATCATCTACATAATATTGCCCCCCCACACACCTTTTTTTTTCCTGCTGCACATCTTGCAGCACCAAATGACCTGAATTGTGACATTTTCTGATTCTTTCTGACCAAATGAACGTGTTTTTCTTTGGAAACCGAGCTTTCCAAAGCAAACGATGACCACTGAACTGGGTCTCTAAATTGTGTAATTTATGAAGCGGTCTTCACCCCGACCTCCCTGGAGACAATATAACTTATTGTTAATAGCGTTTTATTGTTGTTCAATTGAAGTGCTTTACAGTAGAATGTACAGTATTTGTTAAAAATGCTTATTTGTATAAGACTATAAATTATACAAATGTACTTTCTTTAAAACAAAGTGTGACCTTAAATATAATTTGGTAATAGATGCATTTTGTAAATTAACCTGTTTTCGTATGACACTTGATGCTGCTGCTGAAACCCGGACAGATCCCCTTTCGTTTCCCCCTCTCCCAGATCAGACGGGCCAGGTGGGGTACAGTATTGAAGCATATCTGCAGATGCTTAAACTCTACGCTCCCCGCCCCCTTCAGCCTCTCCTCGGCTTTTCTAGACACGTCACACTGTGACGTATCCTTCGTGGAGAGGGGAGGGGCCGGCAAGAGTAGGTTTTGGACACAAGTCAGTGTTCCTGGGTGATCTGAATTGATTATCTGGTGCCTATTGAACCGATCCTTCTGCCTGAGAAAGGCACCGGGGCTGGAGTCTGGTCCGGTCGTGGATCGGATGTAATCAGAGGCTTTGAGGCTCACGCCGGAGATCTACTCCTGCGTGTTTTCTCTCTCGTTTGGTCGCCGGTGATGACTTTATATAATCGTTAAAACGTTTATGTGACCGTGACTCGTATCAAACTGAGCTTTTTTTTGTTTTTTTCTTCTTTTTCTTTTTGTTACCCAGCCCTTGTGCCTTTCGGAAGTCAATACTAACACCTCCCCCACGCAGCAGTGCTGTCCTGTTAAAACAGCTACGGTCTATTTTTGTCTTTCTGTTTTGTATCCTGTACATAAGGCTGTCGTGTAAAAAATGAGTTGTCTTTTCAATGTTTTTTTTTTTTTAATAAAACGATGATTCTTGCTCAGACCAAATCTCCACGCGTTCCTCATTTCCAAGACTTTCACATATGTTTTCTAATGAATACGGTTAGAACAGTGCTTAGCATTTTCACGACCACAGCCTTAAAAACATGCATGTCTTAGGCCGATTGGAGATCCCAAATAGCCCCTAGATGTGAGAGTTAAATAGCCAGAGATTGGACACCAGGAGGTAAAAAGCAGTCATACAGTAGGTAATGGGTTGGAGCTGTAAGCCAGACCCTGAGGTGACTGTGACTCATTCGAGAGCTACGTCTATAATGTCAGATATGATGTAACTGTGACTTTAGCCGCGTGCGTCTGTTATCAGTGGCTGTGGTCGAAGATGTTCCAAATTAAAAAATGTCACAACGTTGAGTCACAAGAAATTGGTACACTGTGGAGAACACAAAAACCTACAAAAAAGAGAGAAAAAACAAGGTGTTCACCTGAAGCTGAACAGTCTCACAAAGTGAGGCGCAATCGCTCCAACCTTGGAGCCTTTCGCACCCAGTCACAACAACACCACTTTCTATCTGTGACGTATTTAACTGAAGGGTAATTCATGAGTTCTACAACTTTCTCAGCCTTGTGATTTGTTATGTTATTATTATTGTTATTAGTTATAGTAGTAGTAGTAGTAGTAGCTAGGAGGTCCTTGGTTAGACTCCAGGGTCTGCATCTTCTCTCCCAGGGATCTCTCCTGATACTTCAGGTTACTCTCTGTCCAAAGACGTACATGTGGAGACTGGACTCTATAATTCCCTTGAGGTGAGAGTGTATGGTGTTTTTGCCTCTGCACGGCTCTATCAGACCGGTTAAAGTACAAAGCAGAGGTGAATAAATCACCTCACTGAGTGCTTTCAATTCGTCCTGAAGTACTTTCTTGTGGCGTGTCCCACTCTCTCTCTGTCGAACGAAGCCTGTCCTCTAGTGGTTTCCCTCAGCATTACACCCACCTGCCATCACTGGACCACTAATGATGTGCAGCCCAACAATCTGAGGCTTCAGTGGTACAGAAATGCACCGCGATACCGATCTTTGCACGAGGCAAAATCTTTATTAATGTCTCCAGGCATCGATTATTGATGATATCGTGTGCTATGATAATGCCAGAGTCACGACAACACAGAACAGTCAGCTTTGTCAGGGTTCGGGTTCACATAAATTATTTACAAGTTTTGTGAAATGTGAAACTGATGTTTCCCCCATGTGTTTTTTTTTTGTTTTCTTTTGTTGTTGTTTTGTTTACAGTCAGTGGTTTTGCATCCCTTAAATGTCATTATTCTCACGTTAAACTCGCCATTGTAACTGAATGGAAAGTTAAAACTTCCTCCACAAGGCACTTCCTCTTCACATGAATGAACCAACACATGAACTCACTTCTCTTTCTGTTATTTAACAGTCAGTCACTATCAATGCCACAAATGAATAACACGTCCTGGTGCTTGAAATCTATTCTGCTTGTTCTGGTGAGATTTCTGGTTTCTGAGTAAAATGACTATTTACATTTTATCAAAAAGCAAAAAGCAAAAAAACAGTTCCCTTCTTTGAGTTCCCTTCAGAGTAACTGGAGAAACTAGACACATGCATCGGTTCTGATTATGGATGTGACTGAATTGTATTGTAGGCATAAGTGTGACATTTTGACCTGGTCTCGTCGTAATGTAATGTTTAAGAACAAGCTGCATCATCATTTGAACCCCAGTGTTCAATGCTTCATGAATTTATAATAATATTAAAACATTCCACATGTTAATAAGGAACTGGGTTAGCTTAGCACGAGCCACTAACTTTTTAGCCACTCCCCGTCCTTGTGGAGAGCAAAAATGAGATTAGTCAGGATCAGTTTTGGAAGTCGGATGACATGTGCTGGTATGCAGTAAGTTAGTTTTCAGCATTCTGGCACTTTTTGTGAAAATGACTTGATTCTGACAACTATATTGTTAAATGCACATGACAACACTTGTTAATTTCCACTTTCAGCACTACAGCAGTTATAAGGTTAGGGTAGAGGATCCCTATCCACTGTTTTATTATGCTGTGTTTGGACCTCTGAAGTTGATGTATGATGACTGATTTGTCTCTGTCTTATCTTGCTTTCGTGTGTTTATCTTCTTTCTTGCCCTGCTCTGGTAACTGATGAACACCTGAGGCATTGAAATAGCTGCACAAATATTCGACTTTCACTTAAAAATCACACTGATTAATACAGTTTAAGCAGCTACTGGTGGTCCATTCCTCTCTGTTGCTCGGTCGCTGTCAGAGTTTTTCCTCAGTCTTTGTTTTGTACCAGCAGAGGCTAACCAAAACTCATAACCAAAACTGGCAGCTTAGCTAGCTACATGGGGCACAAGAAGACCAATAAAAGACCAAAAAGCAATTTAGAAATTTAGGTTTCTGTGTAAGAGTACTGACAGCTCTTTTGATTCAGAATTACTTTGATCTTTGCATTTACTATGTGGCTAACTCTGCTAGCAGTGAAGGGAGGCGCTAACTAGCTAGGTGAGCAGCTGGGAAAAGGCCAAGTTGGAATAAAAATTTCTTCAATTAAATTGTAATGAACTCAAATCAAATGTTACCAAAATGTAATTCATGAATTTTCAATGTCTTTATTTATTTAATATTGAACATTGGGGTTCCAAAGAAAAACCTTTACCGTCTTGTTCTCTCCAGCAAACCAACACAGAGCTGTAAACATGACCTGGGTACTTACAATATTTACAAAAAAAAAAGAAAAAGAAAAAAGAAACTCCCTTGCTATTATCGTAATGACTATCAATAAGCAGCTAAAGTAACATTTCCTTTCCGCAAAGCGCAATTGTGCCGTTGAATGTTTTCACAGTGCAAACTCCTTCTCCAGTCGTCGTCAGCAGGTCAAGCCAGACAGAGTGTGACACTTTGGTTCAGTTTGAGCTCATTGTCATTGTTTCCCTTTCTTTCCGTACATGTTAAGCCACTTGGATTTGTAGTGCAGTACAATCAGTGAAGGTCTCACTCCTGTCTCATCTCATCTAAACGAAGGTTGCGGTATATTTTAAGTGTTAGTTCATGACAAGCAAGCAGCTCGGTCTCGATTCACCCTTAAATTAAACTTCGGCATAAAACACACAACGGTGACGATATCTGTCTTCGAGAGATGTGCGGCAACAACATAAGTGACCGTTAGAATGTATCTGTACACGTCAGAAAAAGGCAGAAAGTGCGGTAAAGCCGGTGTGTTCGCAAGAGCTGCAAAGGTTATTACAGTCACACACACACACACACACACACACACGCACATGCACACACAACGGTGAAGGGGTTCGCGTGGTTCTTGTGCTTCTACGGAACATCAAGAAAGTGTCTCGAGTTTGGAGCCGTTAAACGGGTACTCGAAGGTTAAAACAAGGTCAGATATATCGAGGGTTAAGTGTGTAACCGGGCAGGGAGTCCACAAAATACTGGCCTGAGCGCAGCCAAGACGAGAGAGCATCTCCTACAGGTTGGAGTCCACTGTTTGTCTGTCCCACCACCACCACCACCACCACCACCACCACCACCACCCAAACTCCTGCAGCTGCCGCAGCCAGGTCAGTCAGCACATGCACTGCCGGCCGCTCTTGGCCACCTCCTCGGACGAATGGACGGTGTTGGGCACAAATCCACTCTTGACGCCCTCCCAGCCGTCCTGGATCTTGATGTCCCCGCTTCGTACAAGCTCGAAGATCTCCCTCGTCAGATCCACAAACGCCTTATGGTGAAAAGAGAGACGAAATGTGAAGGCAACAATCCAAACCAGCTTCTCATCCGCACCCAAGATTGTGTCTATATAGCAAAAAAAGAGGCGCCTAAAGGCGAGATAAAAAGGTAAATCTGAGGGGAAAAGTCCTCAAAACAAGTGAAATTATCTGTCCATGCAGCAAGATAATTTCACTTGAAAGTTTCTTAAAATAAAAATAAGATTATAGTAAAAAGTTGAACACTTAAATAAACAAGATCAATAATCTGACACTTCTAAATCTAAGCTTTTTCTCTATCGCATTGAAACTTATTGAAACTTATGTTCCATGCATTCATAGTTAGCAGTAGTCTGTAATTCTGCCATTGGTCAATAAAAACGCACTATCGACCATTTTCACAACAACAGACAACATCTTTTTGAGCTACTTTTGGTTGCCATCCAAAAGATAACATCCCCCTCCTGCACACCTTCTCCACGTTGATAGCGTCCCGCGCCGACGTCTCCACGTAGCGCATCCCGAAGGCTGCGGCCAGCTTCTCGGCCTCCTGCTGGGTGACCTGCCGCTGGGCCTCCAGGTCACACTTGTGCCCGACCAGCAGGAAGACGATGCCGTGCGGCTGCACGTGGCTCTGGGCCTCCTCCAGCCAGTTGTGGACGTTCTGGAAGGAACGGCGGTTTGTGATGTCGAAAAGCAAGAGCCCGCCCACCGAGTTGCGGTAATAAGCCCGGGTGATGGACCTAGAGAAACAAAGAGACCACACACAAACAAACGGTATCAGCTGGAGGAGACATTCAGTCTCATCTGACTTCTCGCCTAGACATCTACACTTTCAGCCTCATCTGACCTGAACCTCTCCTGTCCCGCCGTGTCCCAGATCTGCAGCTTGATCCTTTTGCCCGGCTCGATCTCCACCAGCCGGGAGAAGAAGTCCACCCCGACGGTCGGGTCGGACACCTGGGCAAAGCGGCCTTCTGTAAACCTCCGGATCAGACACGACTTGCCCACCGTGGAGTCTCCGATGACGATCAGGCGAAACTGGTAAAGCCATATTGTCTCCATGTTTCACCTGAAGAAAGTCTGCTGGGAAACAAAAACAAGAGGGTCATCTACTCAGGTCAGGAGTTCACTGGAAAGTTGTTTAATATCAGTCGAAGAAAAGCATTTGAGAACTTAAAGCATTAAAAAAATGGATGAAACTTATATTATTATGTTATAAATTACCAAATAAGATAATGGAACTGATTAAAAACAAGATAGACAGATAGACAGATAGATAGATAGATAGATAGATAGATAGATAGATAGATAGATAGATAGATAGATGGATAGATAGATAGATAGATAGATAGATAGATAGATAGATAGATAGATAGATAGATAGATAGATAGATAGATAGATAGATAGATAGATAGATAGATAGATAGATAGATAGATAGATAGATCAAATGAAATAAAGGTATCTAGCAAAATTTACATTTGATAAATTTACCAAAAAGCCGAGAGCACCATGTGTTAGTTCTGTTGATAAATATCTAGAAATTTGGAGCAAGTTCAAGTCTGGCTGTATCCACCAGACAGGAAATTACACCATCATCTAAAGCAGAGGATGCGTTCCAAATGTGCTCAGGTGCAACACTGAAATGTGTCTTTAATGTGCAGGCGAGCACCATGAGGAGGGAGTCATGGGCTCCCCAGTCATCTCAGTGGTGTGATTTACAGATGGGTGATCTAATTTGAGGGGGGGGGAGAAGGAGGGATGGAGGGAGGGGTGAGGCCACTCCTCTCAGCCTCCATCAACACTGGTGTTATCAGGCCTCCATGTGGACAGAGGACAGGTTGTAACAACGCACAGCAGAGCCAGAATAAAGGCTTTTTGGCCGAGCTGATGGTAGATATTTCCGCCTGCTTCCTGGAGGGCCTGCCCGTGACACATCAGGGAAGAGTACACTGGTTTGATGAGGCCCAGCCCACTGAGCCTGAGCCAAACAGAGGTAGTATTCACTCCCAGTTGCTTAACATGCAAGGCAGCAATGTTCATTTGTAAAAGAAAAAAAAACAAAAAAACAGGGACCTACCTTGAAGTTATGAGCTCAGCACCTGTGAAAAGCAAAGCCCATAGCGGTGACTGTGTCCTGTGAGAGAGGTCCTCCAGAGTAGACGAGCCTGTGTTGTTGCTTACAGAAACAGCCTGCACCAGGGACTTACACACATACACACACACACACACATATGAAGTGGGCCTCTACTCCAGCCCGTTCGTAGCTTTAAACCACAACGCGTGCGCGTGAGGAGTGTGTGTGCGAGAGAAAGAGGGAAGTGTGTGTTTGTGGTCCGAGCTGTTGTGATTTCGGTGAGGATCCGCGGATGAAATGGCAGCAGGACAACAACAGCATCACACACACAAACACACACTCACACACACACACATATACACACGCACTCACGTCTCCCCCTCGCCCTCATCAGCACCATTACCGTAACTGCGCACTGAGCTGCGCAGCAGCTTCCGCTGTTGCGTTCAAAGACGGTGGGAATTTCTGAGAACAAAACAAATAGGGCTCGCTTAATTCTTGTTTGTTCACTTATTTTTATTTTATTTATGTATATTTTCTCTTTTCCCTAGAGGTTTGATCCACCACTATGTAGCTAAGTGGACAGTCTGATTTCGGAGGAAAAAGAAAGAAAACCTAGCAAATAAAACAGGCCTATAATGTCATTTGTGAAATAAATCATTACAATGGAAAACCTTAAACCTTTTTTTTTCAGATTTAAACTATTGGGTCATGCTTTCAAAATAACCTAGAGTGGTCGAATAGTAATATCCTTGTTCTCTGGTGCTAACAGAAGCTAAAAAGGAACATTGGTTTAATCAGAAATGCCTCAGATGCTATTTTACAAGCTCTTTGAAAAGCCTATTTTTAGAGGTGTGCTCCGTTTCCGCACAAATCCTTTTCATGCTTATCTCGCAACCACATGTCGGCTTTACGCTGATTGGCTGTCTCGCCTGCAACTCACATTCACGATCATGTGACTTTTTGCTCACGCTTAACAGGGGGTGGTTAGAGACTTTTTAGTGGTAACTGGACCGACACAGCTATGGAGTGTGTGACACATCCAGCCTTTTAAGTTCGAGCCAGAATCTGAGGAGAATCAGATACTGAGGAAGATCCAAGCACATACCCTGAAACCATAACTAAAGTGCTGCTCCTCTGCTCAGATTTCACCCTTTTTAGTATCCAAATTCAATAAATGAATGAGGATGTGATTATGATTTTGGACCTTTGGTACATCTTTGGCCAACAACAGACTGTAACTACTTATACTTATATAAGTTATAGTGTGTTTTTTCATTAGTTTCCCTTTAAAATAGAAATGTATAATATAGAATTATATTCAAACCTTGTTGCTTTCACTTATGACAGAGTGTTAGGGGCATAATGAGAAAAATATCAGAGACTTTGAAAATAAAGTTATAATTCTACAACGATAAAATCATTGTATTTCGAGAAGTCAAATCATAAAACTTTTTTCTTTGATCATTTTATTCTCATAATATCATGACTTTTTGTCAATGTCTATGATTTTTTTTCCCTTCTCAATCTAGTCCTGACACTGTCATAAATAAACCACCCAAACTTTTCAAAACAATTATTACTTCTACATCAATATTAATATTGATGTTTTAATAGTGGCCTCAATACAGTGTATTTTCTCCACTTATTTTACTCCACAACAGTTTAAATGGGAGACTAATGTTCTGAGTACTATACTTTATAATATACTATAGAGTACTATCTGTATAACTACAGTTTTTGTACTTTTAGTAAAAAAAGAACAAAGGCAATCCGAGAAACACATGACTAACTCATGTTTGAAAAGCAGTACTTTCTGTGCACTACAGTGTTAGTGCTTTTATAGAAAAAAAAGAACAAAGGCAATCCAAGAAACACATGACAAATTCCTGAGTCTATATTTTCCGAGCTGCCCCTGAAGGCAGCAGCAGTTTAAAGCAGCTGTCAGAAGACTCCGGGCTGTCATTAGTGATGAAGCCGGTGGACCACGTTATAGTTCACTTCTTATTGGAGCAGAATACTATGTCAGACTAGCAGCGTTTGTTTTCTACACCACATTCGTTTCTCACTTCTTTTTTCAAGTCGGATTTATATTTACATATTTTTGTTTTTACATCCTCGAGGTTTGAATTTATTCTCTAGGACTTTTTACCCCCCCCTTTCCCTTTTTTCCTCCCTATTCCTTTTTCTTTTTTAATCCCTGCAGAGCTGCAGCCATGCAGCAGGAGCTTCTCTTCAAAGTCTTAGTTATAGGAGACCTGGGTGTGGGGAAGACCTCCATCATCAAGCGCTACGTGCATCAGATCTTCTCCCAGCATTACAGGGCCACCATAGGGGTGGACTTCGCCCTGAAGGTGCTGCAGTGGGACAACGACACTGTGGTCAGGCTGCAGCTGTGGGACATCGCAGGTCTGTTAATCCATAACGAGCCCCATTATTGTTCCCCAAGCTGGCTTGCAGACTTAATATGCATCATGTGATTGTTGAAACCAGAAAACTTGGCGGGTCGAGACAAAAGAGGGTGTCTGTGTGAGGAAGGTGGGTGTTTTAGGGGGGGAAATCTGGAAACAAGTCTTATGTTGTGCTTGGAGATTCTCGGAACTGAATAAGCCTCTTTGATGAATCCAGTCCAGTTGCCACAACTCTACAACTTCTTGGGAAATGTTCTTATATTTCCCATCTATCCTGGAAGCTTTCCTGGAAGTTTTAGAAACGTATAGGGGGTGAATATTAAGTTAAACAGCACCTGGTAGTGAGAAGATGACTGGTTTCCTATACAGGAGCATTTTGCATTTTGCATTATGAGCGTACAATATTAGAGATTTCCAATGTGGGATTTTCCCTTTAAAACAGAGCAATACACAAACACAGCTCAATAAGATGGAGGTCTGTGCCGTGTGTGACGTGAACTCCTAGTGAGAGTGTGAGTCTGGCCTCTGGATGCCAGGGTCCCTCCCTGTCATTTTGCAGCCTGGTTGAGGAATGCAGATCTTGTGCCTGGCCGTAACTCAAGTGATCCCATGCTCATAATATCAGTCACATGAGGATGGCGACTGTAGAGGAAGCACACACACGCACGTACGCATGCAAACACACACAAAACTCGCTTACAATTTCTATATCTGTCACTAATAAACCGTGCTGTGAGTTGATTTGATTTTACGCTCTTGAGAGGTAAATTTACACAACTCTCTCTCTCTTTTTCTGTGTGTTTGGTGTGATGTCCCAGGACAGGAGCGCTATGGGAACATGACGCGTGTCTATTACCGGGAGGCTGTGGGAGCTCTGATGGTGTTTGACGTGACGAGGGCCTCCACGTTCGACGCCGTGTTGAAGTGGAAGGATGACCTGGACTCCAAGGTGAGGCGTCTGGGATGAGAATAGAAAAACGGACTTGCTCTTATTTAGCGCTTTTCTAGACTTTCCCACCACTCAAAGAGCTTTGCGGGATGAGTCAGATTCACCCCGTTCACACACTGGTGGCAGAGGCTCAACCAGGATTGAATGAGCAGCATCCGAGGCTGTCTCTGAGAAAAGTTTGACAAGAAACACTAGAGATACTTGGACAAGATACTAGGATCGAACCACTAACCTTCAGATCAGTGGTCCACTCCACCATCCCTGAGCCAGTCTCTCAGTGAATAGTAATAATAATAATAGTAATAATAATAATAACCACAGACATAATGTTATCTCCTTCTCAGCAGGTCCATGGTTCAATCTCCTGCAACTTAAGCAATGAAGGGCAAAATACTGAACCCAGTGCTGCTGTGAATGTTTACAACCCAGATTACATTTCAAGCTACTTTGCTTCATTGTATCACCAATATACAAAGCGCTATATAAAACCGAGTCTGCCTACTATTCAAAAGTGACATTGTGAATCTGTGTCTGGCTGAAAATGTTCTTTGAGGCCCCTGAAAGTGAGTTTGAGGCAAACAAGACAACACTGGAGCTACCAAAGGTGTCACGCAGTACGTATCTGCTGCTCCATCCTGTTACATGTCACAGTGGAGAAGCTGTTTTCTTTTCTGACTGTGCCTGGAGGAAAAATGCGCTTTAGAAAGACAAAGTGAGTTTTCTGGTGTTTCTGCAGTCACTTCACCACCGTAGGAGCATTTCCTTTGAAGCATCGACTCCTCCGGGCAGCTATGATCTATTAAATGTTTAATAAAATAGGAAGTGACAACGTGGAATGAGCCTCTTAACTACAGAGAGTTAGTTAAGCCACCGGAGTCTGAGCATCACTCACGTATCCGTTCAGTCCTCAGCTTCATGATTTTCATTCACTGTCACAGCTCGCGTGGTTTCCATTTTCAGCTTTGGCCTTTTTTTTTAATAAATCAAATTAATAATGTGATTCCACAGCTCAAAATAACCTTGAATTTTTTATTGGAGGTTTGTTTAAAAAGGTCAATGAGAGACGCATGTTACTTAATTTGGCTTATATAACAAATACATGAACAATTCTCGCCTTTAACTCTATGGTGATAAGTTATGTTCAGACATTTCTACAATTTTACATTTTAGTTTAATTTGACTGCAAGATTTGATTATAAGTTGCATTGTGCTCAAAATGTTTTCCAAAAAAGACATTTCCTTTCAGGCGATTCTCCACCACATTACAGTTTGTGCAAACCATCACCCAACCCCTCGTCCCTCTCTCCTAAGGTGACCCTGAACCACGGGAGGCCAGTTCCAGCTGTTCTCCTGGCCAATAAGTCCGACCAGCTGGCCTCCCAGCAGCCCAAGCTGGACACGTTCTGCAGGGAGAACGGCTTCGTCGGCTGGTTCGAGACATCGGCAAAGGTACGGAAACAGAGCGATTCTCATCCCAAACACGTTTCTATTATCTAATCCCCCTGTTTCCACGACATGGTACCAGCTTGACTCTACTCAACTCGGCTTAGCTATTTGTGTGTTTCTTTTACCTGTAATGTGTTAACCTGGTACTATTTTTTCTAGTACCAGGCCAAGCCAGGCCAAGCCAGGCCAAGCCAGGCCAAGCCAGGCCAAGCCAGGCCAAGCCAGGCCAAGCCAGGCCAAGCCAGGCCAAGCCAGGCCAAGCCAGGCCAAGTTGTTATTATTACCAAAATTTTAGCAATAATAATGACGACCCGCAAAAGCGACACCTCCGTTGGAAGAGGAGGTTCAGACATTTCTGTCCTTCGTTGCCAAAGAGAAGATCCAACCGGAGCTTGCCGGGGCAACAGGCACTGAGAATGTTTACCTGCGTTGCTATGACGACCAGATACTCTCAATGCGGTACTATTGTGTAATGGAATACATGGAATGTAATGGAATTCATGCCTATTGCACTGTTTGCACTCATGTAAGTATAATTATACCTTGCTTCCCTTGTAAATACCTTTTCTACTTTTCTGCTCAAATTCCTTGTAAGTTCACATGTTCTTGGCGACTAAAGCTGATTCTGATTCTGATCCTGAAATGTGGTCGAGCCGAGTCGAGTAGAGTCGAGCCGGTACCACGCAGTGGAAACGAGGCAATGTTGGAGTCATAGCAGATCACAATCCACCCCACATGTTGTCGAGATACTTCATATGGAGCGAACAGAGTGACAGGGGTTCCTCTTTTGTTCCCTTCCCTCAGGAGAACACAAACATCGAGGAGGCGGCGCGCTGCTTGGTGGAGCACATCCTCAACAACGAGGAGAGCCCGATGGTCGAGAGAGATCCGAGCACCCTGGTCCTGTCCGGATACTCCAACACGGCCAAGGATCACCTCAACAACTGCTCGTCATGCCTGAAGTGGTGACTCCGGGCGGCGTTCACCGTGAAGTGAACAGCTGCAGTACGTCACAGATACGTCTGGGAAAGGGACTGTCTATATTTACATATAAACAACAAAGGTAATGGGGATTTTTTTATGTAAAAAATTTTTTAAAAATTGCCTTTGTTGTTCCCCCAAAATGGTAAGTAGTGAAGAAGAACAGGTTGGAAAAAAAAAAGCAAAACAATGTTTAAAAAAATTAAATTAAATTAAATTAAATTAAAATAAAATTAAAATTCATGAAGTAAAACCTGAAATGGATCAAGATCACCGATAATTGTGATCTGCACTTCCTTATCTTTTGGGGTTTTATATATTAATATGTTTCATAACGCTTGGTTATTTCTCATTCTTACAGTGTTAACTCACAGCATCGAGATGTGCAATTTTTGTACAAAGACTTTTGTTGTTTTCTATTCGACGCATTCCACCTGACATTTGGAACAACTGACTTTTCTCTGCAGCGTGAACACGGACATAACAGCACGTAGCATTTTTGCAACCTTTGCACTACTTCTCAGTCTGTTTACATGAGTCCACTTGTTGGTCAGAGGATGAGAGTGAGCAAAGTGAAGTTATTACCTGGATACATGTCGACAGGGTCCTGAATTCCCTGTTCCCTTGTTGTGGACCTGAATGTGACATCGACCACAATAAGAAGTTGAATTTAAACCTAGAGCTGAATCTTTTATTTATATGTCATGGTTTATCTCACCACACGCTCTGGTTTGACTGAGGTCTGAGAAATGATTTCTGCAGAATCAGAATCAAAGTCTGGTTTGTTTTGATCATCTGAATGTGCGAGGAGTAGATTGACTCACATATAAAAGCTACAGCCAGCAGTCAGTTAGCTTAGCTTAGCTTAGCATGAAGAATGAAGGCATTGTGTGAACCAAACAAACTGTTTGTTAAATCAATATCATGTTTGTTTAATACACATTAATATATGAGTAAATCCTGCTAGAAACCAAGGCTACATATCACTTTTACATTTCAGGTTTTGTATAGATGAAACACAGATTCAAGGAAACTCTGTCTCTAGTAATTTTGCTGTTTTATGTTACCTTGCCAGACAGATATGATAGTAGTTTTAATCTCTTGATCTAAATCTGAAGAATGTGAATTTACTCAATGTCAGATTATTCCTTTCAGATGCAGATTCTTCTAGTCTAGCTGTCACCACACACAACTCCTTTGATTTAAATACCTCTATGGACCTAGAGTTAATTTAGTAGGCAAATGACTGAAATCCTCAAGCCTCTGTCACAGTCAAGTCATTGTTATTTCTGTGTTTTTAATCCCTGGAAACTAGGTTTCACTGGATCCTCTGGATTTTTAAATCTACGCTTTTCGCCTCACTGGGCGGTTTTGTCAGACAAGTTACCCACAGCGTCCTATCTCATGATTACAAAGCTTATGCTAGCCATCTCCTGAGGGTCACGGCCTTATTTCGTAGCTAATATGATGTAAAATTAATCCCTGCGTGTACGTTAATGCTCAGCATCTGAAGGATACATCCCGTGTGTTCATAATTGCAGGCTCAAAGCGAAGACATTTCCTTTCACACTTGGATCACGAACTGATGGACTTGTAAATCCGCTCTTGCACGCTAGCCAGCAAAAGAAACACTCGGAGACAGAAATAAACATCAATGTTGTGGAGATAATGGAGAAGAGATGATTTAGACATCCACTAAGTGAACCGCACTGTGAGTCGATGGAACCTGATAGTGAACTGAGGATTTCTTTATTGCAAGTAAACTGTAAACTGTGGGTCCCAGTGTACCCAGTGTACTATTTACACTAGAATCTCCTCCCAGTTAAACCGATCTCCATTTCATTACGTATGCACCACAGTCTGTGTGGTTCCAATTTATAATCAATGACATTTCCTCCTCGGAGGGTGGATGTTTCATTCTAGATGCAAATAACTGAGACAGCAGACCAGTCTCGCCGCCAAAATACTGGCACTATTGTTGGTACAAGCCATTTTCTCCAGCTCCACAAAAATCAATCTCGTGCCAGCCTAAAATGCGCCGAGATGACGGAATTGCGGTCTTTGTTGGCTCTGCCTCGAGTGTTGTTTGGAATTCCACATTCCCAAATTAAGCGCCTGCATTTTATTTGACTTCACTCCTTTTGCTGTGTAATTTTTTACGTTTTTGCAACCGGGCAGCCCGGACTATATGCAATCGAACGTTTATTTTTTGTCGATGTTTGCTGCGCAGTATGTCACCCTTTGTGCTGCCAATTCGACGCGTAGATGAAGCCTCTCTGCTGGTTCACAAAGACAGCTCTTGTTTTGGTACCATTGTAAAGTGAGCAGGAGAAAACAAGCTTCGCTTTCTGTAAAAGATGATGGTTCAGAAAGAAGCTAGAAAGTCATTAAGCAACTCCTCTGTTGTGTTTCTAAAATCTCCAACTTATCCATTTGTTACCCACTGTGCCTGCAGGTGCTTATCTCCAGCTCACATAGAGGACAAAACAATCTGAACTAGACACAATTTAGAGTTTCTAGTTGACTTAAACATGCATGTTTTTGGACATTGGAGGTAAATCTGTGTAGCCCAGAGAGAACCCAAGCATGCAAACTATTTGGTTTGTGAATATAGGAAATGAATTATCATATAAGAATAAAAAGGTTTTCACATTTTTAGAGCACTGTAATCCACTACAACGCTCTCAGAGGCACAGAGTAGGATCTCTTCCTGTAAGCCTCCTCTGAAACTTTCCCTCCTCTGCGCACGCCTCAAAATGATGGTAAAGTGCAGTAACGCGGCTGTAAATGCTTTATTGAATGTCACAGCCAAGAGCAAAAGCCGATTTTTATGGGTTTGGTTGGAGTGCAAGAGAACATTTTTGGTGAATTTCCCCACCGTGGGACTAATAAAGGAATATCTTATCTTTTCATGTGGTTACCAAATGACGTTTGCTGGAACTTTTTCTTTTCCCTGCAATAAAATAAAAATCTTTGCGCATTACCAGTAGCTTTGAAAACCCTCCTCAGATCTTTAGGATGGAGCAGGAACTGTCGCTGAACGCTCTCTGATGTTGTTTGTTTAACTATGAAATGTCGTTTAGACACAAACTGGGAAAGTTGCTATAGCTAAACGGATAAAAGTGGAACCGTTCCGGAAAATGTTTTTAGAGGAGACAAGAAATGTCGATGTATACGAGGGACGGTCACAGAAACACTCTGGGCTGTGTTTGCTTGTAGTTTGTTATGGCACAAAAAAAGAAAGAAAACAGTATAAACTGTAAAAATCTGATAGATAAAGAAATATTGTGACATAGCATTACTCTGCAATGCCATGAAACAGGGGTCGACACACTGAAAAAAAAGTAAAATGGAAAATCGTAAATCAAAGAAGTGCATGGTGAGACATAGAATAACCTTTGTACAAGCATAGTATGATTTATTATAATGGATGTATTTGCTCCTCTGAATAACTTAATGGCTGAAACTTGAATTCACAGAATGATATAGCCCTCAGTGTTGTCCAACCAAATGTTTTGTTGTTTGCTGACAAATGTCCTCGACTCAGTACTTTTGTATGAAGAATGTCTGTGTGAAAAGATGCAAAGAAGTCCATTAAAAACATATTTAAATACACAACTTCTGCAGAACAATATGCAAAACTTAAGTCTGACAAATGCCTTTTCTGAATATAACTTATTTAGTTCTTTGAGGGGAAACCCACAAGGCATGATTTACATTTACAGGCTTTGTTACTTTGGCAGAGATAAGATAGATAAGATAAGATAATTTGGCAGATTTTAAGTCAAATCTCTATGAGAGCTTAGTATTATTACAGTGCAGACACATTTTGAGTTTATATAAGGGAGCACAGAGAATTAAGATGGCCTGGTTTGACGTCATGCTGGATTTTCCTCACTCACAGTATGTGTCTCGACTTGATTGGAGGAGCTGGTAATCGGCGGAAAAGTTTGCACATGGCACCGTGGAGCCCTGTGTGTGTGCACCAGGGCAGGATGGAGCAGCCGGAGCCTCTCCTGGACGACCCCAGGCAGCCCGAGAAACGTCTTTTTAACTTTGTTGCTTTGCTGAATAATGACCGGAAAAAGATGCACAACAGGTCCTAAAGCACTGATGATAATCAATCATGAATACAATTTGGGGCTTGAAATGCAGCTCAAACACAAGGAAACCTGAACAGTGAGCAGTCTTAGCTGCTTTATACCAACTAGTGTCTCTAACTCACAAAAAATAAAACAAAAACAAAACAAAAAACCCTGGACAGTTCACCAGTGCATAGCAGTACATGTACACTCACTATTCACTCACATTCTCCCACCAAGGGGCAATTTAGCATCCCCACTGATCTAAACATGCTTGTTTTTTTTTTTTTTTTTTTTTTTGTTTTTTTTTACTTTGGGAAGAAGCCCACACAACCCACACACACTCCATCCAAAACCCTGCCATATTTTTCCAGGCTTCAAAACACTTAATGTATATCCACCTCCATTATGCAGCATTATACAGTATTATTCCATTATACAGCAGATTGGTGGAGTTTCCAATGCTACGTTTTCTGGCTCAAACGTGTCAGCCTGGATGTGCACACACTCTATATTGCTCCATTTACCACTTGATTCAGGAGGAAAAAAAGTTGCTAAACTGCGTTGTTTAGTTTAGCAAAGATGCCATGTAATCACTCATGTGAATGATCAGCATATTGCGTTTGCTGTATAGGCTGGATCTAGATCTATGGTTACTGCAGATGACCATGAGAGGGCGCCAGATCCGTGCAGACACGGACTGTGATTTCCCACACCTAAAGACATGACTGTAACAGGGATCGTAAAATAGCGTCTGCGGCATTTCTCATGAAACCGTCATTACATAGCTTCTATGTCGGCTCCATAGAAATAAAAGGGATATATGCTCTATTGTAGCCAATCTAGATCGCCTTTAAGATGCCCTCCCCCGGCCCCGGAGAAGTGGCCCAATCACCCTCCATTCCCAGTCACCTGATTCATGTCCTGCCATTTTACGCACAAGTTTGACTGACACAGAAATAAATAAATAAGAAATTGGCCTATCGGCACCCTCAACATAGAAATTCACCCTTTTGTAAGAAGATTAAAAAGAGTGTGTGGGGGGGGGGGGGGGTTGAGAGTGAGGAGAGGAGCGAAGAGGAGAGGAAAGGGGAGGGGAGGAGAGGAAGGAGAGGAGAGGAGAGGAGAGAGGGGGAGGTGGGGTTAGGTTTAGATGCAGCCAGTGTGGAGAGCTGTGCGGACCACTGAGGTGTTTGCGGTCGGGATATAACGGGGATATAAATACAGGAAAGAGAGGAAGGACAATGCTTTTACGCGCGTGTGATTTATGAACAGAAATGGATCTCCAGTCTCGCAGCAGGGGGAGGGATGCCGCGCCGATCTGATCGTCAACCTTTCATCCCGGATCCAGCCCTGGTGTGACACCGGCATCATCTGACAGTTCATTTCAGGGATTTCCTCTTTTTTTCCTCTCTTTTTTTAATTTTTTCATTTCGTCTCCACGGTGGCAACATTGTATCGCAGACGCGCGTGTATCTTGTAGCGGAGATCAAAGGCTTTTCTCCCCCCCTCACCCCCCCTCTCCCCTCCATTGGATGCGACTGTTTGATGTTTCACTGGGCCGCCGCGTGAATTCTCCCACCGGGTCCTCGCCGGTGTACACTGCTGCTGTCCTCCTCTTCCTCCTCCTCCTCCTCCACCTCCTCCTCTTCATCCTCACAGAGGGCACTACCCTCCTCCACCTCCACCTCCTCCTCCTCCTATTCCACCTCCAAGACATTTTGATCGTCCTCCCCTGTTCCCCCCACCCGGACACTCCGCCTGCCTCCTCCTCCTCCTCCTCCTCCTCCTCTTCCTCAGTAACATGTCGGGACAGTCTTTGACGGACCGGATCGCCGCCGCGCAGCACAGCATGACCGGGTCTGCCATCAGCAAAGCCGTCTGCAAGGCCACGACGCACGAAGTCAGCGGACCCAAGAAGAAACACCTTGACTGTAGGTTAAAGCATACCATCACTGCTTCTTTGGAGTGTACGGCAGACAGACGTAGAGAGATGCAGATGGATAGATAGCCTGTATGCATGCAGCCTCACAAAGGGATAGCCTGTGTTGCACTCTTTACGTTTGCAGCCCCACATTCCCTTAGATTAGACCTGCGAGCAGTGGATTCAGATACGAGGGGGGGAGATGTAGAGGGGGAGAGAGAGACGGAAGGGGGGGTTGCAAACACCCAGGTACAGTCTGTGCATGTCATTCAGGGGAAATAGGCCACTCTGCTATAGGCTAATCATATTGCAACCAGCCGCTTTATACAGTGCAAAGGCCCATCCATTATTAACGCCACTATCAGCGGCACAGCTCGCAGCCTCTGGAGACACTTCATCGCACAATTTATTCATAACATTTTTTTATTTATTATATCCCTCCACCTCGCCTCTTCGCAAGGTTTCAGCATCGCGTCCTCTGGTGCATTATTGTTCTGATTATTATTGTTATTAATGAATGTGTCTGTCAGTCCTGAGGTGATGGAGGAGCAGAGAGAGAGAGAGAGGGGGATAGAAAGAGAGAGGAGGAAGAGGAGGAGGAGGAGGTGTGGGGGGGAGTCCTACTGTGTGTGTGCTGTATCTCCACTGGTGGGTGTTAAAATGAAGCGTTCAAAGCAGAGCAATGCTGCTGTCAGAACACATTCAGTATCTCCACATTGTGCTAATTACCTGTATGTGCAAACTGCAGCAATTATGCACACAGGGAGAGAAGAGGAGTCCTCCACTTGTAGGTTTCTCTTTTTTTTCTTCTTCTTCTTCCCTCCTCCAACACTAGTGATTATTAGGTTAGGTGGCTTTTCTACCTTAGTATAATTACTTGACATGATCGATGGAGAGCACAGGGAATCAATGGTGCTGCCAGTCACACCTGCAGGCCGTCAGTCCCGCAGACTAGCCAGCAGACAGATGGACGGACGGACGGACAGACAGACAGGACGGAGAGACGGCCAATCATGAGGAAACGTGGATAAATCAGTCTGGGAGAGACATCGAGGCCAGTAGCCAAACAGCCAGGGAGTCAGGGGTCCGGCCGCACGCCCGGCCAGTCAGCCGGCAAGTTTGGCACTGGATGAGTCGCTCATGTCCACAGCAGAGGTGACACTGGGAATACTGGGCTCCCTCACAGGAGGTGCCACCACGGCATAATACGTCTAAATTTGGGGGCTGTGCAGCTAAAAAAAACAAAAAGAAAAAGGCCGGGAAAGGAGATAAGTCACAGAGCGAGGGGTGACCGTGAGGGGTTCATGTTGGTGACATTGATCGTTGGGTAATTATCTGACAATGATCTCCATTAAGAGCTCATTGTTTAGGCTCCCACAGCTGTACTGGTTTACATTTATGGCAGGTGCAGATGGAAACGACACAAACTCTTCACAGTTTTTAACTTTCCTCAAGGGACATTAAGACGATAGAAAACACAGAGGGGGAAGGACAAAGTGCGAGAGAGTGCGAATGAGGTCCCAGGTTGAACTCAGAGCCTTTCTGACTGGAGTTTACGTGTTTCCATAGTCCAAAAAACATGCATGTTTGGGTCGATAGGGGATCAAATTGCCTTTATGTTTGAGTGTGACAGTGAAAGGTGTGTGTGTGCTTAAGATAGGCACCAGCAGACGCCCTCAACACTGTTGAGGGGATTGTACAAAGCGGGTAAGCTAACGGGTGGCATGAAAGGAAGTCCAAAACCAAACGGATATTTCTGAAGTCTATTCACCTGTCGGTTATTTTCTCGATGGATAAATGAGTTGTTTGGTCTATTAAATGTCGGGATAAATGACGATAAATGCCGATCGGGGTGAACTCCTCCTCCACTACCCTGGTTTTGTCCTCTCCTCAAACGTACTCAGTTTGCTTCGGGGACTGAAGAAGCTACTTGAAATGTTCAATTATCGGTCGATGAATGGATCAGTTACAGGGCTTCGAGAGACGGGCGACATGATTCACTTTTGCAGCACAGAGCCACGGTTTCATAAGAACGTAGCAACCCCGCAGTTATTAATGGTAGAAGGTCATCCACCTTCGGCACCCACCGACAGTCACTGTCTCTTAGAAACTGGTAAATGTCACTTAACTCAAGGGTGAGAGCGCGCTTTCTAAAATTAGAATCGCCGCGTTTACGTGACAAATTTTCATCCGTCGGATGGATTATAAAAAGGTTCGTGCCGCCCATTCTCAAGGACGGTCGGTTTACTCTACGTCGGGATGGTTTCGTTCTCTCCAGTTCTGATCCGTGCAGAAGCTCGAGGCTTAATTCAACCCCCTGGAAGCTTGAATTGAACTTTTTTTTTTTAAGCTGAATGAATGGTTTGTACTTGGGCCTTTCAGACGCAGCTGTTCACAATAAAACACTTTATATTTCCTCCGAGGAGGGGCCCCCTCTTCCCCGTGACATAGCACTCCACTCTGTGGCGTTTTACGGAGCGCGGAGGCTGCACTTTTAAGGTCAAAGGCGCGGGACGGAAGCGTGTTGGGCGATCAGGAGTGCGGCGCGGTCTGAACCCTGGTCGGGGCTGAGCAGGGAGGACCTTGGTGAGGAAATGAACAAAGGATGGAAAGACTCCAGAGAGTCTTCTGATGAGTCAGCAGTGCGAGACCCTGGGTCAGTCCTGGGTCTCCTCGAGAGTTCAGTCCTGATCATTTTTCCCTCATTGTGCTCGGGGTGCTTAAACGGGTCATAAAAGGGGGGGGACAGATGGACGGACCTATTCCCTGTCTTGAGGTAATGGATGGTAAAAGCCCTCGGCAGGAACCGTGCCGGCAAATGGAACAAAATCGATGTGTTTTACAGACTTAGCCTTAAAGGAACAAAACACAGTTAAATGTTGTCTTTTTTTCCCCGCTCCGCACTTGGGCACTGATTATAGATCAGTCCACTTAATCTGAGAGATTTATTTATCGTTAAATAGGGATGACAATCCGGCTTCCGCTTGAGGATCCTCAACCCGCCATCGATCCATGTTTCCCGTGGCTCGGCGGGGGAGCAAAGATGAATTGACGTGACATTTTTGGGGTTTTGTTTCTCCTCAAATGTAAACACGTGATAAATCAAAAGCCGTGCCGGACGTTGAAGCTCTCCTTAGCTCTCCTTTTCTTTCTTTCTTCTTCTTCCTCCGCCTCCGTGTCGTGACCTTGACGGACTGGTCGGTGACATAAACGGCCGGTGACGGTTATTTACAACCCCGTTGTAAACGATGAGCATGACAGACGGAGTAATGGGATTTCACTTCCTCCGTGGCCCCCGCTCTGCATGGCCGGGATGACTCGAGAGCGGCGACAGAAAACTAGATTCATCACACGTAGAATGGCAATCAGGCCAAAAGTGACCCCCTGCCCCCCCACCCCCCCCCACCCCCCGACAGCACAGTTAGCCGTGTTATTCGGCATGTGATTTATTCGGCTGTAATAGATGCGTTGTGAATAATCGCTTCGCCTTCTCGCTCCTCGCTCGCAGCGTTTTCAGCCTTTCGGGCAAATTAGGTGAAACACGCCACCGAGAGAGGAGGAATTCGCTATGGTGACAGAGAAACGAGAGAAACAACAAAAAGAAAATGCCACCAGATGCCACACAAACGCCTCTGAATTCGTGTCTCTGAGCGGGGATCTCGCATTATAATGCGGTGTCAGGTTCGGGGAGTTATTCACTCTATCTTAGGCCAAGATATTTAAACATCTTGAGTAAAGTTTTTATTACGTTTTACAGCTACAGTCTTTATGGGAAAGTCCCTCCAGCTACACATACTCTCAGACAGATTATATATTTTATCCCAACTAGCATAGCAGATGCCTCGAATCAACTCCGTATCCTTCCCACAATTGTGCGCACCCCCTAAATCTTATTTCTAATTGTGTTACCGCTCTACATTATTTCCTGCTTGCGCTGCAGCTTATTAATAAATCCCACTACCTGGCAATCACACAGTCAATACCTCATCACATCCCTCTGGCTATCGGCACTGTCACACGTCGATGATTAAACCCTCGCTGATGTATTATCAACCCACAGGAGCGCAGGAGCACGCAGAGGTGAACCCAGCTGGGATATATTCGACTGAAGCTCTATTATTTAGCTGTAATTGTATCCCCGGCTGAAGCACAAACGCTTCGCTGTTTAATTCCCGGTCAAAAATAAAATCGTGACATCAAACAAGCGGCGGAGGAAGCCACAGCGGGGCTGAGCTAGCATGAACGCTAGCATGCTAATGTGCTAGTAATGCTGCTATCCTGAGCCGGCCGATGATGATGTGTTGAGAATTAATGCCAAAATGTATTTTACTCTCCATTAAATTCCTCGTGCTCCACTTAAAGCAAAAATGTGAAAAGATATGAGTTAAAATACACGGATCAACACTGCAGCGCTAATACACATTGTTAGCAGTTAGAAGGCATACGTTTTCTGCACTTAATGATGAAATCACTACTGAATTATGTACTTTTATACATATTATTGATAATAACAATCAATTTGGCATGACCGCCATCTTAGCTTGCCTTGTTATCATGTATAGCAACATCTGTGCACCTACAGTATGAAGAGTATGAGATAAGTATGAGATAAAACCTTAGCTTAGCTTAGTGGCGCTAGATGGATAATGTGAATAAATTCAGTCTAGAAAATCAACGTTTTTCAGGCTGCAACAACATGGTGGACCGACATCCAGAGAGCCTTTTTAGTGAGGCTTAAAAAAAATAGTTCTTCATGTTGACCTTACGGGTGTGTTTGTGTGTGCTCTCTGTAGACAGGAAACATTAATTAGTTGGAATCAATATGGTCCTATTAATTACTGAGCCAGAGGGAAACTCACAAACAAACCATTAACAATGTGTAAAGCATGACTGAATGCTACTGTTTGCTCATCCAGTTTTTGATATTAATGAGATTTAATTAGGAGAATGGACTGTGAAAAATGCAAATTCCTTACAATAACCAAGGATTAGTTATAGTGGCGGTTCCCATGTTGTATTTGTGACCACATTTTGAGGTTCATACACATATATTAACAGGGGGAGACATATCTTCTCTACATGCACACACTGCAAATGCACAGATCATTGCAATTTTGCTTTCATGCAGGGGGGAAATGTCACTAAGTGAATGCAGCGGTCTGACAGTCTGTCTGCCCTGATAATTCATGGGCAGGCAACGTTTGCCCGTGAAGGCTTTAATCGATAATGTCACAGTTTTGTGGTTTCGCAGCACTCAAAAGTGACACGAAATAAAGTAAATCTGAAGAGGATCGAAGCATTAGCTGCAGTGAATTGGTGCTCCGGGTGCCTTTGACATGCATTAAACATTTAACCGCGGTATCAGCCGGGACTCTTTGGTATCCCGAGTTTCGGCGGGCACAGAAAACATCACAGAGCTTTCAAGTAAACCCCTGATAACCTCTGATCCTGTGGAAAAGCCAGACCAAAGATTTGCCTCAGAAACCAAAACCGCTTGAAGTTTTTCTCACAATTCTCTCTCTCTCTCTCTCTCTGTCCAAGATCACTTCCTCTCACCCGCATGGAGTCGCTCTGTTTTTTCTTCATTTTTTTAATTTACCTCCGTCACTTGTCTGATGCGGTCGTTGTGCTTTGATGTTCCAATTCAGGCAAATTGAAAACGTCTCGATATTTTCCGTCTTGACAGGGGAGATTTTTACACGGGGCTCATTCCAGAAAATGTCACAAGGCCGCGCGCGACACGAACAGAGTGTGAAACTTGAATGCGATGATTTACGAAACCCTTTCTGACCTCTATTCGGCTGAACGCAATCCAAAACACGCAACCGACAACGTGTTTTACACACAGCGTCACAGCCTCTTTGACGACAGCTCACTGCGGCCTGTGATGTCACTTTGTCCCGAGACAAAAAGAGGAGATATGCCATTCACACCAATATCAGGCCCCTGTTCCTGGCGGGGTTTTGAATCATCTGCACAATCTTGCCCTGCTACCCGCTGAGAACATTGTGTCTCCCGACGGAGCAAAACAGTGGGAGAAACGCAATCATTAAAGATGAACTCGCCCGATAAATGTCACCGACCAGGTAGCGCGGGGCAGCCGTTCGGCTAGCGCGCGGCTCGGCCCGTTAATGGGAAACGGAGTCGGAGTTTGGAGGTGAAGATTACGGCCGGGCTCTTGAATAAGTAGCCTGCAGATCCTTCGAGATTAGGCGGGAGCCGCGCATACTTCACATTGTGATCTTAAAGCGCGGAAATCCTCAGGGAATTAAGGCCACCGTTCCAGAAATCTGTGCTAGCTCATGGACACGGGTTTCTGCGTGTAAACCCGAAAACGTGTTGTGGAATCGCAACATGGTCTCAACATGGACTGAAGGCTTGGGTCAAACGCTAATGAAGATCCTCTGGAGGAGAACTCATTTTTTTACAATTCATCGATAGCGCTTTACTTTAAATTATGCATCCCATCGAGTTGATTGTGGTGGAAAAGGATCGGACCCGGTAATGTAACTTTCCATCATCCCATCAGGTGTAGCTTTTTGTATTGGCATCTCCGCAGAGTAGGTAACGTAACAACTGCTGAATTACAGCGGCCAAATGGTCGCTCCATCTGTCCTCACGGTCCCCGTATTATTAAATAATCATTCGTTCATTGATTTGTGTGCAGGTATCGACCCAGTCCAAATGAATGGACGCCGGTCGATGGAGCTGCGTTCATTGAGGTTATTCAGGCGTGTCATTGATTCATAACATCTCAACCTGTAAACTCTTTAAGGTTGTACATTAGGATTTCGACAGCAAACAAAACTGATCTCTAACCTGTTGGCCACACACACACACACCTGTTTCGATCTTTTACGATCGGCGTGTTTGATCTACATCACTGTCGATGCTTTTAATGTTGTTTCTCATGTTTTTTATCGTTTTTTTTTTCTCTTGCAGACCTGATCCACTGCACCAATGAGCTGAACGTCAGCATCCCCCACCTGGCAGACACGCTGCTGGAGCGCACGGCCAGTAACAGCTGGATAGTGGTTTTCAAAGCGCTCATCACCACACACCACCTCATGATGTACGGCAACGAGGTGAGGAGGAGGTTTGACAGCCTCGACTTTAACAAGCTCGCTTTAATGACTCGCTCCCTTTTATCTCGGAGGATGCCGAAGAGGTTGCAACGTGCTGCTCGTCATGTGACCTTTGGGTTTTTATTGAGCATATGCTGCACGACATCAATCATTCTGAAGTCAAGTGATCGACTGGAATGATTATGAATGATTGTGCATGCCTGGATTTCTGTGTCCTACCTGTGTCTTGCAGAATACCAGTTCAGTCTGAAAACAGTGATTTTTGCAGCCCTTATTAAGTATAAAAAAAGATAAAGACTCTGCTAGGGCCAGAGTCTTAAATATATCTGCTGTCCTTTTCTTTGTTATTTATTACTCTACATTGATTATCTTTGGATTTTGATATGCCAAAAGGCACCTGGGGTCTGGGGAGATTGTAAAGTCACTTTTTTTTCCTATTTTCTGATTAGACGACTCAACCATTAATTAAGGAAACAATTTACAGGTTGCAGGATATCTTTAATGTAATTATCATTGATTGTGGTGCCTCGGCAGTTGATAAACTATTAATGCAAAGTCGAAACGGCTTAAATGAGAGGACCGCATCCACATCTCTGAGGATGCATTTTACACACTTCAGTTTCAGTGAAGCCTCTTGATGACATTTCAATGGCCAGTGTGACATAGGTGAAAGCCGAGTGCCCCTTTATTGTAGAAATGACGCAAAATGCTCTGGTTAATCTGCTCCAAACCTGGCAACCGAGATGAAATTTGACTCAAAACCTAGGCATAACCAAAAAAAAACATGGTTTCCATTACCTCTAGAAATGTGCAAAACCTAAATATTACGATACAAAATGTGTAATGGGATCTCCTGAATTTCAGAAAACCAAGTATATCACAAAAGTACATGACATAGAGATGACAAGTTTGCTTCAGACAAGATGGTGTGATATGGAGCAAGACTAAAGGCTTTTCTAAACGTATTTACAGTGTCTAATGAAATAGTGATTTGGAAGTCTGTCATCCTTGGTACTGTAATCTTTCGTAGCAGAGGAAACAATGAAACAGTGTCGTCTTTGCACAATAATCTCTCATAATATCATCCATTATGAGAGAGGAGGAGCTCCCAGAATAACAGCCTCCGCGAGTTTTGTACTTTCACGATCGCGCAGCATCATCACGTTACCGTAGCAACGAGACCTTGAGAACACCGCTGGTGTTGGCTTCTCGATGAGGTAACAGTCTGTCTTTGTATCGATGTAGAAAGGTTATTACAAATGGTAAAAAAAAACAAATGCCCATAAGTGCAAACCAAGACAGGATCATATAGACCACAGTACTTTTCCATCACAATATAAAAGGTATAATAGTAGTTAGTCCTCTAAATTGGATTGTGGGATGAGATTTTCTCAAAAAACATAGGGAAAAAAAACAAAAATGTCATGTAAACACAGCTAGTTGCATTGTCACGTCTCTGCACGTTGTTTTGTGCATGTTCCTGGTTGCTGGTGTGTCCGACCCTCCCTCCCCGACCCCCTGGCTGAGAGCAGCTCCTCCTGAACGCGAGAATCAAAGTCCTCCTCAAGTCAGCAAACCCGGAGCTGTCTCTGCTGTCATCAGATGAACTCCTCAGCACTGCTGCTGCTTCACGCTGTCAGTGGAACCGCATCACTAACTCTTTCCTCTTTCTTTTTTCCCCCCCCTCTCCTCCTCCTCCTCCTCCTCCATCAGAGATTGATGCAGTATCTCGCCTCCAGAAACACACTCTTCAACCTCAACAACTTTCTAGATAAGGCTGCACTACAAGGTGATTTAATGCCATTTGGCTCTTTGTAAACTCAGCAGTGTCGTACGTCTGGCGAAATGACTTCATGTCGGCGTCTCTCACCCTGCCCCCCTCCGGCTCTCGAACGCCATCAGGGCCGCCTGCTTCAAAGGAACGCCGCAGACAAATGTGGCTTTTGTTTGACGCGAGGAGCTGATCCGAATGCTACTGAAAACACAAGCTCAGGGATTCTGTAATGTGATATTATCCGTCGGCAAAGGCCCAGTCGCATGTGTTACGTCACAGAGAAGTTAGTCCATTTCGTATGTGAGGGATTATAGCTCCTTAACCTGGTTTTGAAAATAGCATCTCGGCGAGATGATCCGTCTCCTCACCGCAGCGCCCCCTCTGTGTCCCCCAGGGTACAACATGTCAACCTTCATCAGACGCTACAGCCGCTACCTGAACGAAAAAGCCATGTCCTACAGACTAGCGGCAGTGGACTTCACCAAGATGAAGAGAGGGTAACAACAACACGTGGCACAGACTCGCCTGTAACAGATATGACGGTGCATGTAATGCAACAAATAGTGTTTTATCTTTGTTTTATTTTTGGCCACCAGGGCTGATGGTGTGATGCGCACCATGAACACAGAGAAGCTGATTAAAACCCTGCCCACCATTCAGAACCAGCTGGATGCTCTGCTGGATTTCCAGGTGAAGATACTGAGAAGTTGATTTAAAGAAATGAAATAGAGAGATATCTTAATCCAATTTCATTGTTTTTTTTATTCCTGTTTTGTGCGTTTTTTCTCTTCCAGCCTAACTCCAACGAGCTGACCAACGGAGTGATCAACACAGCTTTCATGCTGCTATTCAAAGACTCCATACGGCTGTTTGCTGCTTACAACGAAGGGGTCATCAACATGCTGGGTAAACCCTGCACACCCAACACAGATCGCCCAGCCTCAATATCTCCTCATCTGACAGGCTTTGGAAGTGTTTTTTTGGAGGTTTTCTATCCCCGAGGATGTTGGGACGGCGAGAATGTGACTCCACTGGATCCGTCTCTAATAAAGGGGAAATCAATTTGTCTGTAGAAGTCCAATTAAAGTCTATAAAGATCACCTCTCTTTCATTAATTATGAAGATAGCAAGGAGTCAGAGACTGCGACCGGAGCGTGAGGCTCTTTTAGTGGGTTCATTTAATGACTCAGTCATTAATTGTCCTAATTTGAGGTGTTTTCAACCATACGGGGACTTCATTCCCTGACATTTGAGACAAATCGTTACCAGATAGATTTTTAAGGTGTTTTTTTATCCACTTTCTCCAGCATCTCAGCGAGTTCAAATGAACCTCACTGAAGCGTATGCATTTATTTTCCCGCTCATTTGCTTCGTTTTTTTTTTTTTGCAGAGAAATACTTTGACATGAAGAAGAACCAGTGCAAAGAGGCCCTGGAGATCTACAAGACGTTCCTCAACAGGATGACCAAACTGTCCGAGTTTCTCAAAGTGGCGGAGGTAATGTAATGTTCGTCACGCCGCTCCTGTTTCCACAGCGGAAACAGAGAGGGTGAGAGCACCTGTCTGGAGCAAATCTCGATGGCCTCTCCTCCTTCTCTCCTCTCCGTCTCCCGCTCAACGTCGAGACTGAATTAAACACTTTAAATCCACTCCGACCTGTTGAGATTCGCTCCAGACGTCTGTCCAGACCTTTGGGAGCTGATTTGCGGTCCAAATTTCCAAACCCTGCCCTCTCAACAAGAGAAAAAAAAAGGGGGGAAAAATGACCGTAGATCAGTGTCCAGGGGTCTTTTTTTCCCTCATTAATCTTCCGAATCCTTTTTTGTTTGTTTATTTATTTTTGCCTCCAGATTTTCTCCTGTTTCTGTCCTTCTCTTACCCTGACCTGGGAAGGGTTGTTTACTCACAAATCAGCGATCGGTGGCTGAGTGTTAGCCTATCAGAGAGCCACTCGTCTTTAGAGCTTCCGGTTGAGGGTCCCCTCGCGTGCTGCCTGTTCACATGCCTGCACTGCATGCCCTAGCAAGCTCTCTTTTCCTATCACTGTCTCTGTCTCCTCCTCCTCCTCCTCTCTTATTATATCTCCTCTCTCTCTTGAAAACGAGCACATCTCTTTCTTTACGATGGCTGTTATCCTATATTAACAGTTGTGGTCCTTGGCTAGGCTTCACAGTGACTAGGTCCCTCTGTAAGGCTGCGCAGCATCCTCCACCTTCAAAGGCTTTCTCTCTCTCTCTCTCTCTCTCTCTCTTTCTCTCTCTCTCTCTCTGCTTGGTTTCGAATCCCATTTGGAGGAAGGTTTGGGGTGTGGCCGCTTGATCCAAAAAAAAAAAAGATAAATAAAGTAAAAAAAAAACAAAAAACAGACTAACGTTGACTTTAACGACCCATTCATTTTACCTGTCTAACAAAATGTGTGTTTGTTTGTGTGTCATCTGTGTCCCTCCCTTGTCTTTCTGTTCAAAGTCAACATTAGTTGAGTGTCTTCCCCCTTTTTTGGATGTTTCTTTCCCTCGCAGTCAAGTGACCTGTTGTCTGCCCTCTCTGCCCTGCCTGTCCAAACAGTCGGTGTGCGCAGCATTCATTTCATACCTCAGCGTGTGTGTACTTTTAATTGTGCGTCTGTGCGTGTACATATACTGTGTATATATAGGTGTTTGTACGAGTGTGCATGCGCCCTCCTCCCCTCCTCCTCTGTTGTCTTTTATTTGTTTTCCCTTTCAGCCACTGCATGAAGTAATGAATGCCTGGGTTTGATTCTTCTTTCTCCCTCCTCCTCCTCCTCCTCCTCTTCCTCCTTCACACGCCTCTTCCCTTCTTTTGGGTTTTTTGTTTGTTTTCTTTTTTTAAATTATTATTCCTTGTTTTGGTTTATTGTCACATTTGGTTTATTTTTTATTTTGCCTCCCTCCTCCTCCTCCCCCCTTCCCCTTACCCCTCCCTCCTTTTTTGTGACACAGCGAGTTGGGATAGATCAGGGCGACAGCCCCGATCTCACACAGGTCAGTCCACATCTCATCTCAATCAGTCGATCAACCACAGTCAGTCAACCAGTATTTAAACACGTCAAGTCAATCCCATAATGCTTCATTCTTAAACGCTCCCGTTCCCTACTCACCCTACAGACCTGCCCACACTGCAGCTGCCCCGTCCTCTTCCTCTCTTCTTCACTCTCCTTAACTCCTTCGTCCTTTCTCCAGTGTCTCTCTGAGCGGAGTCCAGAATAGAGAGGAAACAATAAGTGAAGATCACCAAATAGCCTTGAAGCACATTTTGTTTTTTTTTGTTTTTTGTTTTTTTTTCACAATTTCGAAGCATTAGTGCAGGATTTTTCCTTTTGTTCTTATCTGATTCACTGTAGAACAAATTTCTTACCAGAGCTAAGATTTTGAAAGCAGCATTTATGTGGCTGAATAACAAAAGTTTGTAGCCCTCTCTTTGCAGATTTCTATTTTAGATGTCCATGACTGGGGCTTAGTATCTGTCTGAATTTTCCCTAGCAGCCTTTCTGGCATTTTCACAGCATAAATATCAAGGCTTGTCTCTTCATTCAAAGGCTTATCATGAAAATAAGTCAGCACAGCTTTATGAAATAGGGTTTTTTTTATTCCCCATACAAGCAGTGTTCAAACCATTTTCCTGAAAAAAAAGAAAAAAAAAAGATTATGTCCCTTTGCATTAGCTGTGGGGAGAGCAGCGAATGGTTTTTATTAAGTAGGTTTCTGCAAATATGACTTGGATAGGTGTACATAATGCCATCATAAGTACTGCATGTCATGCTAAAGGCCCCAAATGCAACTTATCCTTTTCAGTGACGCACAATTGGATGTTTTCAAATCAGCTGACAGACTGAAAAGGGCTGACTTTATAACATCGACGCCATGTTTGTAGTGCTTATGAAGACCTTATATGCCCTTATTCAACAACATAGTGACCCATGCCTATACTGAGCTCTAGATATGTGTCTGTTTTACTTTTAAACTTTTAGCATATTCTAGATTTCTCTGAAGAAGGATATCCAGAATTCGCATTTTACTCTCTGTCCCCCTTAAAATAAGTATATGAGAAATCTTTTCTTTGCTTGTCGTTTGCATTGTGTTCTCTGGTGCTGAAATGTAAGGCTCTGGGTGAAAACCACGGTGTCACATGTGGTCAAAAAGAACCCATTCATCCTTTTTGTTTTCCAATAAGGAGTGCTGAGCTGCTCGATGTGTATACCTGGTCTTTCACCGGACGTTTACATTTCACCGAGTTAACTTCCTTGGCTTCCAGTGGGACTGAATCTTGGCGCTTCGCTCCAATCCAATCAAATCTCTTTGCCCCTAACGTGGAATCCACAAGTTAACTCTTGATTTTTTCGGACTGTGATTTCCTTTATGTGTTTTTGGTGTGTAAGTGTGTGTGTTTTTTAACGAGAGCGTTTGTGCACTGCTGGCCTCTGCATGGGCTCATTAGATGGTGCAGAGTTTGTGTTTGTTGTGTTTCTACTCCGGAGCCCTGCAGCGACAATGCTCTGCTCTGTCCTGACCTGTCAGTCCCGCTGTGGACTCGCTTGCATGATCCAAGGCTGATGTGTGCATGCTGGTCAACCAAACCTGATGAAACCAAACGCAAAAAGAAAAAAAAAAAGAAATAAAAAAAGAACAAGGCTGTTGTAGAGTAGAGACACCGAATCTGAGGATGATGTCTTAAATCTGCTGCTGCTTCGTGTGCGTGTGTGTGTGTGCGTGTGTGTGTGTGTGTGTGTGTGTGCAGATGTGAGTGACATGAAATGAGGATCTGAGGAGATTTGAGTGAGAGAGAGAGAGCAGTGTGTGCCAGTTTGTCTCCTCGGTCGTGGTTCTAATATTATATTATCGCATAAACCCCCACCCCCACCCCCTCACCCCCAATTTGCCCCCCCCCCACCCCTCCTCAGGCTCCCAGCTCTCTCCTGGAGGCTCTGGAGCAGCATCTAGCCTCTCTGGAGGGCAGGAAACTCAAGGACCTCTCCACAGCCAGCAGGTACGATCGCAGAGAGGCCACTCTCCTCTGACGCACCTATTACTTAAAACCTGCTATTACCACCGCTGCTGCGGCTGAAGCACTAATGGGACATTATTTCAGTGCTGCTTTTGTGACAAAACAAACAATGAGCAACAGAGTTGGGCTCTACCTGTTTGCAGCTCTGTGGACATACACATGGCGCTGTTTTGAGCAGGTCAGATTTATAATGCAAAAAACGAGCTGTAGATTAGCTGGAAAGGTTGCTTACTTAATGTGTACTCTAATGGTGGTGCTAATGTCTGGTGTCTATCTCAAGTGACAAGTCACTCTCACACTCACAACCAGAGGCAATTCACAGTCTCCAATCAACCAACAAACATATTTTTAGACTGTGGAGGTAATTAGAGAAAACCAGTGCAAGCACGAGTAGAAAATTCAACCTCTGACCAGGAGCCGAACCCAGGAGCAAACCTTCTTAGGTGCTGACCACTATTCACTATGTTGCTAATTTAACCAGTTTCATCATTTTAGTGCTATGTGAAAACATACTGGACTGTAGATATCTACTCCTTTTGTGTTGTGTCTTGGCTGGATTGAGGAGCAGCCATCGCCAGTATCTTTGCTCTCAGAATCAGAATTTTTCTATTTTCTATTGTTTATTATTATTATTTTATTTTTATACAGTCACATATTATTGGACTGTTGTGCATTTCTGTGTCTCATGTCTATATCAGGCAATCAGTTTAGTTTAGTGTGTTAACATTTAACATTAATGCACGCTTCAACTTATTCCAGTGTTAGCAGTGTCACTGTTAGCATGCTAACCGTTTCTAGTTCCTGTTAAACACTGGCAGTGCTATCATTATCTAATGTCCAGCATTTGGGACCTTTACAACAATGGGACCCTCTTGTGGGACAACCACCCATAAAACGTGTTTTTTTTAAACCAGTTTTATGTATTTAGTGTTTTGTGATATGCTAACAGTTATATGCTAACAGTTATTTTAGTCCAGTGTGTCTAGTATGTTATGTTTGCATGCTAACAGTTAGCATTTAACACTGGCAAACGGGCAGGGGTTTGTTTGTTTGTTTATTCACAAACAAAAATAGCAATTTCATGGTGGAAAAATCTGGGAACCTACAAAACCATTAGGATTTTGATATTGTGAATCCAGCGCACCATTTCTTTAGTACCCCAAAAACTTTTCCATGAAATTCTGTATAGATCTCACAGGACAAATCCCCAAATTTTCTTTATTTTACGTCCAAGCTGAAAAGATAGAGCCAGCAAGCAGTCAGTGAAGGCGACCTAGCTCAGCTCAGGCAAGAAAACAACCAAACAAAAAAGAAAATGATAAAAACAAAACAAAGTTTTTATGTATTCCTGTGTGTGTATGTGGCTCGCCTTTAGATCCAGCACCTTATCCAGTGCAGTGTCCTCTCTCTCCAGCACCGGGATCTCTCTCAGCCGAATGGACGACAAGACAGAAGACAACAGGCTTCAGCAACATAAGGTGGGTAATCGTAGTCGATTACACGCCGGCGATTCTGTAGGGAACAGTACCACAACACGATCTTTGAGAGTGCACCAAACAGCTGCTCGCTCGAGCCCGTGTGAATGATGAGCGCGGGCGCGGCACGTCGAGACTTTTTGTCCTCGCCGCCGTTGTTGAAGTTGAATGGACAAGTGCATTAATCCTGCACTACAGTGAAATGCACTGTCTGCCTCTGGCCGCTGGCCCATAGCGAGCGGAGGATGCGGGGAGAATGAAAATGAAGTCCCAACTCTTAAGACCCTCTGCAGAGGATTTTTCACCCACATAAAGAAGCAGGACGGAGGATAAATCACACAACAAAGCACTTTTATGGGGAATCGCTCTCTGGAGAGAATACATATATACACACATATATATATATATTTGCACTGCTGGCTTTGATGTGACATTGTGTTGTTGACGCAGGAGGATGGTCACAAGGTGATCGACATGCAGACGCCCAATGCGTCACCCAGCACCCAGTCAGTGGGCAGTGCCAACAGCAGCGGAGGAGCCACAGACCTCTTCTCCAACTCACCCATCGTTCCTGTCAACAACCAGTGAGTCTCACGTCCGCAGACAAACAAACACAGTAAAGGCCTCGCTATATTGCCGAGAGACTCTCCTGAGCTTTGAATTATTATATTTTCTTATTGTTTACCGTCTTGTCTGTGTGCTGGGAGACTTTGGTTTGTTGTCTCGTTTTTATCTCCTCTGCCTGCCCCCCCCCCCCTCCTGTGACAACAGGCCCTGTCTACCCGGCTGCTTCTACAAGTTTTATTATCAATTTTTTTCCTGGTTCTCCGGTTACATAAAAATGAAACCGTTCCTATCTCTCCGCAGTGTGCCAAACCTGACCAGTGAGCTGTTCACCCTGCAGCCCAACTTCACCCCCATCCAGACCACACACACTGTGCCCAACAATAACAATGCCTGGGGAGGTAGGCCTGCACACACACACACACACACACACACACACACACATATGCAAACAGAAACTCATGCAAATATGCAGCGGGCAAATGAGTGCCCACTCACGCACACACACTCCTCAGAGCTAGATAAGCTGTGACAGTGATGCCCAGTTGCTCCGTGCTCTTGACTCATCCTCCCTTTTTCGCTCTCCCCTCCCGTTGCCACGGCAACCCCCTGGACGTCAGGTGACCTGCTAAAGCCGTCCCCGCCCACTCAGATCCACAGCCCCGGAGCCCCGTTGCACTCTGGGAAAATGCTGCCCAACGACTTGGACTCTTCATTAGCCAACCTCGTTGGCAGTGAGTCCGCGGCCACTCGAGTCAAATATTTTATTGATTTCGATCGATTCCGTCTTTGCTGTTATTCTCCTCCTCGAGCGTTGCTTCCTTTTCGCTGATGTTGTTTTCCTCTCTCCCTCCCTCTCTCTCTCTCTCGCTCTCTCTCGCTCTCTCTCGCTCAGACCTGCAGTTCGGTGGAACACCGGCTAAAAAGTGAGTCGCTTTTTTTTACCCTGACATCAAACTAAAGCCACGAGCATGTGACTCAGCCGTCTATCCGGTTTTATCACAGTTCACACTCTATCGTGACTCATTATTATCGTTCTGGTTTTTGCATAATTGGTGCATCTGTGTGCGTGTGTGTGTGTGTGCGTGTGTGTGCTTTGACACGTCAGGCCAGAGCTGCAGTGGAGTCAGCTGGTCGAGAAGAAGCCCACAGGAGGAAGCGGCTGGCAGTCAAAGACCATGTGCACCAGCACCAACTGGACTCACACCACACATCCCATGGCACCGGCGCCCATGCCCGTCCCTCAGATGGTAACTGAGCCGCAAAAATCATAAAATCAGGCCAGAAACTGTTTAACGATCTTCATGGGACGCTGCCACAATTATTCAATCGTTATTAGCTTTGGGTTGTAATTGATTCCAATGGCACCATCGAGGTACAAAGAGGGTTGAGATAATGAATGGATGGATGGATGGATGGAGTCACATGATGTGATTCTGCCAGGAAAATGTCCAAGATGGACATGGACCAATAAGCAAACCTCTCACATGCAGCATCTGAAGCAGAGTATTTTTATTTTTTTCCTCTGATTTTATTTTCTGTCTCTTACTATTGCCCTCCCTTGATTTTCTAACTTGTTTTGCCATCGAGTGTAAACCTGCGTCATGGACCTCTAAAATTGCTGCATTGGGACAAATAAACGTTCTTGAATTGAAATCAAATGAATGGAGGAGAGAAAAATAACAACTGCACTTTTCATTCAGCTCTTCAAAAAGTAAGCTCGGATCAAAATAGCATTTTTGGAGCGTTAAAATCATCAGATATGTATTAAATCTCCATTCAGTATTTGTGTGAGAAGGAAGTATAGACGATACAGGAGAATGTCAGCTTTATATGCTCATTAAACATCATTTTTCTTCTACCTGCCAGGCTAATTGAAGCCCTGGTTACTGGAACATTTCACCTTCTTTTTTGAAGGTTGAACAAAACACATATTTTATTTGCATCTATACGTGACAAGACTGACTGTGTGAAATCAGATCTTGTCATTCCAAGGTGAGGTGTAATTAACCAGCGGGATCTGAAACATCAGAGAGAGCGAGAGCGACCTTTAAAGTATTAAACGATAACAAAATGTTGGAAAAGTAAGAGAACGACTCCCTCCGACAAACCCTAGCAGCTTTTAATGTCACGGTTACCTCAGCCAGACGTCTTGGTAAATATGCCGCCTTGGAAAAAGAAAGCTCGATTGATTGAAATGATTATGGAAATTAAAAAATATATAGAAATGAAGAGAAATTAACTGTTCAGCTTGTCCTTAACTGTTCCAGCTCTTGATGAAATATTATTATATAATACATTATTGTACGTTAATTTGGTGCCATCCATCATTTTGTCTTAATGATTCGATATCTCATTCTGGACTGAAACTCATCAAATATACCTGTTGGGCAATTGTAACTTTTCTTTTCTTTTTCTTTTTTTCGGGGGGGGGGGGGGTGAGGATTTTCAAGTAGCTCCTAAAATGTTTCGTCTGTCCTTTTGTGCGCTCCGCTCTAATTATCGCCACGTCGCTTCCATTCAGTCTGGTTTCATCTTTTCATTTGCCGCTGATTGAACTCTCAACTCAAACCGCTCATTTATTCGACAAATGGCTCGGAGAGACGGCGGCGCGGCCTGAATAGGAAGTAGAGGTGATTGGAGCGAGAGGAGTGGGCCAAAGGTTGGGTTTATCGTCTCTGCGGGAGCTCGGCTTTCTGTGGTAACCCTGTGTTTTTTCTTCCTTTCTTTCTGTTCTGTCTCTCCGCAGAATGGGATGATCTATACTGGCTATGTAAGTATGTCGGCTCCTGGTCCACATTGAACCTCAGCGTGCCTCATTTCATCATTGTTTCTCCTTAAATCTGCACATGTGGCGCTTATCATTATATTATCTGAAGAATATGGAAATTATCTTTTCTCCTCGGCTTTGAAACACAGTTTGGTCCTGCTCTCCATTGTCTTATTGCTTTTATTGTTCAATATGTGCGTTATGTCCTTTTACTTCATGTCATAGATGGCTCTTTTTTTTAAGTGTTTTGCACTATTATTGCATGCAAATAAACGTCTAGGAAAGGAGATATAATTGACATGAGGCTAGATATGGAGGGAGATCACCTTTTTGTTCTCTCCGATATTCTCCTCAGGCTCCAGCACCAGTGGCTTTTCCTATGACGACACCCCAAGTGCCTGTGTATGGAATGGTAAGTCCTCGCCTGCGGCCTCTCGTCCGGGAAGCATTATTTCCATGCATTTATTCATTTGTTGTTGTTTCTTTCACCTCTACGTTATGGCGTGGGAGCAGCTCCCTCCTCAGATGAGTCATCAGATGGGGGGCGTTCCCATGATGCCCCCGCAGCCTGTCATGTACAACCAGCCTGTCCTGAGACCCACCAATCCTTTCGGGCCCATCCCGGGGACACAGGTAACGCGCACTGACACGCAGCGCGCTGACGTTACGCGCCCTGACATCTCGCACACAGGAGACACATTCGTACGCTGATGACACAGCAGCCAGGGTTCAGTGTCTCTTCCCAGGGATTCGCTGACATGTTCACTGCAGGGGCCAGAGATCAAGCTGTCGACCTTCTCATCCGTGGACGACAGCGCTCGCTGCCCCAGAGCCGCACTCACCCACATAGATTTATTCGTCCTCCTGTAAAAGTTTGAGCAAGATAGATTTTCTCGAAAGATAGAATATTTATCCTAAGGGGATTCGAGAGTAGATTGAAAGAAATTAAGGAAATGAATACAATTACAGTGCAAGGTTGCTGAGAGGACATGGTTATCTTAGCATTGCAAAGACATTTTCTCATTTAACCATATTTGTGCTAAAATAATACATTTAGATTGCAAGTTTATAAGACAAGATAATACTTTGATTTATCCCTGAAGAGAAATGATTCTGTGCGGCACACAAAAGAACATCACATTCATGATACACAATGCATGCATAACAATAAGTAGTAGTAGTAGTAGTTATATATACAAGCAGTTGTTGTAAATCTCTGCAAACATACACATTTTTACTGTTGTGATGTGTTAGAGGAGGCAGTGGCACCTCACAGGAAGAAGGTCCCTGGTTCCAGTACCAGACTGAAGGCCTCTCCTGTGGGAGTCTGCATGTTATCCCACGTGCCCTGGTCTCCACCACAGTCCGGAAACATGCACGTCTATGTCGATAGGAGAGTATCAATCGCAGCTAGATGCGACATAATGGACGTTGAGGAGAAAAAAAGCAAAAAGAGGGGAATCGTTTGGGATGCGCTGCTCAGGTCTTAGTCACAGTGCCAGCAGACGTGGGGAAGGCACGTAGACGGACGCTCAGAAGAACCGAAAGTGTATTTAATTATCGAATCACGCAAAATGACACAGAACGTGTCAGAAGCACAGCAGTCTCGGGAGACCAGAGTTCCTCTGGGATGATCGGTGCGCCGACTTGTCGCTATTCTTAGGCCCCGACGTGTGGCGTGTGAACATACGAGAGGATAATTTTTCAGATAATTGACCGACAGCATGACTGTGAAAAGCCCCCCTCACCCACTCCCTCTACAGCTGTAGCTACAAGGCTATCAGGAGAACAAACACGTATATTTTGACCAATTATTCAAAACATAACAGGGCAGTATAATTGCTTACTGAGCACTCGCGCTCAACAGACAAGAAGCTGTTTTTTTTCCCGGCACTGCGGCAGGTAATGCGCTCGTCAGTAGATGCCTGCACACTTGATGAGGTGTTTTGTTGAACTAAATTACTCTCCGCTCTCTCCCTCCCCTCCCCTCCCCTCCCCTCCTGCTCGTATCCTCCGCAGATGCACTTCATGTAGGGATGATGGCGTAACCATGGCAGCAAAGCCGGGAGAGAGAGAGAGAGAGCGAGAGAGAGAGCGAGAGAAAGAGAGAGAGAGAGAGAGAGAAGGAGAAAGAGAAGGAAAGAGAAAGAGTCGAAGAAAACAAATCCAGAACCAAATCCAGCGCCGGAGGAGGAAGAGAGGAGAAGACAGCGATGAAGGAGGAGGAGGAGGAGGAGGGGGGAAAAAAAGGGAGGGGAGAGAAGAGAGAAGGAGATGGGGGTGGGGGGGGCGGCGAGGCAGACACGAGGAGAAATGCAGATGTCTGTTTCCGTGTGGCCTGACCCTCTAATCTCCTCTCCTCTCTCCGTGTGGCGACTGATCGCTGCGTCTTTGAATCTTTCATGCCGGGGGCAGCGGAGCCTCCGCGTCAGCCCCACTCATCCCCTTTGATTCGCCGACTCAGACGGCAACCACGACCTGTGATGACGCCACGGCGGCCGCCACAGCTCCGAGGGAGCGCAGAGGCTTCTGTTGCCCGTCTCTATAATACCCCGCCCCCCCCCCCCCCACCTCCCGCATCCCCACCCTGTACAAAACCACCCCACTCTGCCCCCTGCCCCACCCCACAGATTCACCCCTGCCATCCCACCGCTGAATCAACCTCGGGAGGACACGCGTCTCTTACTCTGATTGGATTGTTTGATGGCACTTTATTCAATGTGAACTTTGCCAAGGGTGTGTGTGTGTGTGTAGGTCATTTTAGCATCTTGTTCTGATTGCCCCCTCCCCACCCAGCCCCTCCCCTTCCCCTATTGTACTGTATGTCATCCATCACCTGACGTGATTGATCTATTTTTTTTCCCCCCTTATGGTTCGAGCTCCGATTGTTCTTAATTGCCAACTTCAAATCAAGAAGAGACGATATGTTTTTTGCAAGCACGCTTGCATGTGTGTGTGTGTATGTGTGGATGGACCTGGCTGTGTTGGATATGAACTGTGTGTGTGTGTGTGTGTGTGTCTCTCTCTCTCTTCTTTTGGTACCTGATGTCATTGCAGTGTTGCCAGGTACCGATGTGTTACTGCACTGGAACTAACTGATGAAAGCACTGAGCCAGACCCAGGCGTCGCATTTGGATGTAAAACCTCTTACACTAACTTTGCTACTTGGGGGGACGTGCTGTACACACTGTGTATTTTGCTTTTCTCTCTATCTCTCTCTCTCTCTGTTTTTGTTTTTTACCCCCCTACTCCCTCCTTCTCTTCTACAGCTGTGCAATATCATGCAATCTCAATGTCACTGTCTCTTCCACCTGTCCGTAGGCTGTTTAGAAGCAGTTTCCTGCTGTTGTGTTGTACTCCTCGTGCGTCTACATCAGGTTTTCTTGTACAGAACGCAGTTGTTCTTCGTTTTGTTTGGGTTTTGTTTTTCCTTTTTTGACCCCGGGTTTCCCGTGTTTTTCTTACCCGTACTGCTCTAAAAAGTAGTGAAAATGCACTCAGAGCCAGATTGAGAGAGCGACTGGATGCTAGTAAGGAGGATTCTCACTCTGGCCAAATCAGAAATGGTTTCGACTCCAAACCGTATGATGTCCTCCCTCTCCTGAGCATGCATCCCGTCCGAGATTAGTCCCCCCCCCTCCCCTCCCTGCAAAGTCCTCCGAGTCAAGACAAGACGAGCCGGGACGAGCGTGACGAAGCGACGCGTGTCCTAGAGACACTGCCGGCACGCAGAGAAAGGGTTTGTTAATGTGGTGTTAACGGTTTATGGGCGGCACAGATGAGAAAGGTCAGTCGGAGGAGTCAAACGAGGAGCGGAGGCCGTGGAGGAAGCGGCTGCGAGGCTAATGTCTGTCGATCGCGAGCCGAGCGGCGCCTGCAGTGACGACATGCAGATGAATTCAGACAGCCGCAGACGGGAGGCTTTAATGAGACGTTCAGTGGTAATGTGGCTCCAAGGTCGAGTTAGACCCACAGACAGACATACAGACCGACAGACGGACAGACGATATATATATAAATTTATATAGCACAAACCTTTGAAAAGGGGACAACGCTCTGCTGCACAAAAACCTAAAATCATTGCTGGGATGTACAGTTGAAAGGGGCAATAATCGATCGGGGGATGAAGTCGTTTTCTATTGATCGTGTCTGTTCTATGTACATGTACCGTGTGTGTGTGTGTGTGTGTGTGTGCGTGTGTGTGTGTGTTTGTGTTCACATGCCTTCCCATAGAGATAAACAGGGTCATGTTCCTCGGTTAGAGATGGGAGGTCTCTTCGTGAGCTGGTAGCGTGTGTTACTGACTTAGCAGTGAGTGTTACTGTGACCGTGTCTCAAGTCTGTTGCAGCCCAACATCGAGTCGAGCTGGCGCTAGGAATCGCTAACGTGAGACCAAGCGAATCTTTTGGGGTGGGTGTGGGCGTCGTTAGGGCGTCAATCATCCCACCCCACCCCCTCCGCCCTACCCCTCCCTCTCTCTCTCTCTGGAGCTGGTGATTCCTAACAAGCCTGTCAGAAATTTGTGACTGACTGTACCGGTGGTGTACGTTGATCCACCCTTCGGACTGTAACTGCTGACTAAGCAAAAATCGACCCCCCCCCCCCCCCCCCCCCCCCTCCCTCCAACCCCACCCCCACTAAATCCTGCAGCTACGACTCTACTACCAGCAGAGCGAGATGTCAGTGTTAGCCGTCGAGTCACCTACCGAGCAGGCAGATATTCTCTGACGTTTCCCTTAAACAAAGAGAGGCCAGCTGACATTTTGGATATCTCCTTCGGAAAAATTTGGCATTTTCACTCTCCTCCCATCACTCGTCGGTCCGTTTCCGGTGGTTTGTCTCTTCTCCGTCAAGCTGAACGCTCCTCCCATTGTGCACTCTCATTCCCACGACGCAGCTCCATCCATCCCGGGCCAACCTCTTGACTGTTACTGTGTCCTCTGTATATAGGTAATGCCGTTCCATGTGTTTTTAGACGTGCTCTCTCTGTAAAAGTGATTGATGCCCCGTTGGATGACGTACTGTACGTGGGACAATTTATTGCTGTATCTGTGTTTGAATGGTTGTACTTTGAAGGTGTCATCATCCAGGGATGGGAAGGGTGGGCGGGTGGGTTTGATGTTTGTGATGTTTGTGTCCATCTTGAGGAGGAAGGGGGTTCGGGAAGAGTGGGGGGTGGGGATGGGGTGGGGGTGGGAAGGGGTAAACTATCACAACTGGTCTATACCAAGAGTGTCTTCATCGAGGAAGTGGACAGGACAGGGTCTGTCCTCTTCGAAACAGGAACATTTTTTTGCACCAAAGTCATCATCAAAGCGCAGCTTCTTCTTATTCAAGGTCACTACGGATGGATGATATCAGAACTCAAAAGGATTTTTTTTTTCGGTTCTTCTTTTTTTTTTTTTTTTTTTAATTTTTACAGACAAAGAAACTGTCTTTTTTTGCATGATTAAGTGTCGTCTTTTTATTGGCTTGTGTGCCCGGTAAAAGCATGACCATTGTGTGAACTCTCACTTACCGGTGTGTTTGGATAATGTTAAGGAAATTTCTCCATGAGATTTTTTTACTTACCTCTTGACATGAACATTCATTGACATTCATAATCAACTGTTTTACAATGGAAAGGGGTCTGTAACTGTTTGAAGGCTGCCTCGCATGCAGACATGCAACTTGCAAGTAACCCATCGAACTTCAAACCCAGTTACCATAACTGCATCTTTGTAAAACACCATGGATGTCAATGCCAGTTATCACCTAGCTAGCTAGACATTGCAGTCTTGTAAAATCGCTCTTTATTAAAGCGTTGCTATTTTCAATACGTGTGTTTGAATGCTCGCTCCTTTTTCATACTATGCCAGCAGCGAAACGGGAGGTTGTGATTGAGAGTCAAAGTACTGTAATCTGTGTTTGGTCTGGTCCATAGTGTGTGGTGTTTCTTAAACGTGTTTTGCCCAGTCTTGTCCTGTCTGTCTCTCATCAACCGGACGTATTCTTCCCCCCTCAACCCCACAACCATCCTCTCGAAAACACGGACTGGTTTCCCGTAACCAGGCGTGGAGGGAGCTTAAACTTTTATCTCGCCATAGTGTTGAAATGCAGATGGGTACAACGTAGAATCTCCATGTTGCTTCAGCCTCTCCTCTGTACAGTTGTTTTTCCCCCTCTCCCTGCTTAAATCAATATACGAAACATAAAAGCTACGCCTACGGCAAACTCTCCTACAACTGTCCTCGGGCGAGATTCTCAGTTTTAGAAGATCTGCAACCAACAAATGAAGTACCCCCCCCACCCTCCTTTCCCTTTCCCCCTCCTCCTTTTACCTTCAATCCAGCTTTCCATTCCCTAAAGTGCAACAAAAACGACAAAAAAAAACAACAAACAAACAAGCGTCGACATAAAAATCCAACTTGCACACCGCCCGTATCGATCGTCTCTAGTGTGTGCAAAACACTCACCCCGAGGATCCGCATTCATCATCCCAAGCTGCTTCACGGACTAATCTGGCGGCTGGAAACCAGACGTAACATGTTATCAGGGCCGAAACTGCATTTCCATGTTGCTGTGCCAGTGAAAGGCGCATGATGTCTATGCAGTTTCACGCTCCACCCTCCCTCCCATCTTCTATGTGCACAGGCCTACGCATCACATTACCTCGGTGTACCCTCGGCATGGCGTATACTGCATTCACAGTGCTCGTGTCCAGGTATTTGTACCCCCCCCCCCCCCCCCCCCCCCCCCACCCCTCCACCCCTCACCTCCACCATATCTGTACACTGTTTGTCGTCGTTGAGGGCATGGATCTCAGCGGTGTCCTCGATATTAAAGTCTCGTTGGCAGGGAGTGAGGTTCCATACCTTCAAGTATCTTCTCATTTTCTTTTTTTTGTATATCAAAAAGTGAATTATCAAAACAGGTTTGGATTGTTATCTATAATTATTGGTTTTTATTTCCAGAGCATAGGTTGATGTTTTTGGAAGAAAACGGAATAAAACGTCATCTGATGCTGAGCTCTCACGGTTTATTGGTGACACCTGCACAAACAAACATCTATTGATTTATCCTTCCTGCTTCGCTGCTTTCACAGTGCCACTGGGGAGCCTGTTACGATCTCTCACACACACCATTGATTCTCACACCAATAGGCGACGAGATATTAGGTCTTGGTCTGGTTCAACACCCCATCAGCTTTTATCCCCCCCTCACATCACCTCTGGTTACTGAGATACGACACACACCTGGTAAAATGGATGTCTGCAGCTCATAAGCATTTCTTATTATTCGACTATTGATATCTTATGCAAAAGGGGGTCACAGTCTAGACTACAGGAGAACCTCGACCTACTAACGCCCTATTGGACGAATATTTCAGAATACGACTTGGGCTTCGAAGAAATTTCTGTCCCATTTACCGAAAAAATAAAGTACGAAACGAAAACGAAAGTACCGTCTGACAGCGGTCCTCCCAGACCTATTTTCACTTATAAACAGTCGTGTATTTTAATACTATATTAAAATTCACACTTCATACGACTGTTTCCGGGGGCGGGCGGAGGAATTTTCCCTCCGGAACGAATTCATTTCCTCCCTCGAGGTTCCACTGTAGTTTTTCTTTTGTTTTCCTTCCAAACACCATTATAGTGGATGCATCTCCAGCTTCAAGACTCTCTCTAAGACCAGGACTCTCCTCCCAACCCTCTTTACTAGAAACATGAACATGCACTTCTCCTTTCACTTATCTTTTAGCCCTAGTAGAAGCTACAACCTTCTGTGATACTCTAAAGCAATAATGCTGTCCCTCTACTGTCACTTTGGATAAAAGCTCCTGTCATAATTAGTAAATGTAATAAGAGTCATAATGTATAACGTTCAATACAGGCATGTCTGCAGCCACAATGTGGTAAACTTAGCTGCTTGGTTTATAGAATGACAGAAAACCACTTAATTATACCAAAATGAAGCGTATAAATGCCTTTTGTCATCACCATCAATATCCAATTTTCTTTTCCTAGAGGACTAAAGACTAAGAAACTGAGAAGAGAAAACACTTCTAACCCAAACAGTGCTTGACTCTGTTATTTTATTAAATAATAGATTAGTTGTTGCACAGCTCTATACATCATAGACTGAGTGCGTCATCTCAAAATCTAGAGCTGCTAGAAAGAAAATAAACTTACCTAGAAAGTGAGGCATCCAAAGTCTTTATTTGCTCCTCGGGGTAATTACTCTGATAATTATCATTATCAGAGCTCTGGGAGTGAGATACTGACACGGGGGAGGCTTTGGTTCAGTTCAAATTCTTTATTGATAATTAAACATTTCAAAGAACATAGGACAAAATGTAATTTCAAACAAATGATAATATTTGTGTTCACTGTCATTCATACAAGCTGAATGTGGCATCGAAAATCGTTGGTTTTTTGAAGGGGGGGAGGGCGAGTGGTGGTGGTTTTGGAGGGGGAGGGGGGCTGGAGAGGGGGAGGAGGAGGAGGAGGGGGAGGGGGAGGTCGAGTCGAGCGTTGAACCAGCAACCGATCCTGAGCCAGGTTTTATTCAACTCTGAAATGAAGGGCCTACCGATGTGCTCTTAAGCAAGGCACTTATCCCCGAAAGTGGCCCCAGGGGCGCATTTACAAAAACTAAAAACGACCCAGTCCCTAGCTAAAGTGTCCCACGTCCAGCTCTGGCTGTGACTGCCTGCCTGGTGTTGTTCTTGAATGATGGGGGGGTTGTTAGATGCAGGATGTACTAACGACGACGTGACTGCTTCAGGAGGGGAGGGGTTCCCGATTCAGACTTAAGGATGTGTCCTCCAGATCTTCTCTGTCTGTGTGTGTGTGTGTGTTCTGTATGTGTGTGTGTGAGAGGTAAGTATGTTGGGAAGAGGAATGTTATGAGCAGAGTATGCTTGAGTGCTGAAGGCGGGGGATCTTCCATAAAAAATAAAAAAGTGTAATCCTTACAATGGAGAAAAAAATAAAAAGTCCCTGAAGACAGGCGAGGAACAGAAGCATGGACACAGGTATTATCTGGGTGTGAGTGTGGCATGGACGCGTGTTTGTTTGTTTGATCGGGGAGGGGCAGGAGTGTGTGGTCTGAGTGTTTACCTTAGTGAGGGGGACACCCCATCGTCCACAGCATTTTCAGGCCTAACGCTGCTGTTTTCCCCATCCCACGCTACAGCTGCGTGTGGCGTACGTCCAGGGCAAGGGCTCAGTTTGGCTCCCTCCCACTCTAGCTGCAATAATCAGCAAGAGGAAGAAGGTGGCTGGAGCAGCAGCAACAACAAGGCATGCAACTAACAGTTCACATGGAGAAGCTGGAATTATGTGAGAGAGGCTACGTGTCACTCAAACCTAACAAAAGCACGAACCAACTCAAGTGGCGGATAAGGATTAAGAATGAGTAGCTGCTGCCTATGTGTGTGTGTGTGTGTGCGTGTGAAAGTGTGTGTGTGTGTGTGTGTGTGTGTGTGTGGCGAACGGGAAAACAACTGCTGGGACTCGTGTGTGGAGTCAGAGGTGCGAGGCTGGATCACTTGCACACGCAGGTCTGTTTCGTGGGGGGGGGGTTTGAATGCCAGAGAAAACCGGAGACGAAATGAGGCGTTTCTGGTGGTCAGATCACAAGAGAGGAGGGAGGAAGAAGAGGAGGAGGAGGAGGAGGAGACGAAAAGGTCGCCAGACCCCTTCTTACTGCTGCTCGGAGGGTGGGGGGAAAAAAAAAAAAAGAAAAAAAAAGAAAAAGAAAAAAAAAATGTATATATCAGTGGCCGGAACAACCTTCATGCTCACCTGCAGCACAGTCACCTCAGATACACTCAGTCTCCTTACACACACACACATACACACACACAACCACACACACACACACACAGCACTGCATTTAGATGGGGAGAAATCCCACAATGCATCTTCTGCCAGCTCCAACACCCGATCTGCTGCCTTCTCGTTCACTTCAGATCGCTTCTTTCACACATAACGAGCCACGAGAGTAAAAACGACAAACCACCTCCGTCATCTATTCAGCCACTGAGGGAGAAATACAATCAGCTTATCTTAACGTTTATAACAGTCAGTGACCAAACGTTTGGGCACTTTTTCCTCCAATCAATACGTTTTTTTTTCATGTATTTACACAAGAACCAGTGTGAATTGTTGCCACAAAAAAAAACCAACTGGATATTGAATAATTATCACTTTTCAAGTAGTTCTCAACGCATGGGTGCCATTTCGAGTACGTACAAAAGCCAACGAAACGTTGGAGAAATAGAAAGGTGTGTGTGTGTGTGTGTGTGTGTGTAGAAAAACCAACTCGAGGGGCTCGACTTCTGAGAACTGAAAGGAGAGATGGGGAGAGGAGATGCGGGAGAATTTCACTTTCCACACGAGAGAAAAGGAAGATGAAGTACTTCTGTTCTAATGCAACTAGAGACCAACACCTCCTTGAACCTGTTGGTCGGCTGGAAAACTCGAGACTGAGTCTTGGGCTCAAAATGAAAGAGAGAGAGAGAAAAAAAAAACAAAACAGGAAAATGACGGTAAGAACATCCAAGTCTAAACATCCGCACTGCATCTAAGCCACCAAAGTCAAGTCAAAAGCTCAAAGTGAGGCCGTCGCTATGAAAGTTAAAGCACATCCATCGAAAACTAAGGAAACGCATGGACTACTGCCCTGTCATCACTCATCAGCACCCGAAAGGAATAAGAACAGGCAGCCTAGGCTATAGAGTTACCATCAGGGGAGGCGAGACTTTATCTGTGCCACACCTCCAATCTCATTCACCTCACAGATTTCAAGACCCGGAAAATAATAATATCAAGACGGGGGAGGGCCAAGGACAATTGGTTGTTTCTCAGTCATCATGAGAAGATGGTTCTTGAGGCATTAAGTCAGAATTTTTTGTCTAGTATAAAATCAACGTGAGGAAGCGGGGACCTCCAGGTGTTTTCCAGGTGTCAATACTCCCTCTTTCTTCCCATTTTGACAACTTGCGTAAAAATGATTTAAAAAAAAGAAAAGAAAAAAAAAAAACACCAGACAATTGGACACTTTGTTTTCCCCAGGACAATTTTCTTGTGTATTGTACACATATATCTATATTTATTTATATATATATATATATTAAAAAAACAACGAGATCTACACCCTGAAACCTCTCTTGAACTTGATCCCTCTAGGAAAGAAACTTCAGCCTCGCCAACCGACTGGTGCCTCTAGAACACGAACAGAAACAGAGACTCTAGATGACCACGCTCGCTGTAACACGTCTCCATCCCTACACAGACTTCCCAGCTCCGTCCGTCCCGTCTGACGGGTACCACTTCCTCTACTCCCTCCCCCTCTCTCTGGTCTTCCTCTCTAGACTGTCCCTTATGTAAATACACATGCACGCACACACACACACACGCTCACGCACGACACGCACACACATCTGCCGAGTGGTAGAAGTGTTTTTGGGGGGTGGTGGTGGTGAGGGGGGGAGGGGGTGGTTGTTGGTGGTGGTGGTAGGGGTGGGGTTGGGGTTGGTAGGACTATCGATAAGGGGGCTCTGGCGTGTGTTGAGGGTAATCATTGCGCTGGGGCATGGGTTGCCCGTGTGCGGCTGTCTGCTCATACGGTGTGGACGTGGAGTAGCTTCCCGCTGCAGCGTAAGCTCCCGACGAATCGTACGCCCCGTAGCCGCCGGACGCGTCATAGCTTCCGGCCGAGGCGTCGTAGGTCCCCGGCGCGGCGCCGTAGCTCCCCGTGGAGGCGTCGTAGCTGAGCGAGGCGTCGTACGTGCCCGGCGGCGGGTACGCCGACGAGTCGTAGGCCGGCGGCGCCGAGTAGGTGCCCGGCGGCGCCGGGTTGGCGGCGGCGGCGGCCTGGGCCTGCGTGGTGGCGCCGGGCGGAGGAGGAGGCGGAGGAGGGGGGTTGGTGTAGGCGTACTGGAGGTACTGATACTGCTGGTACTGCTGGTACTGCTGATAGTGCTGCATCTGCTGGTAGTACTCTGTGTAAGACCTGAGGAGGGAGGAGAAGCAGAGACATGTTTAAATAAAGGAGCAGGACTTCTTAAAAAGAAAATGTACGTAAAATACATATAGTTTCATGTGTTTTAAGCACTTTCAGGGTTCTCACTCTCAAAAGAAACAGCTAATTTGTTGCTTTACATTCTGTCTTCTATCCTGAACTGTTACTTCATGGAGCGTGATGCTGACCTCTTGGCCTAGGTCGCCTTCTGAAGCGAGACAAATTGTGATTGGTCAGCTCTCGTCTGGCTAAAATAAAGCCTGAAAATTACAGCTGGACTAAAACTGAGACACTGCCAGAAAGCACGCAGATGCAGAGTCGCTAAGTTGGCCACACTGGCAGACGGGCGAGTCTTTGTTGTGGCTTTTGGTGGCATCATCACAACATCCTGTCTCAGTCGCTTTGTTTCTTTGTTATGAGTCTAAAACCAAAGATGCTTTTTATTTTTTTTTTGCACTTTCTGGTGGCTGAATTCTAGGTGCAGCACCATTTTGTGCATTTTGGACATTTTCCCAGATTGCTTTCATGATTATCTCTCTCTCTCTCTCCCTCCCTCCCCCTGGTTTAAAAGATGTGCAGGCTACAGCATTAATATGACAAATGAGGAAAAACTAAAAATCTCTAACATGCCAACCAGACATAAAGCATGCTGGCGATTGCTGACTGGTCCTGCCCTACCTTTCCGTTACCTCACATTACCTTTGCTTACCTACGGTGTGTATATTCGCATGCCCTTTTCAACATATGTCACAGTAATGTGTGGACCTTAATGAGATGCCATTGAGCCATTACAGCTCAGTGCTTCTGCAAACAAACTGTGTACAGTCTGTAGGCACAGATCGCTGGGTTGAGGGATTACAATGTTCCACGTTTTTATCAAGCATGCTGTTCCATGTTTTTACAGATGAATCATAACATCTACTGGTTGTGTCTGATCAAAACCAGACAACCACGTCTTCAATGACTGGTAATTGGTTGCTGATTCTCCAGGAAGAGAGGGAACCCTGACTTTCTAATTATTAATCAGTGCTTCATAACAAACTACTGTCCTTCTTGAATTAAAAAAAAAGCTATAGTAAGAATGTGCCTCGGGCTACAGCATAGGCTAAACCCTATGCCTGACTATGCATTAACTGGTGTGTTCCTGGGCTATATGAAGTCCTACATTAAAATGTACTAAGTGTACCTAGCGACAGGATCTGACCCTTCAGGTGGAGTGGTGCCCGGCGGCGGATCCTCGGTGACCCCGGGCGGCGTGGGCAGCAGGGCGCGGCGCTTGGGTCGCATGTTGGCGAAGGAGCTGGGCACGGGGTCGGGCAGGAGCGGGGCCCGGTTGCCTCGGATCGGGCTGCGGTCGCGCTCGCTCTCCGAGGTCGCCGCTGTCGCCTTTCTGCCAGCCTGCTGCTCTGCCAGGACCTGCAGCAGATGGACCAGAAGACCAGTTAATAAACCGCAAAGAAAATAAGGAGGTCAGTGGAATATTTGTATGTGTGCGGCGTCTTGCCGAGGATAAATCTTACCTTCTGTCCTTCCTGGAAGAACTTGGCTCTCGCCGCCTCGAAAAGCGATGTTGGATCGGGTCCAGGCTCGACCTCTTCGACGGGGGCGGCGGGAGCCGTGTGATTGGTTATGTCCTGGTACACTTGGTCGGCGACGGAGCCGTACACCTGACTGGCGAGGGCGCCGTATATGACGCCGTCTGCACCTTTGGCGCTGGTGATGCCCTTCAGAGCGGCGTAGGTGGGGTCAAAGGAGGTGGTGTTGTAGAATGAGTTATGGACACTTTGTTGAACCTGAAAGAGAGAGCGAGGCGAGCCATGTTAATATTATGAACATCAGCCAACTGAATTCTATCCATTTATATATAGCAGTAATGGATAAGGACACAAGAGAATATGTCCGATGGTTTCTCCAGGTTCTACCACAGTCAAAACATTCATGTCTATGTGGATTGGAGACTGTAAGAGTGAATGGTGTGTGTGTCCTGGTAAAGATCAGTGACTTAAGTTCATAAGATAAGGCAAAAACTCAGAAAATTGACATTAAACGCTGTTTTTTGCCTCACCTCAATAACATTCAGTTTTCTTTCTTAGAGGACTAAAACAGCTGGAAAATGTTCTCATTTAATAAGCCAATATCAAAAGATTTTGACCTAATTCCTTGAATCTGATATAATCTATCAAAATATGTGACAGTTTTATTGTTTTTGTGGCGGTGTTGCATCTCAGCACGTGACATCTCCAGGGTGTATTCTCTGCCCTCGGTTTACGTGAGCTCAAGACAGGTACCAGTTAGGGTACAGAGCAGGTAAGATCATGGATGGATTCCTTTTTCGGGGCTCTTAAACAGTGGTAACTCAGTGGTCACTCAGTGACTCACTTGTATAGGAAGTCCAGCTGCAGCAGCTGCAGCCGCTGCGAGCACGGCAGCTTGACTCTGGTGATGCTCTAGTGAAGGAGGAGGTCGAGGAAGAAGACCGTCCCTGCCACCTGTCAGAGGAGAGAGGAGCAATGGGTGTGATGGGAACATGGGCAACTTTCAGCACTCTACTACAGGAAAAACACTGGGAACAAAGGCATCTCATCATCACCTCCAGACTGTCCGAGCTGGTTGATCAAAGGTTGGGCTTTGGACAACTCAACAGCCAACTGGCGACCTTTATACATAGTGCCGTTAAGTGCCTCGATAGCTTGCAGGGCTTCTTCCTTCCTCTCCATATGCACAAAGGCATAGCCGACATTGGAACATAGCCTGGCTGTAGAGTAGAAAGGATGATGGGAGATTTGTTTCAGATTTCAAAATAAAAAAGGCATTATTCTTACATTTCTATTAGGTTTAACAAAATGCAGGCTGGCTCATTTCTTTTCCTCTGCTCACCTTTGACTTTATCACAGTCTAACACTCTTCCAAAGGTTGAAAACAGACTGTGGAGGTCATCTGCAGAGCATGTGGCGCTGAGGTTTCCCACAAACACTTTGGTGGAGTTGGGTGGGCGAGCACGAGACTCCTCCACCACCAGGGGCCTGCCTCGGTACTCTTTGCCATCGAGATGTCGTATGGCCCTGGAAGACGGAGAATCACGATAGTCAGGTGTACAGCGGGTGGAAAACAAAACAGTGATATTTAACAGTTTGGATGTAAATGAACATATGACTCATCCAATATCAACTTTCTACAGCTTTACCTTGCATTATGTATATTTACCCAGAGTGCTTTCATAATTACTCCTCCCAATTATAATTTTGAAAAATGTTCAAAGTATGGCTATAATTATTAAACAATATCTTACATGCCTACACGTTATGAGAAGTTTACAGACTATGGATGTGTAGACCTTCTCCAACATCCATCTAACTTCACCAGCTACCAATTTTCCAGGATCATGCATCCTGGAAAATTGGTTTTCCTGGAAAATCCTGTTAAACCTGAAAGGCCTCAAAAAGTCACAAGTTCTGTTTACCATTAACTTTCCCTTTTTACCCAGGTCCCATAAGAAGTGTTTAACGCATTTATTCATTTATGTATTTATTTGCTGTGCATAATCCTGGCACAAACATTTTCTTCTGAATAGACATAATACAAATAAGTCTCAAAAGTAGGATAACGGCGTGTTTAGCCCTTTCGGAATTGAACGTGTTTATATTATAATGTTGCTATCAACATTATCTTTTTGCACTTAAGATATATATATGCATGTTCTACGTATATTACAGTCAAACCGTAACCCCATCGTGTGCTGGATCAGTCATGTCATAGCTATTTGTAGTGCTATTTGTACAGATCCAGCTGGTGCACAGTGTATTTACCTGTCGGCCGCCCCTTCTCCCTTTAGGGTGACGAAGGCATACTGTCTGAGCAGAGAGCATGTGTTGATCTCTCCATACGGCGAAAAGAGCTTGGTGAGCTCGTCATGAGTCGCATCTAAAGGGAGGTTACCCACGAACAACTTCACGTTGTCCCCGCTCATCTCGGAATCAACCAGACATCTGCAAAAAAACAAACAAAATGTGGGGTCTTAAAGGGTGGAGCTAAGGTGTTACTAAAACTTAAAATTTTGGCTTGTAAATCTAAACATGGTCGTGCCAAAGTCCATCCAGAGACGGACCGATACTGACTGTAATAGCCAAAAATGACAGGATGAGACCGGGTTATTTAATTGGTTTATGTTAAATGGCGTGGGACAGTCTGGTATTATTAGCACAGCCAGGCTAAAAAGACCGTTAACTTTGACGGCCGAAATCGACGCAAAGCGGTTATGAGTGTCAGAAGGCAAATTGCATATACAGTAATATAGTATTAACGACGTAATAAGATGCAATTAGCTTAAAAGCCGGCGGCCCGCGGCTAAACAATGCACCGCTGGCCATTTTGTTAAACGCAAACATTAGCGTTAGCCGACATTAGCCTAGCTACCCGGCTAAAGCTAACGTCGTGATTTCCATCAAAGCGATAGAAAAACGTCAATTTAAATGAACGATCCTTCGCATATGGGAGCTACGGTGCGGTATAACAACTATGCTATAGACGAATGTATTTCGGATCGTGTAGAAAAGGGGAGGAAAAGCGTTTAGTGTGGCAGCATAATAGCTACACGGGCTTCTTACCCAACGCGGTCGTGGAGCTCTATTTGAAACCTCACATCCGGTTCCGGTTTCTCCAGTTGCCTTGGTAGCCGAGGGGGCGCAGTGCTAATCTTTTGAGCTCGAAGTGGCACAAAGAAAGCTTAGTTTTACAGCCCACAAACTGAGTAGCTCTCATTCGACATAGCAGATATTATAACATTTGTGTATTGTGTACCGTAGGTGTACTGTTTACTTTTATTTAGGATGGTGTCTGTAGAATCGTCAACTGGACACTAAGTTATATTTGTACCTAGCAATAAATCCAATTCTGATACAGTAACTGAAATGCAGAATCAATCCATAAACCAATCAATCAATCAGCTCGTGATTCTGTAACAACACAATATGGATATACAGCTATTAAGTTATTTTAAAATCTTTACCATGATTGCTATTTGTACAGCAAAACCTTGATATTAATACAATAATGTAAAAAACAAGTAAATTAAGATACTCCATAACCAGGCTGTAGATTCAGAATCACATTTGCCGTCAGGTATTTCCTCAGTTATGAGATTTGTGTTTTCCTTTGGCAATTGGTAAATAAAACAGCCACCGAGGATGACACAAGTTAGTTACACGAGACAACAGCATTCACAAATTACATAACACAGAATATACAAAAAACACAATAAGACTTGGAGAGTCACAGAATTTTGATTGCACGTGTATTTTTATTTGGATCATGCTACTCGGTGTGAATTCCAATAAAATCCATATTTAATGCTGTATTTTAAGTGTATAGTTATAAGAATCTGTTTTATTTCCAGGAATATCTAACTTAGTTATACATTTACTGGAAATTTGTTTTGATGACTGGTACAGAAAACAGGAAGCAGGCTATGATGTCGCTATAATTCCATTGTCCTCATTGGAGTGGTGCTCCAGTGACAGCATTATGACGTATGTGTTTCCAGGTGGTATCAGGTGGGAGGAGGAGAAGGAGGAGGAGCTCCACAGGATCTCATGGGGCAGGAGGGAAGAGAAGTTAACTTTTCACCATGCTGAAGTTAAAAGAGGAATGAGGAGTGAAGAAGAATCATTCGTCCCAAGAGGCACAAAGAGCAAGGTAATGTTTGACAGGCAGCAGGCAAAACTACCTTAGATATGCTAAGTCGTGTGTTTGTCCAGCAGGAGTGCTGTGTACAGCACAGTAGGAGGAAATGTTCAGTTTGACAGGAATGTGCACCACAGATCCGGACAGATGTTGACATGTACGCTGCCATTAGCTTCACAAGAGACAGAGATCTTGAACAGCCTGAGGCTAACTAACAAAATCACCAGCTGCCTTTCTTTCCTTTGTCTGATATTTGATGTTACAAAGTTTTCAAAGTTACAAACTTTGTGGCTTTTTTAAACGTTCCTTTTCCCCGTAGTTTCCTACATCCATTTAAGATCTGTCTGAGCTGCTGCACTTTACCAAGTCTGGACTTGCTGTCCCAATCCAGGCAGATTTATTACGCAGGTGTGTGTCTGTGTTCCGCCATCCCACCCATGGTCTTTGTTGTGAATGTGAACCACAGGGACAGATAATCACCACCTGCAGCTGCCACACACAATGAGGGTGCATGGTCAGCGGCAGGCCAGTTAATAACCACGTGTCTGTCTCTCTTTGCCCGCATGTGTGCGTGTGTGTGTATAGAGATGGCGCAGCAAGAAGAGCCACTGTATGATTTCCCTGAGCCCACACAGCCGTCACAGCGGAAGCTCCTGGCTCACCAAAGGGGACGGGGCTCTCTGAGGAGCATCAGTGTGCTGGACCGTCTCCTGCTCACAGTTCCTGTGTGGCTGCAGCTGTCAATCAACCCTGCCACAGCACTGCACATCCTGCAAAGGGAGCCTCCTGGGGTCAGAGTCACACAGTTGACACCACTGCAGCGATAGCAAGAACACTCTGTCTGATTTCATCTGTATTCTTGTATGTGCGCTCATACGTGTGTGCTCGGCCCTCTGTTTAATGTGTTGTCCTGTAGACCTTCCTGGTACGGAAGTCTCGCACATCCCAGAAGAGCGTGCTGTGCGTCCGTTTGGCCGATGACAGCGTACCATCCTTCGTTCAGCAGTTTGGTATCAGGGAGGAACAGTCTAGTAAGAGTACGGCATTATCCAAGCTTTGAGGACTGGAATAACAAGTAGATGTGATGTGTTTTCTAAATACAGTATGATTAGTCATCCGCTCAATCAAAGAGTTGAATGACATCAGAGAAAATAAGGATGGGCATTTTATAGAGAAACTAGAATGACAAAATATTTTTTGCCCAGGGCGTTGCTATAAATTACTGCAGATCCTTTGTCATATCCTAAATCATGGAGGACAAAATGGAAGTATAAAACAGGTGTATCTGAACAGAGGAAGATTGTAACGTAAAATATGAGTATGAGGCAGTTCATGTTGGCCAGCACCTCCAAAATTACTTCCATATCCCCAGTTCCACACAGATGCATGAGTAAATAGAGGCACAAGAAGCAGGAAGTAGGAAGGAGGAAGGAGTATGGTGTAATTGCAGGTGACGTCATTTTTTGTGCTCCTGGTTCTTCTTCAGTATCTGATTCTTCCTCTGATTCGGACTCACACATATAAGGCTGGATACATAGATGTTTTAACTGGGTATCTTATGTAACATAATGTCACAAATTAAATAATAATTTAAACAATCTTATCTTATTTTATCTCATCTTATAGCTCCAGACACATGGATAAACGTCCACTTTAATGTGTTTTTCTATGTTATAAAGTAACTGAGAGACTGTGAAGTAACTGTGTCTGGTTGCCTTTTAAGCCTCTGCAAGTTTTTTTTTAGTGTTGAAATGACTTGATAAATGTCAACCACTGGGTTGCTGGAATGCAGGAAATCAATTTAAAGGCTTATGTACGCTTTATAAAATGTACTGGTACGGTCCCCTCACACAGTTTTGCCCCAGTTTGACACAGCATTTTACAAATGTTTGCTCCAAGCTCTCGGATCAAACAGAGAAAAACTCTCCGGTCTATCCTCCTTCAAAGCACTTAGATGTTTCCAGAAAACTAATGTTGATGGTACTAACTACCTTTAACCTTTCCTCAACCCCAGCGCTAGCCCTTGAGACTTCAGCCATCAGCTTCCCAGATCTCCCAAGACTAATTTCCTTCTACTGTGTCAGCAGGTAAAAATCCATCCACATTCATCACTGTCACTATTCATCGATTGCGACAAGTTAATGTTGGGCCTTAACATGACACATTATCTGTGTGTGTCAGGGATGTGTTACCCTTCCCTCTGGAGCTTCCTGAGGCCATCGCAAAGGCAACATCCCACAAGGAGCTGGAGTCCATCTCACACATGGGAATAGGTTGGTAAATGCAATTCCTCCTTCCCCCAACAGCCGGTTTTGTAATTCCGACCTCTAATGCATTCGTCTTAAAGGATTTATTTACACAACACAAACTATATATATGGTAATAGACCTGTTTGGTAACCAACACAAACTGTGGGAAAATGAGGGTGGAGGGTGCTTCTTTTAGACAGACACGCAGTCAGACATTCAGACATTCAGACATTCAGATAGATAGATAGATAGATAGATAGATAGATAGATAGATAGATAGATAGATAGATAGATGGATGGATGGATGGATGGATGGATGGATGGATGGATGGATGGATGGATGGATGGATGGATGGATGGATGGATGGATGGATGGATGGATGGATAGATAGATAGATAGATAGATAGATAGATAGATAGATAGATAGATAGATAGATAGATAGATAGATAGATAGATAGATAGATAGATAGATAGATAGATAGATAGGTAGGATATTGTCCTGGGAAAGTTATTCACACCTGGTTATAAATGAATTATAACACAACAAACTGTATATATTGACTTCTTTCATCTGAAATATCAAAACAAATCCGCATTACAAATAAAGGAGTATTACTACTGTTGTATATACAATAATTAAGTTAAAATCATTTCTCATCCATAAATGATTACCTGTTCAGAAACGATTAAGTGTTAACAGTTTACTAATGATGAACAAATGTGTTAACTAATGCTTAATAGATGCTTAATAAGGAGGAGTTATCATAAAGCGTTACCACTCTAATGTTTTACAGAATTCTGGAGGTCACACCTGAATGTCCGCGGACCCCGGGACGTGCCTAAGCCCCAGAAAGACACAGAGAAGAAGCCGGACGTGGTACCTCCAGCCCCGCCTGTCACCTCCGCACCACCTGCTTCATCTACTCAGCCGGACTCAGACAACAAGAGCGCACCTGAGTCGGATACCGCCTCGAAGCAGCCCGGCCACAATCCCACCCTGTTCCACGAGTTCTGTCCCATCACGACGCGCAGCCCCAGAGAGCTGGATGTGGGCTCGGGCCTGGGCGCCCTCTGCTTCATCAACCCGCTTTTCCCACAGTCCCAGACCGCTCTGTCCAGACGACGCATGTTCAAACGCAGCCTCAAGGTCCGGATTTCCACCGAGGCATCGACCCAATTATCGCCCCCGCTCGCTCCTCCTCCTCCGCCGCCTCTGATGCCCAAGACTGGAGGGAAGTGCAAAAGCCTGAAGCTGGGGCCGACTCAGGTCACGGGTCAGGCTGCTGAGGAACGAGCTCGGTGTCCATCTGTGAATCCTCAGGTCCAGCCTGAGATGCAGAATCAGAACCAAACTCAGCCAGGGTACAGTAAAGATGGAGCGGTGGGAGACCAGACTGCAGCTCAGATCCCAACAGTGACGGAGCCTCTTCAGAATGACTCAGACTACATGTGTCCAGGGATCAGCCTCTCCCATTCTCCCTTGGTCTCCCCTTACCTGTCCCCCGCCGCCTCGCCATTGGCGCCTCCGCTTTTCCCCAAAGTGTCTCCATCCCTGTCTCCCCACGGCTCTCCTGCCGACTCTCCCTCTCTGTCACCTTATCAGTCCCCTTCCCTGTCTCCTAGGGCTCTCATCTCCCTCTCCCCGCACGACTCGCCCGGCACCTCGCCTTATCAGTCCCCGTCCTCCACCCCCAAGGTCCCCTTCTCCCTGTCTCCCTTCACTTCTCCTTCCTTCTCACAGCTGGCTCTCTCAAGATCGGTCCAGACAAGGTCAGAGGGAGAGGAAGATGAGGAGGAGGAGGAGGAGGATGAGGAGACAGAGGAAGAAGAGGGAGCAGGTGCGGATGAAAACAAAGATGAGGAACTGCACGAAAAGACAGAGGACGAGGGAGAGGGTCTGGTTTTACAGATGAACGCTGCCTCTCTGAGGGACACGGACAGCTGCGGTTCCTTCAGCAGTCTGAATGGGCCGACACAGGCTCCGCCTCCCTTACCCCGCAAACAGGTCAACAGCCTCTAACGAACAAGCAACAAACAAGACTGTAGCTGTTACCTCTTGCTACATGCGTGTCGGATTTCTTTGCGTAGCTATGGTGACTGTCTCAGAGAGACCACATAAAAACAGCTGAATAGACCTTTTATCCATTATCTGCTTTGTACCCTATAGTGTTGTGGGTGTCTGCTGCCTATCTCCAGAGTACATAAGGTCAAGGGTTCCTGAACCACCTCAGGACACATACACACAACAGTCACTCTATCTCAGCCTTAATATGTGTATTTCAGGATTGTGGGAGGAAGCTGGGGTATTTGGAGGAAACCAACACAGGGAAACCAGAATATAATACGAACACGTAAAACTCCAAACGAGAAGCTGATGAGCCACTGTGGCAATTGTTTACACCAAATCAGTGTCATTTCAAGTTTTGGGACTTGAGCCGACTTGTAACTTCACTCAACATCCAATCCTCAAATAAATATCACCCCGACATTGTTGTCTCACTCTTGCTCCTATAATCAAAAGCCTTTTGTAAATCAAGACACGCGTATAGCAAATGGAGAATATCTGCACCTCTGGGTTTCTCTTCGGGGAGGGTTCAGGTTTTGTTGCTGTTCTGGAAGAGATGCGAGTGTCACTCGTGGGGCACCAGTAATTAAGAGGCTGTTGCAGCTGTATCGGTGGCTTGATTCAGACATTATTTTGGTTTCCTTGAGGACGAGAATGTTAATGTAATTATCCACAATCACAGTTCATTGTGCAGGCTTTTTGAGTCGTCTAATCTTCCTTTGATGGGAAACCATCACAAAGGCCTTTTTTCTGTGATTTCAGCATAAAAGCCGCAATTTCGGCTTTTGACTGAATTTAACAGCCAGTCTCCTAACATACAGACCTCCGGGCTTCGACTAAACGTGCACCATGCTGACAAAGTCCCACTTCTATCCATTTTCCAACTTCTCTCCTCCATTTCCTTTGTTATTTAAGTGCACCGACAGTCTCAGTCAAAATGAAGTGAAAGAAATACAAGTGAAATCTTATCAAACAACATTTATTTCGCAGAATTGACCACATTTTTATACATCGTTTGTTCAGATTGCCAGACAGAACATTACATATAGTCAAGTAATCCATTACTTCTTAATACCAAACCTGGCAGAAAATGTCGATAAGTGTAAATTTGTATTTCAGACAAAGTTGTGATTATTTCGAGCTGATTTCTGGGAACTTGCATCTATGTGTAAACCAGGGCAGCAGACCCGGTTCAAAGCACAGCTCTCAATGCTTCTTTAGGAAATGGTTTCCTCAATGAATCCAAAAAGAGCAATAACATGGTGTTAATCATTAGCTCTATCGTTTGATCCTGTTATCAAAGAACAAAGCTGACGATTTATGGCTGGAAAATCTAAGGCTGGTCTCTTTGGCAGATCTGTTCTAGATTTATGGCTTTGATTTGTGTGTGTGTACTGGTACGATAAGTATGAAATCTCAAACTTCGTCCGTTCAAGAACGTCGTCTAAAAGGATTCGGATCGTCGTCTGTTTGATTTTGGGTCGTTTAAAAACCAGAAATCTGCTTCCGGTCGGTATTTTTTTTTAATGTTATTTTATTTATTTTCCTCGAAGCGAATGGAGAGACGGTTGTGCGTCGGTCAGCACCAGCAGGGGGCGTCGTTTTTGCTCATCTCCAGGAGTTTGGCCTCCAGCTGCTCGACGTCGTCCTGGAAGCGCTCGGTGAAGGACTGAATCAGGCCGGCCGCGCTGCCTTCGTACTCCACCAGCTCCACGCTGTCCCCTTTAGAGGGAGGGGGAGAGAGAGAGAGGTAGAGGGAAAGAGAGAGAGACAGAGAGGGAGACAGAGAGAGGGAGAGACGGACAAAGAGAGGGAGAGAGAGAGAGAGGGAGAGAGGGAGAGACAGAGAGAGCGACACGGAGGGGGGGTAGGGGGAGAGGGAGACAGAGAGTCGGAGAGAGAAAGAGAGAGACACAGAGAGAGAGAGACAGACAGAGACAGACAGAGAGAGAGAGACAGAGACAGAGAGAGAGAGAGAGAGAGAGAGCGACACGGAGGGGGGGTAGGGGGAGAGGGAGACAGAGGGAGGGAGACAGAGAGTCGGAGAGAGAAAGAGAGAGAGAGGGAGAGAGAGAGAGGGAGAGACAGAGAGAGAGACAGAGAGATAGGGAGAGATGGAGAGAGAGAGAGACAGACAAAGAGAGAGAGAGGGAGAGAGAGAGAGAGGGAGAGATGGAAAGAGACAGAGAGGGAGAGAGGGAGGACAGGGAGAGAGAGAGATGGAGAGAGAGGGAGAGAGAGAGAGAGAGGGAGAGACAGAGAGGGAGAGATGGAGAGAGACAGAGAGGGAGAGAGGGAGAGAGGAGGGAGAGAGGAGGAGGGAGATTGAGAGAGAGGGAGAGAAAGGGAGAGAGGAGGGAGATGGAGAGAGAGAACAGGGGCAGATGGGATTATTCACTCTGTCGGTGCAAGTCCACAGTCGCTCCTGGGCAGGCAGCGCTTCACTACATGTACAAACACGAGGCGCGCCTACATCAGGCACACGCGTGCTTTGAGGGCGCATACCGTTGAGCCTGGTGTTGGCCTGGACAAACATCTTGCGGGCTTCCTTCCTCAGCAGCACCGTCTCCCGGAGGCGCAGGAAGTTGTAGGCGCCGCTGTCGCCGACGGCGGAGTAGCCGTCGTAGAGGGCCCGGCCTCCCTCCACGTCCGCCGTGGATTTGAAGACCTGGGACAGAGGCGACGGGTTAGCGACACTCTGCTCACCTGTTAACCCCCCCCCCCCCCCCCCCCACAGAGTCCGTCTCGAGCGTGGACACGCACCTGCAGTTTACAGAGGAACCTGTGGATGGCGCTCTTGCCCACGGTGTGGATCTTGCTCCGGTCCAGCGTGATCCGGGCGTCCGGTTTGCCGTCCTCTCCCGTCACTTCCTCCAGGCCCACCAGGCCCTCGCCGGCCTCCAGCAGCACGCGCAGGATCACGAAACGAGCCTGCATGTGAGCCTGAGACACACACACACACACACACACACACACACACACACAGACACACACACACAGACTGTAAGATACACTGTATACATCTCCTGACACTCATATAAACACAGACAGACATACTATAAGCTATACTATAAAAGATCACAGCCTGTACAGAGCACATGCTTCACAGTCCCGGTGTTGACTCGTCCTATAAACACTCTTCACCTCACACTGTCTGAGGTTCCATACACATAGGAGGGGTTATGATTATTATGATGTGCTGCAAACAAGTCCCGAAGAGAGACGTTGTGTCATGGGGACAGAGTTACCTGTCTCCAGCTCTTGCTCTCAGGTGTGTAGAACTCCAGGCCTAGCAGTCCCGCTCTGACCATGCTCAGCCAGTTGACGTACACCACGTCGTCCCCGTCCTGACCCTCGTGCCCAAAGATGCTGGAATACACACAAGCAAAAGGTGACGGCCACAGATTAGGACTGCTCTGTTCCGGCAGTTCTCTTTAAAGCAGGCCCAACGGCATGACGCAGATGATAGCGAAAACATCTGGACAGGACAGACACTGCACAGCTCATAGGATCCAAAAACTGGGCTCAACATTTTCTAGTTTAACTTCTGTTGTAGAGTAAGGACTCCGCGGTGTGAACTGAAAGTACAACCGCTGAAGAATATGGGGATTAGAGGACAAGTTCTCAAAGTGTATCTTAAGTTAATTTAATATCAACAAGTTTATGTTCATTGTGTTTTGTAGCTCAGACACTCTTGACTTTTTGTCCGATTTCGAGTTCTCCAAGGGTCGGTTTCCAGCACAATGTTGAGGCAGAGAAAAGCCAGATCTGTCGGTTACGCAATTATACAATTATGCAATGTATATTATGTCACAAAGGGGAAAAACGTGCTGTACCTGAGCACTTGCTTGTTGAGACACAGATAGAGTCCCACGCACTCTGCGCGGCATTCTTCGTAGGAGGACGCGATGGTGGAGAACTTGCTGTCCCAGGTCTCGCTGCCCCGATACCAACTGGACACCTGTGAGGGCAAACCGGCACCTTCAGCATCTTCTCACAAAGAGCGTTAAAAAAAAAAAACCCCAAAAACACACAGAACCGACCACGCAAACAAACTCACCGGCTCGCCAGTCTCCGGGTTAGTCACCTTACTCTGGTCGAAGTTGAACTTGCCTTTATCGTCCTGGAGAAAGAGCCAGAGAAGACAAAACCACTTTAATACAAGGACTTGTCAAACAAGGTAACAAAATCAGGAACATTTTTTGATCATAACAGCAACATGTTTTCAACATTCATGTGACTAAATGATGTATAAAACCAACTGTGAAATTACATTGTAGTAGAACCTCTGCAAATATGGGGGCAAATTAGACAAAAGCACTGCATGCCTATCTTCTAGCAAACACATCTTCCTCAAAAGCTCCAAATATGTTGATTGTAATCATTTTAGCCGTTTTCTACCGACTCAGGTGAAGCAGCAGTGCGTTTGACTGACCTGGACAAACAGCTTCCCACTTCCATGACCCAGCAGCTCATGGAGTCCGACCTGCACCTCGAAGGACGGCCCCTTCCACTTGATAAACACGTCCTGGAGCGACGGAAACACACCTGAGTGACTTTACTGTTCTGGAAGCAAGCGAGATGGACAGAGAGGTCCGGGAGGTTTACCTTGTCCTCCTCCTGCAGGAAGGTCAGTTTTTCCTTTTTGGTAGCGTAGGCGACAGCCAGCACGTTGCCTAGCGACACATTCTTGAAGCCCTCCGACTGTCTGATGTCATCGTCTACAAACACGAGAGAGAAAACTAATCTAAAACGACCGATCTGAAATATTTGGAAGATGATTAACCCGTTTTTTAACCCATCAGGTGCTCACAGTTGGGGATGTTGATGCCAGCCGGTATTCCGCTGCCGGCGAAGGTGAGGACGTCCAGAGAGGTGAAGTCGGGCTTGAGGAAGGTGTCCTTCTCGTACTCTCGGGGCCAGGGCAGCTCGGGCAGCAGGACCTCTGCTGAGCTCACCAGTTTGCCAAAACGCTCGCTCATCGCCTTGTTCACGACCGCAACAAAGCCTGGCGCAACAAAGACGACCACAAACGTGGTGAAAAAGAGTGAAAAAGACCCAAAACAATAAGATGACCCCTGGATTATCTCAGAAAAGAGCGATGTGCATTATATATCCACACAATCCGCTTGGTTTTGTTCTTCATACAGACACATAAGCACCCTTATGAGGTTAGGTGACTGATATAGTGTGACATACTTTGACACAGCACTTTCATGGTATCTAACCATGTAATCTAATTCTCATTTATTAGAAAAGGTGTATAGAAGACTGAAAGGATTTAACAACATGTGTTCCTCAGTTTGAAAAGATATTGGACAACGTTAAACATTTTCCATATATTTTTTTTTAAACATGCCGATGGAGCCAAAATTGGAAGTTAAATACAAAGCAGCCTTTAGACTTCAAAGTCTTCAGACTGTGTGCTACACCAGAGTTTAGACACAGGATCAAATCATACGAGACGATATGTTTATAGCTGCTCTTAATCATTACAGTGTTTACCTTCAAACTCTCCTCTGGAGCCAAAAGGGTCTCTGTAGCTCTCTATGAAACCTATGTAACTGAGAGGAGGAGGAAGAGGAGGAGGAGCAGGGAGGAAAGCAGAGCAAGAAGAGGTTATAGAGATCAGGTCCAACGTGACTGGAATCGGGCAGATGTGTGTTGACTCGACATCGGTGCGGCTCAGTGGTCTCACCTCTCAACGATTGGCCCTTTGTCTTTGATCCAGAAGCGCGAGCCCTCCTTATGGGCATCGACTGAGCCGTAGGTGAAGCTGCGCCTGTACTCCTCCAGCATCCTCCTCTGGTTCTCATTGGCAGCGTAGCCCTGCGGCAGGGGAGTGGTTTTGATATAATTTTAAGACCCGATCGGGCAAAGTCCCATTCCCAATGTGGCTCAGAACAGCACTGATCTGCTACATGTGCATGCCGCCTTCCTCCCCCTCACCTCTGCCTGCTGGAGGAAGTAGCTGACTTTCTCCATGAGCGGGGCGTAGTCTCCCCTCTTCACGGTGAACTCCTTCTCCTCGAAGCTGAAGCTGCCGCAGCAGGACTCGCCCTCTCCGTTCACGCAGCAGTCTGAGAATCAGCGGGCTGAATGTTAATCGATTGCCCCCCTACCTCACTACATCAGATCGACGAACAGATCCCTGCAGATAATCATCACGCATGTGAAACCTGCAGCGCGACATGCGATAAACTTTAGTCACATGTATGATACGACGCAGTAGGGAAACTGAAGCTCTGACCTTCCTGAACGGCTGATGCCAGGCGCACCTCGTAGCAGGCTTTACCCCCGTTGTCCCTCTTAAACAGGCGGGTGTTGTAGGCAGACAGTTTCTGGAAACAAATCACAAGAGTAGACGATTAAGAAAAGAAAGAGAGAAACCCCGGAAACCTCAAAAGACACTCAGAGGAGTGAGTCAAGTGTAGGGAAGAGGCTGTTCTGACGTGGAGAGGGCCTTACTTTGGAGTCAAGGAACTTCTGAGCCAGCTCAGCATCCTCCAGGCAGCAGTTCCCTGAGAAGTAAGTGGTAATTCCCTGAAGAACAGAAAATACTCCATGAGCCATGCACTTCCTCATGGGGGTCAGGATGCCAGGTCATCTGCAGCGCCTCCTCAAGAGTTATTCACTCAGCACTGCATGTGATCCGTCTCGCTACTTGAAAATAATTCTCTCTGGTAAAACCGACATGGAAAACCAGAGCACGGGGAAATGAGCAGCTCCGGGCGGTTTCTGGATTGGAACACGCGTGCCTGAAAGACATTAAAGCAGCGTGTCCGATGCAGCAAACGTCCTCTTAACATTTGTCGGCCCTATCTGGTCCAGACAGCATCGGGCGGCATTCATCCCAAATGCCACCTGACGAGAGCGATTCTGGTGCTGAACTCTTCAATTCACTGGTACCAAAAAATAATAAAGAAAGAAATGGTACCTTGTCACCCAGGCCCAGCTGTTTCTGTTTGTCTTCCAGGGAGTAGAGGAGACACGAGCAGCTGTCCCACAAAGCCTCCATCTCCGCCGGCTGCTCCTGATACGCTTGGCTGGCTTTCACCAGGGCTTGCAGCTTGTCCTGCACGCACATACCCCAGACGCAGACAGCTTGAAATGTCACCGCGTCACCTTATCGACATTTCTCTATTTTAATTTCTTCATCCCGCGTTAGTGAGGTGCAGTGATCCGGCGCGGTGGAAACTTGAGACCGCGAACAATGCCATATTGTATCAGCGTGCGTTACACTATACAGATGTTGCCGTCACCTTGGGCAGGTTGGGGATGAACTTGGTGTCTCCGAAGGACTTGTAGTTTCCCATGTTGGCGTACAGACCAGCTGCATACACCAAGAAGGCCTGGATATCACACAGAGGAAACACAATTCCTTTACATCCAATGCACAACATGATTAACAACCATCTCCGTTTTCAAAGGATCCACTGAAGATGCTGTGGATGTTTTTTGAGATTGATGAACAAAAGGCACTGATAGTACAAAATCAGTAGTGACAACAGTCAGACTGAGACTAAATGGGATCTAGGAGTAGAAGTGGTAACCTTTCAACTATTAATGTCTGTAAATAATCTTGTTTTATTACATTTCTGAAGGATCCACAGTTTCCCTCCAGAAGTCAATAAGATATATATTTTTTTAATTGGGTGAGGAGATATGCTGGAAGACTGCACCACAAACAGCCGATACGTACCTGGTACTCCTCTGCACTGAGTCCAAGCGAGGTGGCGACCTGCTCCAGCTGGGCAGGCGTCTGCTTCCTGAAGATCCTCTGCAGCAAGACGAAGATGTCTGCCGACTCTGGAGAGGTCTGCAGGAGCACAGCCAGACCACCGTACCTAAAACAGGACACGTTTTGTTTTAACTCCTTAACAAACACGAAAAAACAAAACGCTTGTTTTTCTTGCATAGATGAAATTTAATTTCAGAGGCTGGCGACATACCAGGCGGCACGTGACAGGTAGTGGGCGTACATCTGCTCCTGAGGGGAGAGCAGGCGGAAGGCCTCGGTGCAGTCCAGGGCAGACACACCGATGTCGTTGGGGAGGTAGTACTGGGAGTCCACCATCTTTAGTCTGAGAGCGTCACTCCGATGATACGAAACTGAAGCGACAGCGAGGAAGAGGAGGAACGGGAAAACATCAGGTTAGGTGTGGGAAAGGAAGGAAGGCAGATTAGACGTGAGACATTGCTAAACCATCTGATCAAATTCATTTTGTCTAAGATAAAAACCGTAATTGCAAGTTAGAGTTGAGCACAACGATTTTCATTTTGCTGTGAGCTTTCCAAAGTATTGACACACCTGCCTGATGTTGACACAGGTTAAGCAGCAAGAGCACAGTACAAACACACATTTTTCCAACGGTAACACTGCCTCCTGTTAAAACTGTAAACTTTTATTTGAGTGTTATTCTCACATATATAAAAAGCAGCTTGTTCTAAGAGTATCTACGTGTATAAAGTAAAATATGTCAGTGGCAGCCCAGCTCAAGTCATATCATCATGTAGGATGAATTGTAAAGGGTATAATTCATCCTACATGACAGAACAGGACTGGCACAGACACATAACTTGCTTTTCTACATTTCTACTGTAATTCATAACCAAGCTGAGGTGTCTTAAAACAGACAAATAAGCTACATTTAGCCACGTTATTTATTTTGGGCTAATAATAAAGTATTTAGATTATATGAAGGATAGATCTTGAATGAGTTTCCAATGAATTCAGATTGACATAGTATGATAAATCACAGCCATCCGTTGGGAAAGGCGTTCCTCAAACAAAGTATCTGATTTATCAAGAGTATGACCTGATTGAAGAGGAACAATTCACATAAAGCCACCAGTTTCACTTTCTACTTTAATGACCAATTAAAGATGATATCTGAAACGCCTATCCCTCAAAACCAACACATGAATGAGGTCTGCTCATATGTAGCGATCTATAGAAATCAGTTAAACAAACACATTGTAATAAAATATGAGAAACCCGTTTAAACTTCAGGCTAAGTTACTTGTTCACTGCTAATGCAATGTTAGCCCCTAGCGTGCAAGCTAAGCTGTAAGCAACCTGAACAACCTGCCACAACTTCCGTTAGCAAAACATCGAGGAAGTAATGCTCCATGTGTATAGTTCTACGTATAGTTAGCAATCATTTGGTCATTTCCATTTCACGTAAATGTGCAGAGAAAGTCAACAGCTTGCTACCTCAATTCAGCAGTCGCTTCTCGGAACGTCAAATAAACTGCAGTCTCACGCTGCACGTTTCCTGTATTCATTCAACCTTAGACCCGCCCCTCGAGGGTCCTCGACCAATCACACTCCAGAAATCTATAAGGACAGAAATACAAACCAATCACAAAACTAATGTGCGAGAGTTTTCCCATTCAGCACTCCAGCGTGTTTTATGTTCGCCCAAGCATGATGAAAACGATCCATAGTCAGTTCAGACAGCAATATTGTATAAAATAAACCCAAAAGCGTATAAGAAGTACAAAGTGTCTGAAGAAACGCATATTATGGACTATAATGTGACATCATGGCATGACGAGGTGGCCGAGTGGTTAAGGCGATGGACTGCTAATCCATTGTGCTCTGCACGCGTGGGTTCGAATCCCATCCTCGTCGAAAAACGCTTTTTCCCTTGTCGATAAATCGTGTCACTCCACTGGTGCACCGTGTTGACTCTCAATTGCCACTCACAGCAGAGTCTCATGAGTCAATTATTGCGTTCCACCTTAAGTCACCCATTGACTTCTCGCCGGCAGTCACTTTTCCCATAATTGCAATAGTGGTTGACTACGCAGTCTCATGAAACAATTAGTACATCCTACCTTAAATCACCCCTTCACTGTTTTTTTCCACCCTTGAACAGTCTCCTGCAAAAGTAACGCCCCCAATCAACGACGACGCACCTCTGTATTACCTAAATGGCCGTCATATGAAGCGGACTTTCATTAATTAATCCCTAGTCGTTTAGTGAACAGCACAATCAAATTCTACCGTAACTTGTTGCCTCATAACACCGAGCAGCTCCAATTACTTTTTTTAAACAGTCAATTGATGTGAACATTTCTGCCATCTAATCTTACCAACTGTAGCTCGTGTTTAGTTTAGTAGTTCAGGCAACAAAAACAGTTATCCCCATAAACGTCCGTAGGTTAGCCTTATGGGAACTGGAGAGAGTACTGCCAAATTTAACTACTTTGAACAATCAAGGACATTTTTAAGGTGTCTTACCAATATTGTTGTCGATTACGTTTTGTTGCTGATGTGGTGTCAAGCCTTCCGGCTTCAATTAGGATAACAGGAAGTAGACGGGTGTGACGTTTTAAGACACTAACCTGCTGATGAATTTTAACATCTGGACGGTCTGCTCCGAGGTCTTTTATCTTCATATTTTCTTGGACTGAGTGCCATCAAATTAGATGATTTATTAAAGGATCTCGTTGTGTCATCCATATGTGACCATGTGGAAAAGAAACTGATACCAAATTCCATGCAGGTAATGATAAAAAATAGCTTTACTTAACATGCCTGTCGAGGTCTACAGTCTAAATTTACTTTACGTAGCCTTTAGATAAAGCTTGATGTATGTGTTCATGTATTGAACGTATTACCTGGGCTAAAGACACTGAGGAGGAGGCATAGAAAGATGTTGTTCCATGAGCTGGTGGAAGCGTGTTTTTTTCTTTGCCGAGAGACTAATTTGTAAGGCTGGAAATGCTCTATGAGTGGAGCTGGACTCTGGACATGGTGTTGAGTTATGGGTTATCTTGGAGAACATCTCATATCCAAGATCACACAAGAAGTCTTTTCTGCCTGTGGACATTAGCATGCGAGAAAGCGAATGATCATAGAAATGTGGTTAACTTCAATCAGATGTGACCAATCATGTCTCATTGGAAAGCATGCAAATTTCATGCAGATGAAAGCCTCACATCACATGCATGCTGAATTAGTCATATGGCTGATAGGATCAAGTTGAAATCTTGGATGCCTAAACTAAAATGAAAATAAACCAAATGCATTTAGAACTCCTCTTTTGCATTTTGAAATACTGCTGTTGTCCAGCATCCCAAATGATGAATTAGATAGGCGTACAAACCACACAACATTTCATCGGTTTATTGGTTTTATTCAATTCTAAAAACATGAGAAAGTGAATTATTTACAAAAGGTGTGCAGCAGAAAGTATTAAGTATTCCTTGATGAATGGGAGAGCCAGTCAGCTGTACTCAATCCAAATTATAGTTTCAGTGACCAGTTCTGTACCAAAAGCGAAATGTTGAAAGACATCGGGGCATTCGGCACATCTGAAAGTGTGCGTGCACCTGTGTTTATTTACTTTAGCGTTCATGCTTGTGTTTTGCCATCCCTCCTCTCAGGAGGTGTCGTAGGAAGTACCCAGCGGTAACAGTCTGTGAAGCTCAGGCTTTTGTCTACAGCACAGCTGGTGCAGTAGACAATGCCTAGAGCCAGCATCACTACGAGGAACACACACAGTGGCACCAGCAGGGCCACCAGCAGCCAGCTCTTGTCATGCTTCCTTTTACCTGCAGCCTCTTCGTCAGCTGTGCCATCCACAGTATCCATCTCAGATTCATCCACGTCTTTGGCCCTCGGGGACCCATTGGGCGTATCAGCTCTTACCTCTTCACCAACTTCTCTATGACCTGAATCAAATTTGGCCTCATTGTCAATTTCATTCCCTGTGCTGTCTTTTTGTGTTGGGGAAGGGGTCGTCTGATAATGGTTTGGTGACAGGTCGTCCCATTGGTTGAGGTGATTGTCTGACCCGTGAGCCATTTCAGGGGAGCGTCCCATTGGGGCTTCTGTAAGCCACTCAACGTCAAAATTGTCAGCATCGAAGTTTGGGTCAGGGGTGAATGAGGTGGACCAGGGCATCTCATGGTTAGCATCCATGCAAGGGACATGAGCGGGATCACTGGAATCAGGGGTCAAAGTGGAATACTCTCCATCATCAAGGCATGGCTTGCAGGTACGTCCATCAGGCAGCAACTCGAAACCTCTGTTGCAGAAACACTTGTACCCTCCGATGAAATTCATACATTGCTGCTGGCAGGGAGACTCCCCCATGCACTCATCATCATCTATGCATTCCCCTCCGGTGCCCAACACATAGCCAGGGTTACAGAGACACTTGAAGGATCCTTCTGTGTTCTCACAAATGCCTTCACAGCTGCCTTCATCCAGGCACTCATTTGTGTCCACACATTCCCCCTCATCGTCCTGTTGGTACCCGGGGTGGCAAGTGCAGTGGAAGGTGCCCGGGATGTTGACACAGACTTGTGAGCAAGGTTGTTGTTGGCATTCATCAACATCGGAACATCCACGACCATCTGGGCCGATTTGGTATCCATGGGGGCAAGTGCAGCGGATGCCCCGGGATGTCTCAATGCAGTCATACTCACAACCCATCTTCATGCAGGCCTCTTGGGGTTGGTGCGTGGGACCAGCGGAGTCTGAGGATAATTCAGGTGGGTCTGTTTGGCTCAGGGGGTCGGGTTTGCAGCTGTAGCCGTCCTCATCAATTACAAAGCCCTCAGAACAGTAACAGTAGTAGTCTGTGTCTGTGTTCTGGCAGTAATGCTCACATCCATGGTCCCCGTTACACCAGTCCTGGTCCTGATGAGCTGTGCTGGAGGAGCACAATGGTGCATCCCTGGACCAACCAATTGTCTGGTCATCTCTTTCCATGCACAGCACAGTCTGCTCAGTAGGAGCGTCAGGGTCTGAGCTGTCCCCGGGGCAGGGTAGAGAGGCCACAGACCCAAAGGGTACGTGTGTCAGCAGGGTACTGACCAGGTGAAATGGTGTGGTGTAAACAGCTGGCCCTCTACCCTCATCCTCCAGTGGCGGACACATTCCTTTGAAGTTGTACTGGCAAACGTATCCGTCCAACGGCAACGCACAGGAGCCATCACTCCAGCGGAAATTTTCACCACTCTCTCGTCCACTCTCAGATGTTTGGACACTCATGGCCACGCAGCGAGGGGCCGCACAGGTCCCAGGGGTCTCCTCACGGAGCCAGTTGGTGAACTGGCCATCCTGGTCTCCTGTTGGAAAAACAAAAGACAAGGACCAAATCAGTTAAAGTGGAAATTCTGGTGTGTTTTCGTAGATGTAATTTTTTGCATCTTATTTGCATTGTCAGTGTAACACATTAGATAGGTTGGTGGTTGGTGGATTTTTTGGTTGCGTCCACTCTTTTTGATGCTGCCACTAGGAGTCACCAAAGTGACAAATTTCTTTCGCACACGTGGACTTTTAAAAACACCCAATTTGTCTTGCTTATATGTTCTTGGAAATAGATATAAAATGATAGGAACTGAGATCGGAATGTAAGGCTTATAGTAGCCTTTGAGTATCATCTGGTGAACTTGACACTACCCTACTACTACACTACCCTGATGTTAAATGCTGCTCAGTGTGCATCAAATAAGTCAAAAATATAAGCATATTTCAGTTTACCAACAGTCAGCACAGCTGTTGCCACATATAAAGTTGATTAGAATGAGCAATCAGAGCCATATGTCTTGAAAGATACACTGCTGTTAAAATTTCTATTTCAAATGCTGGTTAAATTAAACCGAAATTACTCACATTACTGGATAAGTGACAAAACATGTCTTTTTGTAATTTGGGCAAACCAAAGCTTTAAAACATAGCAGATGGAAAAGCAACTATACCACTTGAAATGTTGAAATCTTGAGTTTTTTATAACCATGAACTAAGGCAGATGCTTTGAGTGATAAAATGCCCATCTGTTCTTTTACTGGGCAGTGTTTATGTAATGACTAAATCAGGTTGAGGGGTAGCAATGAGGTCAAAAGGGGATTGAACTTGACATGTCACGCTAGTGAAACTAAAGGAGTTAATCTAATAAGCAGTAACAGCAGAGCACTGGAGGATGACCTTGGTACCAAAAGCAGACAGGGAGGTTTAAGTTGGGATCCAACAACTTGAGTATATTATCTATTAGGTTTTTATACAATTACTATTGTACAATTAACAATATTGATGGTCCAATTAGTGTGATTTTAGGTAATTTGATTTGAATTTAGGAAAGTGTTCATGCTCAATCATTTGTTATCGTAAAGTCAAAAGTAAAATCTAGACAGTGAACTGCATCATAATCTGCCATTGGTTTGTTTAGTTTTGCATTTGCTAAGACACATTCAGCCTCGGTTACACTGACAGGCATATTTTCCTATAAAAAGTTGACTGGCGGAGGGAAAAGTTGAATGTTTAATTGTCAGGGGAAAAAATGCAGCATTGTGTGCCTCTCTGTTTTGGAGCAATTTGGTCGGAGCTGACATCTTAAAATCCAATCAGGAACAATACACTGTCAGATGTAAGAAAAAAAGTTGAAGGCTTTGCCTGTGACCCAGACGAATCCTCTGAGTGGTCTGGTGGATGAGCACTGGCGAGGTGGCCGGTGCAGCCCGATCCAGAGGCGAAGTCTTGTCCTGCTCCCCTGAGGCTCGATGGCCGACAGCAACTCATGGACCACACCCGCAGCCTTGGCAGTGTGCATGGTTGCCAGGGTCCCACTTCGCTCCCTGCAGCTCCGCCCAGCCTCCCTGAAGGTTCTCTTCTGGAGGAACACGGCGTAGCATCCATCCTGGTGGCAGAGAGCATCTTTCTCCGCCAGTTGAGTCTTGGCCGTTGGCTGATCTACCTCTGCCTCCCTCAACCTTTGGCCTTGGCTTCCAGGAGCCAGACAGAGCATCAGCAGCCACAGGACACTCAGGAGACTCATACTGCTGCAGCTGCTACTGCTCCTGACTGCCGTCTGCATCCTCCACCGAGACATGAGGCTTTAACTAGTCCTGCATTCAAATCAGCAACCCAACCTTATAGTCAAATAAATAACCCAAGGCAGAAAAATAACGTTTTTCTTTTCAAACAAACTTCACTAAGGTTCACCCAATTGAATTATTTTCACAAATGGAAACCTACCAAACAGTTCCTTTCCTATTCTTTGATACTTTTGAATAAATAATCTACACTTTCCCTTGGAGAAATTGAAGGCAAATAATTCCTAAACTCCCTTTTTCAAGTTTACTTTGATTTATCTTGGATTGTGCACAAATTTAGACAGTCAGCCTTACAGTGCAGAATTGATCAAACTCCATTCATTTATAAATTGTTAGCACTGCTGTCACAGTAAATCAAACTTAACCAAATCCAAACTAATGAAAAAAAAAGTCCAGTGGAATCCTCCAGAAAGTCCAGTTCAGTCCAAAATTAAAGTCCAGTGAATTACCCGTGGAGTCCAGGGTTCAAAGTTGATGATGGGAGGAATGTGCCCTTCAGCTAAGTCCAGAGGAGTTAAATAGAGTCCATATATGAATCGGATGAATATCAGTGACAGAAACCCTCTCCTGTATCTGATCCTGCTGGGGCTTGCTTGCCTCTGCAGAGTTGGCTTTCTGACTGAACCTCAGAAAGAGGGAAAGATGGGGGAGGGTGGAAAGGGGGGGAGGCTACGTAGAGGAAAAAGAATTGTGTGTTTTTGGAAGAGGGGGCTGGTAAAGTGAGTGTATAAGGGAAGGCTGGAGGGGTTGAAGGGATGGAGGGGGGGCAGTAGAATAGAAAACCCTCGGAGAGTTATGAAAACCATACGGCACCATTCTGTCCCCCCATCTTGCCTATGGCTTCACACACACACACACACACACACAAACACACACACACACATGCACTCTCACACACACAGCCTTCAAATAGTACATGCTGCACAGCATCCACAGGAGTGGAAAGTGTTTGTCAGCAGCAAGAGATGCAGACATTGTCTCCCCACTTCTTCTTCTCCTCCTTGCCTTCTTTCTCCTTCACCTTGTCTGCTTATCCTGCCCTCTGCTTCATATTGTTTATATGCTTCCTTAATTCATTGCTCTCAATCTCTCTTCTTTCTTCATCTTTGTCTTTGCCACTCTTTTTCCTCCTCCTCCTCCTCCCTCTTCTTCTCCATTTCTGTCCCTTCCCAAAGTCCATACCAGCTGGAACATTTTACAGCCCAATGGAAACATTTGAGTATGGAACAAGAATACCTGTTGAACTATGCATCTGTGTAAATTCATTCTCTTTCTGTTATGAAATAACTTCTTATGGGCACAGATGTCCATGCATAAGGGTTCCTCGATGTGTGTGTGAGTGTGTGTGTGTGTGTGTGTGTGTGTGTGTGTGTGTGTGGCTACCACTTGGGGGCATATGGAGGAGAGGAAACAGGAAATGCCAGATGTGCATCAGCCTGACCTCTCAGTAGCTGGGGAGTAAAATTGTAGACTTGGGGTACCTCCGCTGCTGTCACATGATCTGCCTGCCATGAATGGCACGTTTGGTGAAAAGTCAAAGGCTGAGTTTGTATTTTCCAAAGAAAAAGAGGATCAGTTTTCTTTTTCCTTGCAACCTGTGCCAAAACCAAATCTTAAAAAAAAAAAAAAAACATCAAGTGAAGCCGATAACTATGATTCTTACAATTCAAGTGATGAAAGCTGCCCTGGTACAAACAAACAAGCCGGCTAGAAAACTTTAAATGGTCTACCACACACGAGCAGAATGAATTGTCTGCAACAAAAGTGGAAAAGTGCTTGGCCAAACAATAGGCCTTCACACAAAAGCTCATTAGGTTTTCTCTGTGGAAAGTGTGACCTGCCACAACAGCCCTATTTATGCTGCTTGATGTCATTATCACATGCTGCCTCCGCAGCACAGTGCGGGGTGACTGTAAAAGGCAATACGACAGCAAAGTCGGAGGATGATGAGATGGAAAAGGCATGCTGCATGCACAGCCGAATCAGTTATTCGCAGCATCAATGCCTGATGGAGTCTGCATTCACTTTGTGTACGGCAGATGAGTCGGCTGGCTGCGAGGTGTGCTGCTTTTGGCAGACAGATTTTATACAAGTCTTACTATTCAGCAGTCTTTTCCAGTTATGTAACAACCATCGGAATTAGAGGGAGAACAAACATAAAACCTCAGGATCCTGGAGAACCTAAAGAGCCCTTTGGTTTTGTTCCCCACCCCCTTCTCCCCTTCCTCCTCCTCCTCCACGTCCCTCATCCTCCTCCTGTCTTCCTCTCAGTTTCTTTTTCTTGGACTACCCCCATCCTCCTCTCCCTCTCCTCTTCCTCTGCCTACACTTATTCTTTCATCCCTCTTGTTTCTTCTTTCCTTTCTTGCATCCTCTCGGTCCCATTTGTTATCTCCTCGTTGCAAGCTCCCCTCTTCTCTGTGATTCTAATTATTTTGACTCCAAAGTCAGCAATCTCTACCCAAGAATCCCAGCTTTTATCCCAAGCCTCCCACTCTCGTTCTGTTTATTCTATCATTCGGCCTGGTTAACCCCTCCCCCCGTCCAGACAGCCACGACCCAGAGACACATACCAGAAATGTAATTGATAGAACAGACAAACCTTCTCCTTTCCTTAGTCCTGCATGCGCAATTCCCTGCATTCACATTAATGTACTTACAGTACCTCCAGGCTGCTCTATCTCCCAACCCAAAAAACCTCGAATGGAACATGCAGATCTCTTGATTTCATTTACCCCGCCTCCTAGGTCACAGCCTCCTCTCTACCTCCTTGACTCCTAGCCACTTGCCACATATCATTATTGGCGCTGCTTCCCCCTGAGCCTCTCGCATCCAAGCAGCTGACCAGTACCTTCGAGCTCCAGCAGCACTAACCATTTCTCCTCAGCCACGAATTATACTTTTTGTGGCTCAATAACTGTTCTTGAGATGTGTGCCAGGGAAGACTTGCTTTGTGAAAAACTTTGCAAGACTGTTTCATGAATGGACACATTTGAAGGAGGCTTTAAAAAGTTGAGAAATTTTCAGATAATCTCTACTGAAAGGACACAAAGGAAGAGCAATGAAGGGAGGGAGAGAAAACAAATGAATCCTTGGTCATCCATCCCTGAACCTGACCATAATGTGGCTGTAAATGATGGAATGATGCATTTCACAAATCTTTTTGAAGGTGGTGTTACAAAAGCAAGGTTAAGACAAAGGAGTCAAGTATGCAGCTCTGCAAGACTAAACTCACTTACCGACAGCGAAGTCAAGTTAATGTTCAGCAGGTAAAATCATTACAACACATGGACCTGGTAAAGATGGCCATGGTTTCCGGCTGGCACCATTTCGGCAGTGCCTGACTCCGCCCTCACTCCCACTTCACCCAACAACAGGCAAAGAGGTGGAGCGAAGGTGGAGCTGAGGCAGCTGGAATGACTGCAATAATGAATGAGTGTCGCTTCAAAATGGCTGCGCCTATAATTATAGACAACTTCAAAAGCTAATGTAATTCAAACAAGGGCTTTACTGTCATTCCTTGTAGACTTTTCATAAACAGGGAAATAAGTCATAGACACTGTGAATGCTCATCAGAAAGACGTATCAAAAACATTTTGTTTCCTCCCATTCGAGGGAGCACAGTTTATGCTTTTGCAGATTAAATCTTCAGCTGGTGGTGGTTCTGGATGAAACACTCAGGGGCAGTTGATATAATGACAAATAACTACCACTGAATGTATAGGAAATGTATGTCACCAGGTCAACATGTTGATGATGCCTTGGTCAAACCGAAGGCGTTTTTGTTTGGAGTTTGCATGATCTGAGTTTCCATCTCTGCGTGGGTTTTGTCCGGGTTCTCTAGTTTCGTTTACCCACAATCTAAAAACATTCATGTTTAGGTTGACTGCAATGGTTGTGTGTCCTGCCATGGACTGACGACCTGTATGGTGGTGACACCATTGGGTGATAGTGGATGGATGTATTCAAGTCACTAATGTATGAGTCTTCTAAATTATGGAGCACTGCAGAACTCATAGTCTGGAAAGGTAATTACACAAGTGTCATGCAGTTCTCTTCCAGTGCTTCAATAATTAAAATGCTTTTCTTTAACATTTGGCGACGTCAGTGGCGCTCCTGCCAATCCCGAGGTCACGAGGCCTCCAGTCTGATGTCAGGGAAACTGCATTTTTATTTCCTTGTCGTCGCAGGTCATTCGGGCCCGATGAAGCATATGTGCCATATCAAATATGTCAGGACACGTCAGTTGTTCATTTTTCCCGACCGCTGGTGTATTATGTCACACACACATATCCCCCCCGCCACACACACACACACACACACACACACACACACACACACACACACACACACACACACAGACAGACACACACACACACACACGCTGAAACAATTAGCTGTGGCCTTGTGGTGAAATAATAGAGTGTAGGCATTCCTGTTGATTTCTGTGGAGTGGAGGAAAAAGACTATACTTTTATCCTCTTCTTCTACAAGGCCCATATGTTTCATCTTTCACAGCAGACATAAGCGCCCTCCTTCCACACCCAGACTATCAACAAATCTTCACCACAAATATCTGCGCAGACTGGAGCCGCTGTCGAGCGGCTAAATGCAGAAAGAGTGATTTCCTGCCTGTTGAAGTCTACAGTTTCTCAAAACCGTTAAGTGAAAGAGTGGATGTAGCTTGTTAGTAGCCACGCATCGCAGCTGCGTCTGTATATAGTCTGTACAGACTGTATATGCCAGCTGACCTTTATTAACCTTTGTTTAACCTCAGTGAGTTTGTCTGTCAGCCATGTCCTCATTCCTTCATGCTCACTTTCACTTCTGTTCACACCTGGGAGCTGCCCAACACAAACAGAGCCTCCGACTGCTGTCCTCTGATTAGCTCCCATTGGAACAAGTTCAGATTTTCAGATTGGCAACCAACTGGGCAAGAGGAGCGTTCAAGAAAATCTAATTTCCCTCTTTATTGACTTAGTTGGCTGGAAAACAAGAAGATGTAAGTCATCCTCATTTGGTAAGTAGCCTGGCGTTACATTCTTTAAACTGGCAGAAAAAAATGGAAAATGAATACCATTGTGTGAACAGCTGCAACTAAATTTCCAGTCAGAAGTCACATGGCAAATTTAAAACAAACATGGCCGCTGATGGGAACTGCAGCGAGCAAACGCTCTCTGTCAAAAGCATTTTTAGCTCTGGGGAAAGAATGAAACCCCCGACAAAACGTTGGTGTTGTTGTCTGGACTTGAGTCGCAGTTTGCATTCTGCTTGAAGAATCACAGATGTACAAACAAAGGCTCACCTCTGACAAACAGCTCAGAAGTCACCAGAAAACTTTTCAGGGTTTTTAAGAAAAAAAAAAAAGAAAAACAAAACTGCTGAGAGGCAGAAAAGGAGCTAGGGAGAGCACTGGGAGAGAATAATTCCTGACAGACTATTCCTTTACCAGATGATAGGCTCAGCTTTTCCATACACACTGCACACACACACACACACATGCAGACAGACACACGCACAGCCATTTTACGCTTCTTTGTAGTGTGTTTCATGATACAGTTATATTTCTCCAGAGATTCTGGCTTTTGTGTGTGTGTGTGTGCAATGGTAAATGCATTAACACTGGGAGGAAAGGCTTTGACAGACTGGACAGAGCAACAGAGACAGAGACAGAGAGGCGTCTGATGTGTTGCACCTTGGAGATAACCCACCACACGTCCGGCTTCTTCCTGCAAGATTAACTCTTATTTTTCTCAGCCCCCCTTCCAATGAAACGTCACTTTTTTTTCACCCCGTGTCCCTCATGTGACCTGACCCCAGTTTTCACTGCATGCCTCTGAGAGAAAGAGGCAGGGGGAAAAAAAAGCAGCATAAAAACAGTAAAGTACCTGACTTGGCTTCAGTGACAGAGGGTAAATCACTGCCTAACAATAGTGAAATCTTCTGCAGACTCGTGTGCAGAGAAGTCGAATAACAGCCTGTCTTTCATTGTGCTCCGGTTTCCTGCTGTCTTCATCTCGGGTTCCAAAATGTGAGGCAGTGGTCACCTGGCAGTCTGAGTAGGAGGCCACCGAGTTTGAGGTCGCTGGAGTTGATCTCTGTGTAATTTTCAGAGCAGAGAACACCGAGGAGGTAAAAAGGAAATGCTGTTGTTATTAAATCTGCTGTCAAACTTGATCCAGTGCAGCAAAGTGCCCCAAATTCCCAAACCCACCACATTCTGTAGCGACAACAAAATTGTGGTCTCATTACACTTCCTGTTAGCTTAGTTAGCCGTTAGCTTAGCATAAAGACAAAACAAAGCACAACCTCATCCCTCAGCCATCCCTCGCCAACCTCCTAGATATCAGAAACTTCTCTCGCCATCTTTCATATCCCAGCTCTAGACGAGATGTTGCCCCACTTCCAGACTTCCAGTGTCTGTGCTAAGCTAATTAACGACCCGTGGGATCACATCCTTAGTTACCGCAGTCTTACAGGCAGGCGGATGGTAATAATGATCTCATTTAACTTTCTGCAACTTCAATTCAGTAGGCGAGGATATGTCTGAATATTTCATTGAAATATGCAGAGGAGAAAAGACTGAGGAGGTACAAAGGAAATGCAATTGTTATGAGAGTTGTTGATGTCAAACTTCAGCCAAAGCCTCAAAGTAACCCAAATCCCCAAACACGTTGCATGTGGCAGCTGAGGACTTTGTTATACTGCCCAATAAAGACCACTAGCAAAAAAAAGAGGTCTCATAAGAAGTCCCATTTGCTTGCTTAGCATTTAGCTTAGCATAAAGACGAAGTGTGACATAAATGTGAAAATGAGAGCAAAGTACTGTACACAAAGATAAATTAATATGTCATGAAAATCTGGTCTTCTGATTGATTTGGTCCATGAACAATATTTTTTTATAATTACTTCATCAACCCGTCTCATAAATCTTAATTGGCTGAGACAAGTTTTCACCTTTTGGCCCTAAATTTCCACTTTTCCACTGACCCCAAATATCTTCTCCTCTCCTCTCTCTCAGCACTCTTACTCCACATTCTGAATTTCCTTGGGGACGCACATTTCCCCCCTCAGTCTTCCCCCTTTCCAACTCTTTCTCCTTTTCTGTTCACGATCCTTTTCTCTTCTTAATGTCCGCTAATGTTTCTCCTGTTGCTTCTGGCTGCAACTGTTTCTTTTTTTTTTTCTTTTTTCTTTTTTTCCGTCTCATAAGTCTGACTCTCATCGCCTTAATTTGTCATACGGCTGTGACTTTACATAACTGTCATTTCCCTGCATGGTGAGTTAGCTGGTCTCTGTTTCTGTCTGCATATGTCTTTCTCGACTGCTGTCTCCTCCACCACCTCTCCTATTCAGTCATTCGCTTTCACAGTTCATCTCTTTTTCTCCAACACACACACACACACACACACACACACACATGCACGCAGACACTTTGGCCAGGGAAAGTTGTACCGGTGTTGTGTTTCAATACAGTAGGAAATATTTTCGCCCATGCAGGAAATGTCTGAAGTGCTAGAATCTCTCTCTTCACATGCACACTTTCATGCATGAACACACTCTCTTTCGCTCTCTGTGTAAAAATACTTTTTAATTTGAAAACCCAGCACACAATAAAATTCACACAGTAAAAATTATATATAAATAGACAGAGAAGTCTTAGGAGTGGGCGTATTCCGTTTCAATTAGTCTAGCACACAGAGGCTGGAGGGGGAGCCAGGCTGCAGACGGGAATGGCACCGTAGACGAGGGGGTCGGTCAGTGGGAACAGCAGCACCAGGAACAGCAGCAGCCCGAGCAGATACGAGGCCAGCAGGGCCGATCGGTGGGGGTGCCGCAGGGCAGAGCTGATGTCGGGGAGGCCCTGACTGTTACAGAACGAATGGCACAGGACCGGGCCCGCGACGTGACCTTTAGAGAGAGGATGTAGACGTAATGAGGTCTGCGCTGTGGGTGTTTGCATGTCAATGAGCCGCTCGCTGCCTCGCTCACCGGTCCTCATGAATATAAAGGCGGTGAACATGCCGAACACGGTTGTGTACAAGAACTGCATCCCTGCAAGTAAACAGCGCAAGAAAATATCACTAGTGATGAGAACTGACTGAAGTGACCTCTGTATGATGAGTATGACTGGATGCAAAGCTAACTTTGAAACTTGACATGGTAGATTTGGTGGTTAGCACTGTTATCTCACAGCAAGGAGGACCAGGGTTCAACTCCTGGGATGGACAGGGTCTTTCTGTGTGTTCTCCGCAGTCCAAAAACATGCATGTTTAGGTTGATTGGAGACTAAATTGTGTTACAATAAGTGTGAGAGTAAATGTTGTCTGTCAAGCCACCCTGTGACTTAGGTTGTATTTATAGAAGGTTAATAATAGAGATAAAAAAAAGTGATATAATCTTGCAAAATTGATTGGTGTTAAGGTTTTGGCAGTAGATAAGTTTGGTCCACAAAGTTGTGATACAATAAGAGGTTGGTTTAAATCATGTGACAACTGACCTGAGACCAAGAGGATGACGCTCATACTATCCTTATGGAGGCGCCGTTGCTCGATGATATGGTGGAAATGAGCTAGAATAACATTGTGAAAATGTTAATAAAACATTGATGATGTTTTGTTAACACAATAATGTGTTTACTGTGTCGCTAGAGGAACACGAAGTTGGAAGCTTCAATTTCCAGATAAAACAAAGTCCCTTTGTTATCATTTCTATCCATCATTACTATCCACATTATCGCCTCACATGTTGTACATTGCTTTATTCAGTCCTACATGATGAAATCCTTGAGTGCAGACCTCCCTCACGAGAAGGGCCTTGGTTTATCTCTTAGGTTGGATTGTGGACCTTTCTGCGTTTGCTGTGGCTTCCTCACACAGTCCACACGTTTAGCATGACTGGAGACTCCTTATTGGTGTGAATGTGGGAGTAAATGGTGTGTGGCCTGTGATGGACTGGTGACCTGGGGTCCGGGGTTTATTCCCTGCCCTACAGTGTGTGATACTGTTTAGGTTTACAGCAGGTTAAGAAAATGGATGGTTGGAAGTACATAAATGCTATAACGGAGTCAGACATTTCAGGTTCTGTCTGGGCCACGGTACCAACGCCAAAGAAGAGTGGAGCGGTGAGGATGGCGACCGTGGGTCCGGTGCAGGGCACCAGCATGGGCAGCATGGCCCCTCTGAACACCAGCTCCTCCGTTAGTGGCGCCACCACCTGGTTCCTGAGCCACACTGCGTCCTGCACGCACAGCTTCCAGGACTGAACGTCTGTGGAAAATGAAGTCAGGACTTTTACGAGGACATAAATATAGGCCCGCATGCAAACACATATGTCAGGTTTCTAAAACCTCCATGCTGTGACGTGACATTTAGAGACAGTTTCGCTCACCTGCCGCAGACTGCAGCTCCCCAGTTAAGCCCTCAGGGTTGTCCATGGCGGATTGAACTAAAGGCCCAAGATAAAACACCTGATGGTTTGAATTAGTGAAATTATTACATCCACTGGAAGCGAATGAGAGGAAGATCCAGAGGCGATGCGATATATTTTTCCAATATGTGGTTTAAACGTGCTCATGGGATATGACTTTAAACAGACATTTAATGGGGGTTGTAAAGCCGCGCTGTATAGCTCAGGGACTGAAAGACGAATCTCTAAAATGTCAAAACAGCCTTAGCACAGCATAAATACATTGCCATAAGAGGGGAACTGGATCCACATAGTGGTGTTTGAAGGTACAAAGAAAAACTTGGCTGTGGTTTTATTTCTCACTTTTTAAAAAAACAGGTTGTCAATTTGACTTGAGCCCAAAATATGGCAGGTTTTAAAAAGTTGACATTGTGTCAGAAAAAACTGTGGACATTTAGCTCTGACTGTTAACGCTGAGCGATCAGAGTTAAGAATTCAAAACAGGTGCTCTTTCTCTCGCAGGTTTAATCTGAGTTCAGCGACCACATCTTACCATGGTTAGCAGCAGTGGGAATACGGCTGCTGGAACCAGAGCTTCCAGGCGAACGCCCATTAGCTCCAGCACAGATGCATCGACCTGCAGGGGCACATCGTGTCTTCGAAAACATTGATTTTATCTTAAAGTGATTACAGGTGCCTGTAGGTTAAGCCGACATGGCTACAGACCTAAGATCACGTTACTTGTGTGTGCATGTATATGCGTGGTAAGGAGTCCCCACGGAGTGAGGGTTCATTTCCCTCAGTCGATCCCTTTCAACTCAATTGACCCTGACCATTGACATCCCACTTCAGTAGATGTTCACAGATCATTTTCCCTGCACAGGTCATCTCAGGGCATGGGGTGTTTACTCTGTTACAGCTCCTCATATGTACTCCTCATAACGTTGTTAGGAATTGGCACTTTGAATAAATGAAAGGTGATGACCACACAGTTTTTTTTTCTGCTGTAACTCACTCACACTGTAACTCAATGCCTCTGACTACTGCATCATATGTACTAGACCATCCATAGTGCCCACCAATAAATCAAATATACAGAGAGAAATTCTTGGTGTTATGTTGGATTATTACAACTATCTAAATAGTGCTGTGAATGGTCAAACCTGGGGGTAGTTTAATGCATCATATATATCTAAATTTACACTTATTGCAGGTTTTCTACTTAAAATCCTTATTTATAAAGCAACTAGTATTGTTAATTAAAAGCATATGTAGCTAGGTTAACTAAAATGTACTTGTCTGCAGGAGCAACTCATCCCTGTCACACAGAACAGCTCAGATCTTTGGGTTTCAACAGGAGGAAGTTCATTTTCAGTGGTACATCAAAATACTTTTTTTTATTAAGATAGATGCTATGTCTGTCTATGTCTCCATTATTTACTCACCTGGATGTCAGCCCAGTGTATCCACCCCCTCACCACAGCCGGAGACAGAGCAGACACCAGCAGCACACTGACACAGCGTCGCTTTATCACACTGGGATGGTCTCTGCACACACACACACACACACACACACACACACACACAGAGTGCTTTAATACTCCTGCCTGTCAGCTCCATCACAGGTCTGCAGGGGAGCTGTTTACCTGGGTAAGCTGCTTCTCCAGACGTACAGGCTGCCAACGTAGAGACAGGCAAGCAGAAGGCAGCTCAGCACACACTCCCGACATGCTCCATGGGTGCGCTCCACCTGAGTTATGAGACCATGTTCTGGCTCCGGCATGACTGAGGGTTCGCCCAGACTTTTCCTCAGGTGAGCTACAGCTAACACGGACTAATCGGGCTTTGGATTGGCTACTCCTGGTTGTCAGTTCAGATTAGTCGGCCTGTGCCGTGGAGGGAGGCAGATTAGCTCCACTAATCCAGGGGGCGGACATGTGGACTCTAAGGAGTCGTGAAACTGTACGGATTTGATTGATTTAATTTGTATAGACAGAGAAAACATTCAGTAGCTTGATCATTGTTTTTGTTCTGATGTCTGATGTCAGGATCATGTAACAAAAACACCAGAAACTCCCTAAAGTATGAATAAAGCTTCTGGTTTATATTTCTATCATCTTTGGTGCAGGACCGTTAGATCATATCTCATCAGGTTTCACAGAAAACACAACATCCAAGGATGTGAGCAACCAACCGATATTTATTCATCTCATCATATCGTCACCTCATAAATAGAGACAGCAACATCAAGTAGACAATATAAAAGTGATTCAGAGTACCACTTAACCAGCACACCTCAGAGAGCATGCACACAGTAGTCGACGTGCACAGAAACAGGGAAACAGGTGCATTTCTGTGAACCGAGCAGGCCTGGAAAAAACAACCATAAACGTTATGGGTGATTTAAGGCATACGGTGGTTAACTTGAAATAAACACATCCATCTGGAAACCAGCTTTTAGCCTCCTTTGTGAACAGAAGGTTTAATAACTCCTAAATATGCAGAACACTTTCAAGTTCTAACATTTTTTTTATAAAAAAAAAAAGAAAACAGTTCTTATGTTGCAAAAAAAAAGTCTAAATGGTTTCAGGGTTCATCACGTAATGTTGTTGGGGTTGTTGTGGGTTTGAGTCCAGCTCTTGACACGTTGTTTTTAAAATATAATACACATGTTACCACCAAATGTTTTTCGTGTTCAGGGGGAAACATCAAAAGTACAAATATCCTGAGAAAGCGAAACATTTCTTTGATGTGTGCATATTATGAGCAAATTGGACAGGCCCTCGCTGTGGCAAATTGAAACTATTCTAAAAATAAAAGGAAACCAGTGATCAAATACCAAACTAAACACACACACACACACACACACATAAAAACTCCACATGTGCAGCAGATGTACATAACTTGACATATCATTTAAATAAATAAAAATATGAAAATCAAAATAATACTATTGCTTTGTCAGAAACTGAACAACATTCATTTTCAAACAGTTTCAGAGAACAAGCAGTTTGCAGTCCATCAGGTTTCCTCGTGATGCCAACAGTTCTGCCAAAATAAAAAAGTCACAAAATAAAGGCACTAAAAACCAAAACGGATAAACACCGAGCCCCCAAATTTCCTGTTGTTTTTCCTCCTCTTGTGCAATAATTATGAATAAGAAAAAAAAACACTCTTCTGGGACTTCAAAGGCTCAATAGTAAAGAGTCCTCTCACTGGAGGACACATTTGTCTTGTCTGTTGCTGCTGTATTTTCTCCTCCTCATCTCCAAACCGCGTTCCAGCCGCTCGTCCTCCTCCAGCGCCCTGCAAACACACACACACACACACACACACACACACACACACACACACACACACACACACACATGCACGCACACACACACAACGTTGTGTATGAGCCAGGTCCTCTCAACTGTAATCTGTAACCTCAGAGTTTTATTTATTTTAGGCCTGCAGACTTACATCAAAGCCTATATTAGATTACTGCTCATACAAATAATAAACCTACACAGTTTATATCCATCTATAAAGACATTCATTTGGGAATAATATCATTGTAGACACTAGGAGTGCAGTGTCTACTATATTTAATTTGAGCACTGTCCACCTGCAGTTTATTTACTGCAACACAACATTGCACACACACACACACACACACACATACACACACACACTCACCCCCTCTCCTTTGCGTCGATGTCTCGGATGATCTCGTCCCGCTGGTTGACTAGAGACACAAGCTCCTGGAGGAGCAGCTGCTCCCTCTGCTGCTGAGTGGGCGACTTCTGCCATTCTGCAGAACAGACACAACATGTTTTAAATATGATTTATTTATTTATTGGAGAAAAGCAAGGAATTACCCCTATGCAATTTTCTCCGTGTATCTGTGTCCTGAAGGCAGGTCCTGCCATTGCTCTACATGAGCTGGAGTCCCCGATGACACTATAGTGTTATAAAGGTGTTGTATCAATGTATGTAGTCAGTATCTTCATCTATACTACTAATTTTCACATTAAAGTTGCACAATTTTTAAATAGTGAAGCTTTGGTGTTTATTGATACTTTTTTACCTTGTCAAAGTCGGTATATCGGTATGTGAACTCCATTTTAGAGGGAAACATTTCCCATTTCACTCCATTTCATCCAAGAGATATGATTATGCCATTAGAAATTATGCAAACTTATAATTAAATTATGCTTCAGTGTTAAAAATAAATACTAAACTGTTTAACCACTTACCCTCTATTGCCATCATGACGCGCAGTTCTCTGGTCAGAAGCTCAAATCTTCTCTCCAGATCCTGCTCCTCCTGCCTGCAGTCCAGAATGCCACATGTCCACATACGTGAGTCACGTGTTGTATCTCCATGTTTTGTGTGTCTGTGTTGTCTGTGTTTGAGAGCTCTTACAGTAGCTCCAGGTTGTCCTGTCTGCGGATCAGAGCGTTCTTCTTGTTCACCAGTGTGAACCACTCCTGGATCAGCCTCTCCTCTTCATCACGGTCACTTCCTGTAGTAGGGACAAAAACAGAAAGGGCGCTTTGTTCACAGCTGGACAGGGTGTGTGAAATACAGTGAGACCAAATGGCATTTAGACACTTTAATCGACACCTTAGAGTGATTATTAGTGGCACAGAAAGCACACAATAAATGCTAGTAACTGTGTCTAGTTTAACTACAGCTCCTGCATGTTTGTATAAAGCTGCAAAATGACATCTTTCAAAGTTTCTAAAATTGGAGCCACCTCCCCATGACTCACAATGGTTTGGTCCAACTGACATAGCAACAGCTGCAGCACTGCATGTCTGCCAAACTGACGAACTGTTGGGCTTTTTCAGCTACAGCTCAGGCCAGCAGTCATTTAGAGACGCCACTCAAACTTTATATTTCAGACGCAAGTCTGCTAGTGTTGACGTGGTGCTCAACTTTTTCATAGGTTTTATAATTTTCGATCAATCCCTGGTCCAACGATCATGATCGCAGGGCCAGTCCTCTATCACTCTGCTGCCGTCGCCATGGCAGCCAAGATCAGTTGCTCCATACAGTTAGAACAGAAGTAGTAGGAGAGGTTGTAATAATATAGTAGTTTCTTTCACTTTTAGTACTTTCAGTACAGTAGTTTCACATTTAGAAGTAATTTTTTCACATATTTTGATCCTGGAAGCATGATTCTGCATCAAACTCAAAGTTGTTATAGTTTTTGAAAGTTTTTTTTTAAATTTTAAATCCCCCCCAAAAATGAGTCCAATTGTCAATCTAAACATTGTGTTGATGTTTATTCCCAGTTATCACAAGTTTTTTCATGGTAAAATCATACATTACTCATTACTCATTACTCTTTTCTCTGTATGTGTGTGTGTGTGTGTGTGTGTGTGTGTGTGTGTGTGTGTGTGTGTGTGTGTATAGATGCATTACCCGTTTCCATGAGGCTCCTGAGCCGTCTCTCCACCACGGCGGCTCTACTATCGATGTGTTTCTGCTCCGTCTCCAGAGCTGCCAGCTCACTCAGCACATACTGGCTGGTGTCCTGTAGGCACTGACCACAAGCCCAAGCACACGTAAACAAAAACACACGCACGCAAACACAGCCGAACAAATAACCACGGTGGACAGCGACAAGAGGTGGTAAAAAAGAAAAGGGGGAAAGGGAATCGAAGTACAGAGGGAGCGGGGAAACAGGAAAACACAGAGAAAATGAAGAAGAAGGTCAGAAGATTAGAGAGAGGCCAAAAGGATGGGAAAATTGAAGTCATACATCATCGAAATCTCAGAAATGGTTCAAGAAAAGATACAGGAAAATGAAAAGAAAGAGAAACTTTAATTGGAATACATAACTGACCATTGTTTCCTCCTCTGGTTTGGAGGTCTGGATCTCAGTTGCGCTCTGTGAGTCTGCATACATGGAAGTACAAAACACACAAAGTGTAAGAGATAGGAGATAAAATACAGAAATAAGATGTAAATACCTTTTAAATTGTTCAATGTTCAGACTTCACCTGTTTTCTTGGAGATATCTGGTGGTGATTCAGTCACTGACTCTTCATTCTGAAAGTGGGAACATGGAAATGAAATAAAGAGCTTGTATTACAAGGCAAAAAGCTTCACATCACCGAATGATAATGAAAGGTCAGGACAGTCAAAGTGTTACCTGAGAGGATCCAGATTTGACTAATTTGTTAATCGCCCTTGGAGGTGCAACTGGAGTGACCGTCTCATCCGCTAAAAACCAGACGAAAACAATGATCAGAAATTGGATTTAAGCTCTTGGTATATCATAATACCTCACGTTTCCCTTTGTAACTTGACCATATTATTAACTGCTGTCAAGACATAAGACAAATGTTTGTCTGATATGGAAAATGGGTTTTCAGGAGATTTTCAGCTTAATCAGAATAATTGTATCACTCTTAACCAAGCAGCGCTATTAACAACAAAAAATCCTTATTTTTAGCCGCACCATTCTATGAAATGGTAAGCTGTGGATACATATTTCATACACATTTCCATCAAAATAAGCATGACTTATCTGGGATGTTTTGGAGCCTCTGGAAACCTACTAGAATCTTAATGGAGGTGCAGTAAACTTGATTAACGGAGTTGTTTCTCTTACTGTGCTGCTTCACATTCCCAAGTTCCCTGGAGACCCACACTTTCCCCTAGCTGTTTTTCTCACTCTCTTTAGCTCTGATTCATTGTTTGTTTGTTCTTTCTATCTGACTCCCCCTTTTCTTAAGCTTAACGGGGAATCCAAAGGTGGAATAAGTTGGCTGCGATCACAAGAGTTAGGGTGTTTTATGATGTGCCTGCTAAACACAGTAAAAAACTAAGATTAGCCATTTGAAAATAAACACAGGGACTTTAAAGAGGAGAAAAAAAACCACTTTTACCATGGCTTTGTTGAATAAAAAGGACCCTAAAACATCATTAAGTCCTCCTTCATGTTTAAACTTCAGATTATGAAATGGAAATTAAAGAAATGTAATGTATGTTTAATTTTGGCTGAAACATATAAGGCTGGATGTGTACACGCTTCATAGCTGTATCACTCCTGTTTCCTCTTCCTCAGCCAATTGGCACAAGGCCTATTTGTGGTTGTCAGATAAGCATGAAAGGGCCCTTAGTTAGGGGCAGAAACAGACAATGATATACGCTATGACTAAAATAGGAATGACCATTCATGTGACTGGTCACTGGTTATGGTGGCCAGAGAAATAAGATAGAGTGCCAGGTCTATGTAAAAAAAGTATTCCCACACCAAAAATAGGACTGCAAAAACAAGTTTTGAGAAGCATCTGTGTAATTTTCAATGAAGCCAATCTTCCATAGCTCCAGAGAAAGACTCAGTCCAACTGGCCTCTTTACGGTAGGACTTCAAATAGAGTCTGAAACCTTTAAGCAGACGTTTGGTCCTGGGTGGTGGGACGACCAGCGTGCTGCTGCCCCCCTCCTCCAGGCTCACGCCTTCGTTCAGCCTGGCCATGCAGAAAGCGGCCGCGTCCACGTTGGTGGGTCCGGGGCCGGACGGGGCCAGGCCGTAGCTGGACTGGCTGCTGTTGTGCTCGATCTGCAGGATGCTCAGCTGCTGGTTGGTGAAGTGTGAGCGGATCTGGCTGAGGTAGGTCATGACGATGAGCCTGTCGGGGACGGACAGGAGGACCATGTCGGACGGCTCCAGCAGACGGGAGATGCCCAGCGCTTCAAAGGCGTCAAACGCCTGAATGTTGGACGACGAGAGAAGGGGTCAGTAAAGAAAAAGACAAGAAGAATGAGTCTGAAAAACTGTCTTCTATTTAAAAGACAGTGCCTTTTTTAATAAGTTTGTGATTAAACGAGATAATGCTGAACACAAACAGGACTAAAACAATATGACACAATAGAAGAGAGCTTTTCAAAAATAGGACCAGAAATAATTACATTTATACCCACAATAATGACACCTTGTTGGTTAACATCTGTTAAGATTATGAACAGAATATATTATTCTAGCAGTAGGCCAGGTCATGTGATCTCTATATACAATATTATTAGTACTAAACAGACACTTGCTCCTTGAAAATAAACTTTTACATGACTTCATGGATGCCCATCTCATCATCAGAATACATCATAAAACAGAGTTGTTGAAAACATGACTCAATAAAACAGAGCGGACTATCAATCAGCTCTTCCCTTACCCTCTTGTTGTTGAGCTTTATGTCGTGAGGATCCAGCTGGGTAAAATCTCTAAGTGGACAAAACAAGAAAAAAGAGCATGAGACGAACATGAAAATATTTAAATCCATGTAATGTTGAAACCAACAGTTATTTCCATTAGCTGATTCTGGAAGACTACATTCCTTCTTGTAAAGAAATGGAAGAAAAACAGTATAAAATCCCACTATGGAAAAGTCATTTAGATAAATGGCTTGCTCTGTCCAAGCAACAACTGACAACGGTCCAACGAAAACATTTTCTTTCTTGTTAATTTGTGGCTTGGACGTCGAGCCGGAGACAAGCGGTCCACACTCACGTACATTTTCTCAGGGTGGAAGTGATGCAGGATGGCGCAGAAGGCCAGGCCGTTCCTCCAGGACGTGCTGAAGTTGGTGACCTTCACGCCCCGGTAGGTGCTGGTGATGTCCTGGCACCACTGCAGCAGAGACTGGCTGGAGTTGACCAGGCCCTGCATCATCACGAGGACGAGGAGGAGGAGGAGGAGGAGGAGGAGAGAAGAAGATAAAGATACAGAAGTTTGGACTGTGTCGACATATTTGTTTTGTTTCCATACCTCAGCTGCGTCGTCCTTCCCATCCGCCTCCTCTCTGACCAACGGGACCGGCCCTGAGGACTTGACGTCTGGGGCCTCTTCCTCTACTAACGTTGGGAGTCGAGACGTTGTCATCTCGCAGTGATGATGAGGAGAGGGGGCGTCTGCCTTTTGGCCTCTGAGTCTATGAGAAGATGAAAAACGTTGGGGTTTAGCGCAGGACTGAAGCTCGTCCTAACAGAGATAGCCGGTGGTGATTCGTAGAAGCAAGTGAGAGAGAGAGAGAGAGAGAGAGAGAGAGAGAGAGAGAGAGAGATGCAAGCTCTGGTGTTAGACAGCAGGACGGCAGACAGACGCTCAACACAGGTCTATGCTGTTCAGACACCTTTAGTCACCAAGGAACCAACTCTACTCAGCAAACTGCATTAGCAGCAGCTCTTGGTGCTGCTAATGCACTACACTACACATGCACTCACACGGATTTCTCACTTGTTTCCCAACAAGTCCAAGTCAGATAGTAAAACACCCAGATTTCCAAATGACAGACCGATGATCATTCAAGGATCAAGTCTCCTATGAAAATGTCAACATTTGAAGAGCAAAATGTGTATTTTATCATGAGCGGGGAGACACTGATAAGACTACCACCACTATATCCTCCTTCCCCCCCTCTGTTGTTTATTAGCTACCCATGGCATCATTTGGTGTCGAAGGGAAATTGCTGTTATTGCACATCATTCAAAAAGTACAAAGAAAGTACAAAAAGTACTTAGATCTTATCTAAACTTCCAGCCAAATTACGAATTAAAAGCACTTCAAAACTTCATCTTCAAAAATGTGGATTTCTTTTGGTTTCTACGTTTTTAAGGCAGGAAATTGAATGTTGAGGTGTTGACCATTTTCGCTGATTTTGCTTCACATTTTATGAACCAAATGACTAATCAGTTAATCGAGAAATTTCTGTAATCGATTAGCAAGTTGGTCTTATACATGGTCAGGGGAACATGGTCAGGGGAACAGTCCTGCCTTGGGTGATACCTTGATTTCTCTTCTTGCACCAGGTTGAAAATTGTGTTTGCCTGTTCTTAACTCATGTTTCCTTCAGGGTGAATTTCAGCGATCCTCATCTTCTCTCTACCTCGAGTGTGAGTCTCTAGACTACTAGCTTTGCACACCACACACCCCAACAAACGGCGCCTCGTTCCACCGAGCAGCACAGGTGCACAGCCCATGCTGACTTACACGTCCTTCCTTTGCCTCGTCCCACTGGGTGGGAGCTCCTCTGTGTCGGCCAGAGGTACTTCCTCCAGCTCTGTGGCCCCACGCTCGATTTCACTGTGGTCGGGGATGAGGCGCTTCAACCCGCGATGGCCTGGGGTTGAGATGGGGGAGGAGTCCCCGCTCATTAGCTGAAGTTTAGCCAGCAGCAACCTCTCCTCCTCCTGGAGCTGTTGGTCTTTGCTGAGTTGGTCGAGATCAAGAGAGGAATCTTCAGCCCTCTGGTCAAGGCTCTTGCATGACTCTGGAGCCATCTCTTTCACTTTTGCACCAGTGTCTTCCTTAGTGATACTCATGTCCTTGTGTAAGGTTTTGATATTAGTGCTTGGATGGAAAGACTGAGGCAGCACAGATGGCTGAGCAAGTTCTCCACTCTTTTGTGCCACACTACCCTGAGACTCAGGTTTCGCCTTAGTTGTCTGACTGATCCCAGCCTCTCTCTGAAACCCAGAGGGTGGTTGAGGATGGAGACTGGGTGGAGAGTGTTTGGGTATGTTTGGCTGACTGACAGCAGAGCTTTGTTCAGGCGACAGGGGGCCTGTGCTGAGGATAGAAAAGGAGATTTCAGAGCTCTGAAACAACAAGCAGATCCAATCTCTGCTTCCTTGTCATGCTTGACTCATCTCACGCAGCCAGAGCTCACACAGGTTGCTCTCTTAAAAAAAGTAGTTTCCCCAATCCGAAGGCTGCCTTAAACCTTTCTAACACTCCTGCTGTTTGGACAAGATTTTCCCTGTAACTCCACAAGTGGAACAGGAGACGGAGATCTGGCTATGTGAGACCAAATTCAACTGGTGTTAGAGGCATAAAAACATACGCATATGCCATTATTCACCGTGCTTCTAACTCCAATGACCGAGCAAAATGCAGACATCCATGTTATGTAAATTTGCACAAATCCAGTGCCACACAGTACTTCAGTCGTTAGTCTTGTTGCCTCACAGCAAGAAGGTTGCTGGTTCATACCCCATTTGGACCAATCCCAGGCTTGCAGATTCCCCTGGTGTGCATCAGTGCTGGATGCTAGAACATGCATGTTTAGGCCTAAAGGAAACTCAAATTCTGAATGTGAGAGTGTATTTTCTGCAGAATAGAAGCAATATTGCTAAGTTTTGACACAGTTGCTACTTGCAGGGTGTGTCTATTCCGACAACATCCCATAGTTTTCATAAAATCTGAGTAAAGTGGAGATGCAAGACATTAATCTGTGATATTTTAAATAGTTTTAGAAGAAGTTCAGTCTAGCTCCATCTTGTTTGAAGGGGGTCATGTTTGAAGGGCATCATGACATAGGGGGTCATGTGACCCCCTCATGTTGTTTAGATGTTCATTAACAGTTTTTTATTGCGATATTTAAGTTTTACACATTCCTTGTGTGTGTGCCCTGCAATGGATTGGGAGACCGTGCTTTTGCTCTACATGTTCTGAAGACAGACAACATATATTTCCTATAAGTACTCCGTTAATTTGTTAATTTCTTAAAATCAAAATTATCACACAGAGAAGCTCCTCTTTGCCTCTCACCGTAGCTTTGAAACACATCCACAAAGTCAAAGTAAGAAAAGAGGAGATTTTCCTTGACAAACAACATGTTCATGGTGTTGACTGGAAACACGGGACACATGACTCACGAGGGATGCCAGACACGCAGCTCTCTCTTGGGAAAGAGCTCAGAGAAAAAAAAAGAAGAAAAAAAAGGCCAAAACCAAACCAGCATTCAAAGAGGGATAATGCTTAGTAATTACAGGAAGCATCCAGTAGAAAAAAATGCACAGGCGTCTGATGCACAACAGGCGGCTCTCTCAAGTAGCCAGCTCCTTCCTGGCTACTCACCTCTCTCTCTCTCCCTGTTGTTATTTACCCCTCCCCCTCCCTCCCTCCCTCCCTCCCTCACCCCCAACCCAAACACCACCTTACTCACCCTGCTCCCCCTCCCATGTACAGCTCGGCGAGCCAGATGGAGCCCAGATCTTCCTGCCCTGTCTCGTACTCCACCTCCTCTTCCTCCTCCTCCTCCTCCTCCCTCTCCTCCTCTGCCTCTCTCAGCCATGCTGGGATGGCCCCAGTCAGGTCGGGTCTGGCCCTCTGTCTAACTGGTCTCAGAGCGGGGCCGTCAGGCGCTCTCTTGACAGTGAGAGGGACGGGGTCTTTAGGTTTGACTGATCTGGAGTAAGGTCTGTCTGTGGGACCGGTTGAGACCGGTTTGGGGGCGGAGGTTTTAGGGTCAGCCGCTAGGCCTGACTTTGTTTCTGGGTGCTCTTCATCATATCCGATATCGTCCAGCTCTGCCTCCCTGAGAGGAGGGCAGGCATTTGATTGGCTGTTTGCCACTTCCTGTTCCTGTTTCTGTGGCGGTTTCTCCTCTTCCCTCTGCTTCACCTCATCCTCCACTCCATGCGCCCTCTCTCTTTCCTTTTCTTCTAAATCTGTCTTCTCAGTGTGTCGCTTCCTCTCATTCTCCAGCCTTTGCCTCTCATCTCTTTGCTTCATCTCTTCCCTCTCTTTTTCCAACCTCTTTTTCTCCTTCTCCATCTCCAACTTTTCTCTCTCTTTGCTCTCCATCTCTTCTTGCTCTTTGTCTAACCTCTTTCTCTCCACCTCCCTTTCCATCTCTGCTCTTTCTCTCTCTTCTCTCTCTTTTCTTTCCTTCTCTTCCCTCAGTTTTTCCAACCTCTTTCTCTCTGCCTCTCTCTCTATCTCCATCCTTTCTCTCTCTTTCCTCTCCAACTCTTCCCTCTCTTTCATCTCCTTCTCTAACCTCAGTTTTTCCAATCTTTTTCTTTCAGCCTCCTGTTCCTTTTCAATCTTTTCTTTCTCTTTTCTTGCCATCTCTTCCCTCTCTTTTCTTTCTTTTTCCAACCGATTTCTCTCTGCCTCCTTTTCTTTCTCCATCCTCTCTCTCTCTTTCTTCTCCAACTCTTGCCTCTCTTTTTCCACTCGTTTTATTTCGGCCTCCCTTTCCATCTCCAACCTTTGTTTCTCCTCTCTCTCTTTTACCAACCTTTCTCTCTCTACTTCTTTTTCCTTCTCCATCCTTTCTTTCTCTTCCCGCTCCATCTCTTCCCTCTGTTTTTCCAATCTTTTCCTTTCTGCTTCCCTCTCCTTCTCAACTCTTTCCATCTCTTTCTTCTTTAACTCTTCTTTCTCTTTTTCAAGTCGTTTTCTTTCAGCCTCTTTTTCCATCTCTACCCTCTCTTTCGCTTTTCTCTCCTTCTCTTCTCTCTCTTTTTCCAACCTCTTTCTCTCTGCCTCCTTTTCCATCTCTACCCTTTCTTTCTCCTTTCTCTCCATTTCTTCTCTCTCTTTTTCCAATCTTTTTCTCTCTGCCTCCCTTTCTTTCTCAACTTTCTCTCTCTCTTTCCTCTCCAACTCTTCTTTCTCTTTCCTCTCCTTCTCTTCTCTCAGTTTTTCCAATCTTTTTCTCTCTGCCTCCTTTTCCTTTTCAATCCTTTCCCTCTCCTCCTTCAGTTTTTCCAGTCTTTTCTTCTCTGCCTCCCTTTCTTTCTCAACCCTTTCTCGCTCTTTTCTCTCCAACTCTTGCCTCTCCTTCCTCTCCATCTCTTCTCTTTCTTGCTCCAACCTCTTTCTCTCTGCCTCTCTCTCTTTCTCCACCCTTTCTCTCTCTTTCCTCTCCTTCTCCTCTCTCTCTTTCCTCTCCATCTCTTTCCTCTGTTTTTCCAACCTCTGTCTTTCGGCCTCCCTTTCCATCTCCACTCTTTCTCTCTCTTTCCTCTGTAACTCTTCCCTCTTTTTTCTTTCCTCCTCTTCCCTTACTTTTTCTAACCTCTTTCTCTCAGCCTCTCTCTCTTTCTCCACCCGTTCTCTCTCTTTCCTCTTCTTCTCCTCTCTCTCTTTCCTCTCCATCTCTTCCTTCAATTTTTCCAATCTCTGTCTTTCGGCCTCCTTTTCCCTCTCCATCCTTTCTCTCTCTTTCCTCTCCTTCTCCTCTCTCTCCTTCCTCTCCATCTCTTCTCTCAGTTTTTCCAACCTCTTTCTTTCTGCCTCCTTTTCTTTCTCCACCCTCTCTCTCTCTTTCCTCTCCAGCTCTTCTTTCTTTTTCCTCTCCATCTCTTCCCTCAATTTTTCCAACCTCTGTCTTTCGGCCTCCTTTTCCTTCTCTATTCTTTCTCTCTCTTTCCTCTCCATCTCTTCCCTCTGTTTTTCCAACCTCTTTCTTTCTGCCTCCTTTTCCCTCTCCACCCTCTCTCTCTCTTTCCTCTCCATCTCTTCTTTCTTTTTCCTCTCCATCTCTTCCCTCTGTTTTTCCAACCTCTGTCTTTCGGCCTCCTTTTCAATCTCCACCCTCTCTCTCTCTTTCCTCTCCATCTCTTCTTTCTTTTTCCTCTCCATCTCTTCCCTCAATTTTTCCAACCTCTGTCTTTCGGCCTCCTTTTCCTTCTCTATTCTTTCTCTCTCTTTTCTCTTCTTCTCCTCTCTCTCTTTTCTCTCCATCTCTTCCCTCTGTTTTTCCAACCTCTTTCTTTCTGCTTCGTTTTCCCTCTCCACCCTCTCTTTCTCTTTCCTCTCCATCTCTTCTTTCTTTTTCCTCTCCATCTCTTCCCTCTGTTTTTCCAACCTCTGTCTTTCGGCCTCCTTCTCCCTCTCCACCCTCTCTCTCTCTTTCCTCTCCATCTCTTCTTTCTTTTTCCTCTCCATCTCTTCCCTCTGTTTTTCCAACCTCTGTCTTTCGGCCTCCTTTTCCTTCTCTATTCTTTCTCTCTCTTTTCTCTTCTTCTCCTCTCTCTCTTTCCTCTCCATCTCTTCCCTCTGTTTTTCCAATCTTTTCCTTTCAGCCTCCTTTTCCTTCTCTACCCTTTCCCTCTCTTTCCTCTCCTTCTCCTCTCTCTCTTTCCTCTCCATCTCTTCCCTCTGTTTTTCCAACCTCTTTCTTTCTGCCTCGTTTTCCCTCTCCACCCTCTCTCTCTCTTTCTTCTCCATCTCTTCTTTCTTTTTCCTCTCCATCTCTTCCCTCTGTTTTTCAAGCCTCTGTCTTTCGGCCTCCTTTTCCTTCTCTATTCTTTCTCTCTCTTTTCTCTTCTTCTCCTCTCTCTCTTTCCTCTTCATCTCTTCCCTCTGTTTTTCCAATCTTTTCCTTTCAGCCTCCTTTTCCCTCTCCAACCTTTCTCTCTCTTTCCTCTCCTTCTCCTCTCTCTCTTTCCTCTCCAACTCCTCTTTCTCTTTTTCCAACTTCTTCCTCTCCTCCTCCATTTCCTTCTTCCTTCTCTCCATCTCTTCTCTCTCCCTCTCCAGCTCTTTGTCTTTCTCGTGCTCGCTTGCGGCCAGTCTCAGCCGTGCCACCAGACTCAGCTCAGCTGAGGGCAGACTCTCTGTCCGCCCTTCGCCACTCGTCTGATTCTTCTCCGTTCTGTCAGAGAACTCGGAGGGAGGAGAAATTCCCACACCGACGGGAACGGCTGGTTCTGCCTCCGAGGAATTACGGAGGCTCGGTTGCTCAGCGTGTTGGACATCAGCGGGCCCGCTGGTCTGCAGGATGGAGGCCACTGTCTCGAAGCTGAATGGACAGACGACACGAGGGACAGGAAAACTCTGAGACGAGCTCACCCCACAGTGACCCTCAGCAGCGGGCTGGGAACAGCGTGACAGACATCCAGGCTACATGCTTGATTAACGTCTTCCTTCTCAGACTTTGTTTTGGTGCCTGTCCAAAAGCACACTGCGGAAACGCTCGCTGTTTCTGGCTGCACGGACAACCAGCCTACGCTGTTTTCTTTCTGTCATGACATGGCAAAGCCCGCTGGCGTTTTGAGATGCCCCCTGATATGATCAGGAGCAGGTGGAAACTCTCTGGCGATGCAGAGCTCAGCTCGATAATGTGCAGAACACAAATACTTTCTGCGTGACACACTGAAATCAGCAGCACCACCGAGGATTACGTCCATAACCGAGAAGATGGCGGATCGACCGCTGAGACCAGCAGGACGGTGACGGTTTTCCACAGCTTTAAGCGCACAAGCCAAATGTGATGTGCAATGGAAAATGTTGCGAGCAACCCACACGAGAGTAACTGCTTTGGAAATGAAGTAATAACTCACAAAACTAGAATGAAATGTCTCTCTAAATAGATTATAAAATGCATGATAAGTCACTGGAATGCTGTAAAAAAAACATGCTGCTTTATTTCCAGGGCATAATTAGATAAGACGTGTCAGTTTTTTAATCATATCTTTTCGCTTAAAACATCTGATAAGAATACACTCTATAATTACATTACTTTATTCAGTAATGTGATATGCTAAAGCTCCATCCATCCGTAATCTTACCCACTAGGTACCTCAGTGGTGTTTCAGTCCGCTGGAGCACCAAGGGGCAATTTAGAGTCTCCAATTTACCTAAATATGCATGTTTTTGGAGAGAAAATACCACCCTGTTGTAAGCCTAAGAACTACTGAGGAAACCCATGCAGACATGGGTAGAACATGCAAACCCCAGGAAGGAAAAACTGCAGTGAAATAACAGTGCTATTCATTGAGCAACACCCTTCTCGGATCACATTTGCTCAAATACTGATGTTTTTTTTTAGGTTTTGTGTGGCTTTAAGTGGGAAATTTCATTAACATTTCTGCCTATTGCGATGTGTCATAACTTCAGTTTGGTCAGCGCAAATTCAATTCAATTCATTTCTCTTCGATTCAATTCAATAAAGACTGTCAGATCACATCAACCGGATTTTGTCAGATATAATGAAATATACCACTTCAAGTCGCACAAAACAGAAGAGAAAAACAGAAGAGAAACAACATATCACATAACTGAATGAAGTAATAATTACCAAACAACTTCAACCTCTTATCTAATTATGACCAGGAAAATAAAGCAGAAACGCGTGTACAGCGTTCCAGTGACTTATCGTCCAATTTCAAGAGTTCCAAATAGTTTCCACGATTGTCTCACACCACTCTGGACTGATGGATTTATGTGCAGGCAGGTGGGAAGACTCACCCTCTATAAAACACACCGACCACCGCTGACACGAAGCCAGCAGGCGCCTCCGTCTGCCGCCCTGCGACACACACATCTGCCTCTGCGTGTGCACACGTCTGGGCGCTAGCACGCACACACACACATAAACACACGTAAACAAGTGCGACCACCTTCCCAAATGGTCAAACCGACAGCATAGACAGAGGTTGAGATGGAGAGGACAGCGTTACGTGAGGTTAGTGGCGGCTGCTGAGTAAGCGCTGGTGAGGCTGCAACACCGTGGAGGAACGTTAGTCTGCGCTCCAGCGTGTGTGCGTGTGTGTGTGCGTGTGTGTGCATGCGAACAAAACCAGAACCGTCACTGACTCACCCCCCTATCACACCACCCTCCTTCTTCTCCTTCTCCTCAGTGCTCTCTCTACTTTCCATCCCTCCGGCCTCGGCCGCGGTCTCCTCCACCGTGGCCCACAGCTGATTTTCTGCCTCGACCCCGGCCGGTTTCTCCTCATCCGTTCCCTCCTGTTGTGGTTTCCCTGCTGGCGGCTCCATCTTTGGTTCCGGCTCTAGTTTTGAGGGCAGCGGGGTCTCCGGGGAGGTCTCGGGTTGTACCCTGGGCCCCTCTGGCTCTTTGGGCTCCTCTTTAACTAGTGGAGCGCCGGGTTGAGCAGAAGGTGATATTGCTACATGATGTGATGGTTTTTCGGGCTGGTGCTGGATCTCCACCGCATCTTCCCTGTTTGAGCTATATATACAAAAAGAGACATGGAAGAAAGCAGCTGTTTTAGTTTCATATTCACTACTTTAAGTCCACACAAAGACGCCAGACAATGCAGGGGTGCAGAGATGCAGACAGACGTGCCCCTCATCCATTCTTACCCTCTGCACAAAGGTTTTTCACCCTCCGTGGCAGAGATTTTATCAGGCAAATCGTTCCCACTTTTCCCTTCGAGCACTTTCCACAGAGGGACCTCTGCCGCAGAAAGCCTCTGTGGAGGCGTCTCTGGTGTGACAGTGGTAGTGGACGTGTTGTTTTCTGGCACAACAACGTTTGACAGTGAACCTTCCTTTGACAGAGGGGGTTGCCCCAGACTGGAATAAGGAGGGAGAGAGAGAGAAAGAGAGCAACGTATGTCAAGAGGAAGAAAAAAAAGGTGAAAGAATATGAAGAAGAAATAGGAGAAGGAGAGGAAGGAAAACACAAACAGCAGGAGTGGGCACCTCAAGATTTTTGATAGCACAACATGAAAGCACATGAAAAGTTATCTTTTCTTACAAGGTGCAGTGAGGCTACTTTGGAGTAAAAGCTGTGTTTCCATTACTGTTTTTTACTAAATGAAATTTCACTAAAATTCATCTGCAATTTGTTGGTTCTTCCAAAAAAGGGTGTTTTGTGCATGAGCTGTAACTCTAAAGATTTAACTTTGAGGAAGATGGTTGCTGAAAACATTTCAGGATCCCATGGATTTATTAGATATTTTAATTGGATTTAGAAAATGTACCACTTTAGTAGAAGTTGAGTATCAATTGAAAAAAGTTTTTCCATTACTTGATTAACTTTTTGTACTAACACATTTTGTTCATGAGTGCAAAAATGTTTCGGTACTATTTGAGAGGGTTTTTGAAGTTGAAGTGTTTCAACTATCTTTTTGTATGTTAAGGTTTTGCACATTTCTAGGAGTAAAGGAAACACACCTACAGTTTCAGATTAATGGTCAGACAAACAAAAGGTGCAGCACAAAAATAAAAATCTAGACTTGACACAAGGGTTAGAGCGGGCAGTGGTCACACTTAAATCAATCGATGAATCAACCAAGAGGAGCAAAGTATTCAAAACAGGAACGTGTCAGAGTCTCGGAGCAATAACTGATCGATTGATTTTGTTTGGCGGTGGAGGAAGCAGACAACAAGACAAAGGCAGTGAAACCACGGCGTCTGACTCCCGTGCAGTGACTCACCGCTCACTGGGGCTGATGGCTGATTGGCGGGGGCTGGGCTGAGGGAGGCGAGGAGCAGGAAGAGGAGCTTGTGTGAGGCTGTCGGGAGCCGTCAGGGTTAGGGCCTTCATCATCTTCTGCTTGTCTTCATCGGACTTGTTGAGCTCCGGACCGCAGGGGGCGGCCGTTTGTTTCTCTTTACTCCTCCTGTCTTGCACCTCATCCGCTCTCATCTTTCCCTTGTTCGTCTCCTCCCTCTTCCTCCGCTCCTCTTCCTTCGTTCTCTGTTGTGCTTTCTCCTTCTCCTCATCTTCCAGCTTCTTCCTCTCCTTTTCTTTCTGCTCCTCTAACAGTTTCGCTTTCCTCCTCTTCTCCTCCTCTTCTTCACGCCTTTTCGCTTCCTCTTTCTTCTGCTTCTCCTTTTCCTCTTTGAGAACTCTGGCCTTTTCCTCCTCCCTCGTCCTTGCCACCTCTATCTCCTTTTTCTTTCTGTCTTCCTCTCGCCTCCTCTCGTTCTCCTCATCCCTCCTCTTTCTCTCCTGCTCTGCCTCTTTTTTCTTTTTCTCTTCCTCCTGCAGATGTTTTTTCTCCTCCGCCTCCCTCTTCCTCCTCTCTTCCTCCTCCAGGAGCTTCTTTTTCTCCTCCTCTCTCTTACGTCTTTGCTCCTCAAGCACTCTTCTCTCCTCCATCTTTTTCTCCTCCTCCTCCTTCATTTGCCTCATGCATCTCTCTCTCTCCAGCCTCCTCTCCTCCTCCCTCCGAAGTTTTTCCGCCTCCACCTCCTGGAGTCTCTTCTGCTCTTTTTTCCTCCTCTCCTCCTCCTCCTCCTGCTTCCTCTTTTCAGCCTCCTCCCTCTGCTTCTCCTGTTTTTCTCTCTTCTCTTTGAGGAGTCTCTCCTCCTCACATCTCCTCCTCTCCTTCTCCTTCTTGACCTCCTCCTCCTCCTGCAGGAGTCTCCTCTTCTCCTCCTCTAGCAGCTTCTTCTTCTCTTCCTCATGTTTTCTCCTCTCTTCCTGCTGAAGGAGCAGCACTTTCTGTTCTTCCTCCCGCCTCCTTTTATCCTCCTCTTGTTTTTGGAGGAGCTCTTTCTCCCTCAGCTTCTCCTGCTCTGCTCTTATCTTCGCCTCCTTCTCCGCAGTCGCTCCCTCTAACTGCTCTTTCGGCTTTTCTCCACCGGCCTTTTCTTTGGCTTTCTGTTCCAGACTGCAGAGCAGATAGACAATATTCCTTAATCCTGAATATGTGTGTGTTTGCGTCTGCGTACCAACCACATCCGCTCACATCATTTCACATCCTCCTCTAGCTCTCGATCGTATCTGTGGACACAAATACTCACCCCGGGGGACACCGTTTGATCGTGTCCCTCTTCGAGTCATCCTCATCCAGAAACCCTGACTCCTGCCTCTGGTTCAACGACTCAAAGACGATGTCGTCAAAGTCCGGGTCAGGCTCGGGCTGCGCCAGCGGCGGCTTTTGCGACATAAAGACGCTAACGACACCCTCGCTGCTTTTCAGATCAGTAGCTGCCTTGACATTCGGCTGCTTGGGAGTGATAAATGCCGCCACAACAGTTGTGGAGGGCTGCTGAGGGGCTGAGCTCTCGCAGCAGGAGAAAGGCCACGGAGGGGGCGGGGCTATTATCAGCTCTGAACAGGACTTGGGAGGGCTGGGGGACAGAAATACGGGAGATCAGGCTGGATAGGTGAGAAGGCATGGGTGGGGGGGGATTTCAGGCAGTGGGAGGGTGATTAGGAAGGCAGCAGGCCGCAGACCTGATGATCATTCCAGTGATGTGTGCCGGAGGGTCAGTGCAACAAGGGGCAGGGGTGCAAACTGCGGTTTTTAGCACGGGTTAGCACTGAGGGAGCACAAACGCAGCCACGGGACCTTAGGAAACACAGCTCGATCGATAAACGTGAATGAACTGTGACTGAGAAGGTTCGCCTCAGTCAGCACTAAGGCTGTTTAACCAGAGAACATCTAGCTAGCCATGCTAGCTGGATCCCATTGCTTTCTTGACCAGAGTGATGTTGCAGGGGGGGCTCATCTCAAGCATTCACAGGGAGAAGCCAGGGAATACCCATCTTAGGGTGTACATACACACGCATTCACACCTGAGAGTCTCTCATACACCTAATCATGCATGTTTGATGGAGGAGCCTGGGGTGTCCAAACAGAGTCCACGCAGGACAGGGGAGAAACATGCAAACTCCACACAGAAAAGTCCTCAGTCCGACCCAGGAGTCGAACCCAGGTCCTTCTGGCAGTAACATGACCACCATTCTCCTGATTCTCCTTCTCACTCTGTGATGTCTTATGAAGCAACTTCAAACAGCATACATATAGCATAACACCATACATATCTCCTCCAGGAAGATCACACCAGCACTTTCTCTCTGTTTTTTTTAGCATTAAGATTGACAAGCGGGGAAGTGTGAAGGTAACATATAAAAGTCAGCATTTAACATCTTATATCCTAATTTGTTTGGTTCTCAGTAAGCTGCATTGATTTTGGTTTATGTGTAACTATTTCCCCTCCCGTTCCGATCTTTATGCTAAGACCACAGACATGAGAAAGCTACGGTCTTTCATCAAACTCCATAAGAAGAAAGGAAATCGCTCTATTACATTACAATTTTCCTTAACAATATCAGGCACCCAGTCCATATCTGTGTCTGAATCATAACTATAGATAAGCACAAGAAAAAATGCCAGTATCACAGCTTTGTTGCTTCTCAACGAATTTCCCAATTTATTTGTGAATCTAAGAAGTTTCATTATCTATGAAATGTCTCCCAGGCATTGTTTCAGGACACCTAAACCCCACCTGTGTGGTCTGCTCTAGTCTCACACCTGAACAGAGATCCAAACCAAGCAATCTGGGAGTAAAAACACTCACCTGCTCTTTCCCAGGTTGCCTTTGTTTTCTGTGGCGGCTGCTTGTGAGTCCTGAGCTGCTCTGTCTGGATGAGTGATGGGGAACAGCAAACCTGTCGAAGGTGGCACGCAAAGATGATTTGTCATTCAGGAGTGTGGAAGTCACTAATGAGACCTGGTTGAACTACATCACGTCTGGTGTACCTGACTGAGCAGGAGGAGCGGAGGGAGACACGACAGGCTGAGACAGAGGAGAGGAAGAGAACAACACAGAAGAGGAAAGAGAGGAAGAGCGAGGGGGTGAGGAGCGGGGAAGGGAGGCAGCGGCGAGGACCGGAGCCACCGGGTCGCAGAGGGCATCGAGGTCGGGGCTGCTCAGAAGAGGCACATCGGTGATGTTGGTGCCAGATGCCAACCATGAGTCCTGAGAGCCTGGGGAAAATGGAGAGGAAGGGTAAGAAAGAAAAGGTGGAGTAGGAACTATGAGAGCTTAGATGATAAGCTAGGAAGCAAGAGGGGAGGTTAAAGCAGAGACTTTAGGAGATAGAGATAACAGGGGTGTTTGAGTTACCTGGGTTATCGGAGAGAGAGGGGTGAGGTTTGGGGAGAGGAGGTGCTGATGCAAGAGGAGGGGTGTCAACAGAGAAAGGAGAAGGAGATGAAGGACGGGCGATCGATTTCACAATCTGAGGTCGGAAGATGTGAGAACGGCCTAACGAGAGAGGGAAGAGAGTGAAAGTGATGAGAGGGAGATTTGTGAAAAAAGATTTGAGTGATAAAGTGGCATCTCCGTGGACAGAGACGAACCAGAGACTGAAGTGAGATCATCTGCAGTTTGAGCCTCCGGGGGGCGCCGTTGGAGAGAAACTGGAACTGCAGGAGAGAAAATGTAGAGCGGGAAATGATACACAGAGGAGGAATGAAGAGAAAGAAGTAGAGAGAGTGAAAGAGGAACGGCAGGGGGTCATTTAACTCAGGTTACATCACAGAAATCTCAATCCCTTGGCTCAATCTGATTAAACCAAATGCTTTCATTTCAGCATCATTTAGTTTTAAATTCAGCAATTAATTTTCTTAATGTCCAATAATCGCTCTCATCTCCCCAGGGTGTACACACTGCACGAGGGTTTTAACAACCTAGAAGAGCGGTAGCTCTGCATGATTCAGCTTTGTTCATATTTGTATATAAATGAGCTGTTATATAACATTTAATATCTTCTCATTTTATAGCTCATTTGAGACAGCTCATTTACTCAAAAAGTGCTAATTTGAGAATCATGACTTGAAAACTGCACTTAAACTTAACTGATCGTTAATGTTCTTATCGGGGAACTTATGAATGATCTTTGTAAATATCTGTTCTTCTGAATTTGGATATAGGTGTGAACATCCATGTTATTCATGGTGTTTATTCATAAAGTGCTTTGACAATTCATTTGCAAACAACTGTGCTCTGCTTTTATTCACCCTACGCAACTCATTTGAACTCTAAAGCGGACGTATATTTGGAAAAGTGTGTTGATTAAGAGCCATATATTCTACGGGTCACATTTGATATTACATGCTATAATAAATACGACCTATTTCCACAAATAAAGCCTGTGGAAGCAGCTTCAGTCAACATCTGTAAGAAGTTTGGGAACTAAATAAACGTGGACTGAAACAAGCGTTTGCCTGTTCCAACATATCACATTACGTAACGTTGATTTAATAAGAGTCAGATATTGACTTTTGGAACAGATTCACCTCGAGGGTTCGCTTCATACGAAAAAGGCTGTTGCCTGAGGTAATGAAGCAGTGCATGTTAAAGTCCCGCGTGCCGTTATTTTGACAAGCGTAACATGCAAACACGAGTGGCGTAACACATACTCGATTTGACAGTAAATCACGCGGGAGGCGAGGTCACACGTCACACATCGGGAATCGGTTAGTGGAAAGCATGCAGCGAGCCTGTCCAGCCTGTCGGTACCTTTTCCTGAGCTTCCCTGCTGGAAGATTCTGGGCAGAGACGGAGGCTGAGAGAGGCTCCGGGTGAGCGAAGGCTGAGTTTCGGAGGAATTGGTGGGGTTTTGGGGTGAGGAGGAGGATTTGGGAGTGGAGAGGATGGTTTTAGGGGCGAGAGCAGTGGACACAGTGAGAGAGGTCTTCTGCGGGGCCGTGGAGGATGCTACGACATTCCTGGGTGATGACAATACCGGGGAGGAAGCTTTTGGAGTAAGGGAGGTGATCTCAGAGCTGCTTGGCTGCTGCGGTTTAGAAGGGGTGCTCGAGGGGGGATTGTTTTCTACAGAAGGCTCTGCTAAAGCAACAGTGGACACAGGTTCAGAGGATATAGCAGGTGAAGTGGGAGGTGGTAGGATTTCTGGAGATTTGGAGGATTCAGAGGCTGGAGGAGAAAGATCGGAGAGAGGCGGGACAGGGGAGGCGCTATCGAGTGAGGGAGGAGGACCAGGTTGTGGGTCAGAAGAGGCAGGGGGTTCGGGTGGAGGAGGGTTGGCCAATTTTTTGTGCTTGGATCTGGGTGAAGGCTGAGGGGAGGGGCCGGGGGAAGGCTGGATGTCTGACTGCACAGGGGTGGGGGTGGTGGTGGTGGTGGAGGTGGAGGTGGTGAAGAGGTGTCGGCTGCGACGGGGCGAAGGGCGAGGAGCGAGGGGCAGAGGAGGACGGGAGAGGACAACGGGGCTGGGAGGACAGGCATCCCGTTCACCGGCTGGGTGGATGGATGGATGGATGGATGGGAGGATGGATGGAGCAGTGAAAACCAGATTTTGGTAGGAAGGAAAAGAAATGATGGAAAAGACAGGGAGAAAAAGTCATGACGTGAGAATGAAAATGAAATGATGATCGAAATCACATCACTGTGGGGATCCCATGTCGCTCATGTGAGAGGTCGTCATGAGGATCCGCTGTTAATCTCATGACTCACGGGTTGAAATGACACCACACATGAAATATGGAGCCGTGATGAAATTTTAGCTCAATTTCTATCATCTACTTTACTCTACATGCAGACATCTGAGACTCATGTCCACCTCAAACTGCAATGCAAGAGCCCTGTCAGCTGACTTTGACTGGAATTTCAAAATAAAATGCTGCCCAACTCAATTTCAATAAGTTAATGTTGTCTCTAGATCAATAACGAACTTGTTGGTTCGGGATCAACATGACATAACCAATCAACAGCTCATCCTGTGTGCACATAAGAGTCCATACAAGAAAAACACAAAACAAAAATCAGACAAAAATAAAACATTTAATTCAAACAGCAACTGTAGCATTAGCAACAAGCTACCTTTTAGTTTTAGCTTAGATTTTCCAGCTAACAGTAACGCACTACTATAAAGCAACTCATTAAATTCAGCTATTTTCCATTAATTAGGCCCAACAGAGGCTTATACCCTACTTATACTAATTCCCAAACCCTGAAACTGTTTGTAAAGAAAGCTATGTTTTATAGCCTAGTTATAGGCTATAGTTATAGTTTATAGCCTTGGCTATTCAAGCTAACGTTCTTCACACACAGAACACACAAATGTAGTTACCATTTGAATGAAATACACTTTTCGGTTTATGGATAGTTGATCCTTGTGGCAAGTGGTAATAGCTTGTGATGTTATTCCTTGACAACCATACTAGTGGTCCATCCACGGATGACATTTACTTGGTGAAATCTGACTGTTCCTGTTCTGTCTCAGCTCGACTCGTCATTTTATTTCTGTTGCTGGAAGTAGAGCTCAGTGGCTGCAGTCACAGAGAGCCGCTCTAAAGTTTAGTGTTTATGTCTGGGGAGTCTGTCCCTCTCTGGACACAATGACCTCTCTGTGCAATGCTGCAGCATCATCACATGACTCTGAGTAGCGATTAATGTCTAGATGAGAAATATGCGGTGTGCAGGACAAATGGCATGCGTGTGCGAATTACTCCGACACAAACTGAGTCTCGGAGAATCTGACACAGCGAGAGCTAGCGGCGGCTCACACCTCCTTCTCTCTGGCAACAAGAAACAAGCAAGCATGAGCGTGGGAGGAGAGAGGAAGCTACCTGAGGCTGGTAGAGAGGCTCCGGCGGAGTTTCGCTGGCCGGGCGGAGGGGGAGCAGGGCGGTTTGGGCGAACCAGAGTGTGTGGGACAGCTGTAGCAGCCGCCCCCCCCAAGAGAAAGAGAGAAAGAGTGGAGTGGAGGTGACAGGGATGATTGAGTGAACAGGGAAGTAGAGGAGGGAGGGAGCGTGAGAGGAGATCATTCACAGTGAGGATCAGAGAGAGAGACGGGAAGAAGAGTTTGTGGAGGTCTGCGCCCACCTGTAGCAGTGACGGACTTCCTGTCCTCGTCTTCATCGCTCTCGTTGAAGTCGTCCAGGTTGCCGATGTCTGTGGGTTTGACGCTCATCAGGCTGGCGAGACTCTGCATGTCTTCATCGCTGAGGAACAAGAACACAGGGACAGACGTCTATCAGTACATAATGATGGTCAACATTAATCCCAACCACACTTGATGAATAAACGACCAGAATATCACATTGCTAAACCTGCAAAATTAACAGACTTTGACATATGGATATTTAAGTGTCTAAAAACGGGATGAAAATACTAAATATGAGGAAAAAGTTTCTCAAAACAAGTGACATTATCTCATGCAGAAAGATCATTTTACTCAACAAGATTTCTTGAAATAAGATAGTTGTTGCTTGATTTATGATTATAGTGCAAAGCTGAACACTTGAAATAAGAAATTAACTCTTGAAACAAGATTATCCAACACTACTAAATGGTAATGTTGAGTTAATCGACACCTTGGACAGCTTGCCAGTCAGGAAACACACACACACCATTCACTCTCACATTCACAACTAGAGTCTAAGGAACATGCTAATCCTGCATGAGAAAGCTCCTCGTTCCATCCAGGAAATCAAACTGGGATCCTTCTTTTCTGTGAGGTGACTGTGCTCCCCACCAGCATGTACACGGTGAGCATCGGATCATGTGCCGTGACTAATGCGCCGTCGTGCATCTTTAAACACAATGCAGCTGTGGTTGCACCGAGGACCGTGTTACTCATTGCGGATGAAAACAGAACTCACGTGGCTTTCCCCTCTCGGACAAAGACGCACGACAGCGACAGTTTGAGCGTGGCCTCCACCACTTTGACTGACAGCGGCTTCAGCTTCAGCGTCAGGTCGGTCTGGGTCGGCGTCGGGCTGGCGAAACGCTTCAGGTTGATGTCTGCCGACGCCAGAACCTTACGATGCCCCTTGTTCTCCTGCATGGAGTCACCAAAGCAAAGGAGATGAATAGAAATCCACTGCAAAATTTACACATGGATGGATAAACACTAAAAAGACTTGCAAGAAGCAACTTAATATTGTTGTTTCTTGATGTGGAGCTACTTTTAGCACATGTAGGTACTTTAATATGTACTGTATCAAAGTGTCATATGTTGTGTTTGTAAAATATCAGTAAAATAAGAATGGCAGTTGTGTTGAGGAAATCCTGAAGCTGGGTTGATTTGCGACTGAGGAAACAGTTGATCAGACAAGTGGTGGAGACATGCTTACACCCTCAAGGACAAAGGTCCACTCTTTGTCCTCAAACTCCTCTGCATTGATCTCCTGTGGAGACGAGAAACACAAAACACTCCGTGTGAACATCAGCCGTGCTTGCACATTTACTACATGACTGCTTTTTCACCCACATCCTCCTTAGAGCTGCAGCTAGAAAGCACAAATTCACTCATCTGATTACGTAACATCGACTCCATATGCTGCATGCACAACTGTGACACACACGTTCTAATTTCCTAATTTCTGCTATTATTCTACAACATCTTCCACTACTTTTACCAGCTATCTTTCATACAGTATGTAGAGGGTAAAATAACAATCTGCCCACCTCAATACATGACAATACACAGCAGTTACTGGACCTGCCCTCCTGTTTTTGTCAGGCTCGTTTGCAATACGTGATGCAATACAGTTGCTTCACAAAGTGCTCTGAAATCTCCCACTGTTTTGCCTCTATTATTAAAACACCCTGCAGTCGCCCAGTCACTTACAGCCATGTGTGTCAGTGTGTAGACAGTGCAAACAGTGTAAACGGTGCGTGTTGTGGTTATGGCACCTTGAAGAGTGTGACGGAGATGTCGATGTTCTCAGGGACGGGCCAGACCACCATGCCCTTGTACGGGTTCTTTATGCCGGGCTGCCAACTGTGGAGCTGCACGACAAACAACTTTGTGAGACTCTGTGTGTGTGTGTGTGTGTGTGTGTGTGTTTCATCATGTGTGGGTGTTTGTGGTGTATCCACCTTGGAGCACATGCGTCTGTTCCTCCTGGTCCACACCACCCTCAGCTTGTCTGGTTGCCTGGTGAAACAGACAAACAAGAGTTGAAAACCACACTAATTATTATTAACATGCTCAGACTCATTAACTATTCTCTTCCAAACAAAGTGGTGTTTGGAAGATAATAGTCTACAGTCTAATAGCAGATCTTATGACTGTCACTGCGGAATAATAATGCCTGGGAGGCAATGATAAGACATGGATGCGTGTGTGTGCGTGTGTGTGTGTGTGTGTGTGTGTGTGTGTGTGTGTGTGTGTGTGTGTGTGTGTGCAGATGGATGTGAGGATGCACTATTAAAGCAGCCAAGCTGTGAGTATTAACATGGCATGGGTGTGTATTCATGAAGCTGTTTCTGAGGCCAGGTCCATTGTATTTTCTCAGCCCTACTGCAGAACAGGAAGTGAAAGTGGAAGTTACAGAGTCACGTGACCTGAAGCTGAATGTGGGGTGTGACAGGAAGAGGGAACCCCCTTCCACATAGGCGGCCGAGAAACACACAAAACGAAACAATAAAATATTCACACTTTTTGAATCCAGCAGCAAATGTACAAGCATTTTAAGGTCAAACGGATGTCAGTAGCAAGTTAATACGTGTTGACTTTCGGTGTCTACGTGTTCAAGCGTAGCAGCTGTGTGTGTACATGCGTTAATGCGGTATGTGTGTTAGGAGGTCAGGACTGGTGTCAGAAATAGCCCGAACGGCTGCACCGAAGGTGACGGAGGAGGACGAGACATGAGAATCTGATCGGAAAACACAGAAAAGACACACAAAAGAAACCCCAGAGCAGCATTTAAGAGCTGTTTTCACACAGGCCGACATTATAGGGGCGTGATGCAGTCCAGAGACGTGTAATTACAGCAGATTACCCTCGTTGTTTTGTTTCTGGTCAGACAAATGGGTTGAATCCTCGAGGATAAATAAACATTAACTGCACCTGTGTTGGTATGATTAAAGCTGAGAAAGTGTTTAGCGTAGAACAGGACATTCATTAGGCCTCTCTAGTACTTAATCACGTCTCTGCTGCTATTTAGTCTCTCTCAGCATCGCTTTATCATCTTCTGATTGCTGTTGTGCGTATTCTGCTGGATCCCCACCCCTGTGCTCCGATAGAGCTGTCATCTGAGTTCACTTGAGTTTAAGTTTACACCTTTTCTCTTTCACAATCCTCACAATTCAATTGATGATTCTCTTCTCACCTTTGCTAACAGGTGATGATTCAATAATAACTGCATGATTAATGGAGTGGGAATACCCCCCCTCATCACAGCTGCACTTTCAGTCGTTGAGTCATCTCTTATACGTCTTCGTCATCGTGCATCATGGTAACAAGTCTGTGCAGGTGGCAGAAGCCAGTGGTCTCAAATCATGGCACTAGATTAGAACGAGCCATCCACCCCAAACACACACACAACCACACACACAACCACACACACCCTTTAACACAAACATGTGACTTGTGAAATGTTTTCAAAACCCCCCACGTGGTAACATCTTCATTTTCTACATCTGATCTTTGATGTGTCTGTGACACCGTATCTACGCAACAAACCGACTGATTTCAAGCAAAAAACACACAACCGAAACTTCGAAGTTAACCTCCACTTTTTCCTCACTTCCCCCTGAACTCTCTCCTCCTCTTCCTCTCTGTGGTTCTTGACTGCTGCCGCCCTGTTTGAACATCTCTGTGCCGGGCTTTCAAGCTCTGATTTCATCACACTGAATGTGGGAGTTGTCACTCTTTCCAAAAATCCCTCGACGCCTTCACTTCTCTCTGCCGCTGATCTCGCTCTGAAATTTTATTGACGAGAGGTTTCAGTCGTCTTTGCCTCTTATCCTGCTGCTTGACAACCCGCTTACACAATTATTCTTGACATCAATGTAACCTGGACTGATAAGAGGGTGTGACGTGGGCCGAGGTGATTCAAATTCAGCAGAGAAACGTCTTTGTAATGTTTTCCTGACCTTCAAGTTGGAAATATTTGCCAGTACGACATTAAAAAAGGGTAGAAGTGCGATACGGCTTTGCTCTTTCACTATACGGGTTATTTTTTTCCATGTTCAGTGTTGCGCCAGATGTGAATAATGGCTCATGCTGCATCACCTGGCCTCTTCCCAAACATTTTGTAAAACAGGAAATTGCACAATATGGGAAGAGCTTGAGTGCTGTGAGGTGATTACATCCCTTAAAAAATAACAATGAGGAACCAGGAAGGCTCCTGTTGTTCCAGTAGTGATGAATTATTAAACAACGCCGTTATGACCTGAAATGAAACGATACAGACCGTTCACAGCCAGTCGAGTCCTGCTGTCTCATCACCAATAAGTGGAATGTCAGCGATGCTACAAGGCAGCTGTGGTGCAACAACATCCTCTATAGCACATCTTGAGCTAACTTACTTTATCAAAGCTATTTCCCTTTTCTGCAAGTTCATACTTCTACTCCAGTATTATACAGAGCTGACTGCTTTACTTCTTTCCCTACTTAAGTACTGGAAACAAATCCTGATGTACTATTGTTGGTTAAGACTTGGTAAACATCAAGACTTGTGTAAATGCATATTTCTTTACCTTTACCATTTACCATTTATAGATGTTTCTACCTCACAAGGTCAAGCACTAAACATGATGCCAAATACACACCCATGTTACTTTACACCTGAAGTAAAGGGGCAGCTTTGAACCTTGAGTCTTTATGCTGTTAATTACTCCTTATCCTTAGTTAATTCCTAGACTGCTCAGTGTGCCTTGTGTTGTCTTGGTGGAACAAGTAAAGGTCATTGAATTGAAATGAATACTCTGTGATGTAGATCTTGAGCTAAATCACTTGATTAAAGCCATTTCCTCTATCTGGAGCTTCACACTTCAGTACAATGGAGAGAGGATTACTTGACAAGTCATTTCACTTTGTTGAACTTACACCTACAACTACATTGGGAGAATATTACATTCTGATGTACCAGTACATATGCTATAAGACTTGGTTAAGTTCATATGCTAACGTACATGGGAATAATATACACTGACTTATATGGACTCATATATTGTTGGTACTGTGACAGCAAGACTTTAAGTAATACCTGAGCGTTAATTCACTGTGGTATTACTACTTTATACAGGGGTAAAACGCGTGTGTATCTGTGCCACTTGTCTCCATGTGAGGGGCGGGACTCGAACCCGCGTCTGGAGTCGCTCTCAGCCACGAGCAGGGAGGCGGAAAAAGAGCCGCAACGTTACATCTAATAATAGGTCCCAGCGTCTGTGTGCGTTTGTATGGTGGGGGTGATAGACTTCTCATACAATAGAAAATGAGCTCCTAGCTGATGGCCTGACTCCAGAACTCACCATTTCTTGGTGCACTCCAGAGACAGCTCCTGATAAGAGGCGACAAACTGAAACTTTGAAGCCTTCTTGCCAACTCTCTGCAGCCGCTTCCACACAGACGTCATGACGTCCTCTTCAGCAAAACTCAACAAAAAGGGAGGAAAACACACAAGTGCGAGTGAAAACAAACGCTCCTCCGGTGCGACAATAAATCCAACTTTGTCTCCTTAAAAGGTCCTGCTCGCTCTTCCTCCTCCTCCTCCTCCTGTCCTGTTGCTCCTGATGATGATGATTATGATGATGGTGGTGAACTTCACACAAGCTGCGACATGCGCTCCTCAGCCTCCACAGCTGAATGACGCTCGGAAATAAACAGTAGTGTCTCCTCCATGTGCTGGACAGAAAGAGCTCGTAGGCTACAAGGAAACGCCCGACACGCAGCTGAAGTTGCGGACGAACAACTGCGACTACTTCTGCTCTCTCTCTGCTGCCTCCCTCCCTCCCTTAGTGACTAGGCAGACAGACAGGCATGCAGAGGGTGAGACAGGATATGCAAAGAGTCTACTGGTGATGCAGCAATATGCAAAGGTCTTTTGTGTTTTATCAGTGCAGCGTGTGAAGGCGACCTGTAGACTTTGATCCTCGACTGTCGGTGTCGGTGCTTATCGCGTCTGTAATGTTTCTCTTTAATCAGCTGAGCAAAAAGTGCAGCCACACTGCAGAGACGTGTCAAAGCTGAACGAGAAGGAATTATCTTTCATAATCAGCTGGGACAGGTCACTGGGGTCTGTCTGGACTCGACTCATTGACTCTTAGTAATAAGAGCAAAAAGCGGAACAGGATGCATTTATGAGCCTATCTTTTGGCTACCTATATCTCTATAAAAGAATGAGTTTGCGTTCGTAGAGAGCTCGGTGCCATTTCGGTGTGAACTTTTAATTTTTCATGCCATAAAATGCCTACAACATACATTGAGTTAAAAAAAAAAAACAACCCTTCTCCACTACAGCAACTCCAGTGCTGTTTCGGACTCGGGAGCTACGTCATTACGTCACTCTACACGTTCCATTAAAACTGGCGCCAACGGCATTGGCGGACTTTGGATTCATAGAGTGAAAAGTATAGAGTTAAGAGTTATTTAGACAAACATGAGCAAAGCGTAAAAGTGTCAAGTCCCAAAAGACTTTTCCACTTGTCGCTTTATTCAAGGTGCTTTTTGGTTTCTTTAGTCTTCCCTCAACTTCTTTGGCTGCTATTTCATCACATACAATAGTGAAGAAAAAATGGTGCTTGACGATTTTCCCTTGGTTTCAATAATCCCGCCCCCCGAACTTTTGACATCAACAACTCTTACTACAGGGCCAGCAATAAAATGGTTCTGTTTTGGAACTGGTTTTCTGGGGCCAAAAGCCAGTTATTTGTTTGTGGAAACAGAAATAAACAGTTTAAAAGTTAACACAGTCCAAAAACATGTATTAAAGGCAAAAAAGACTCTAAATTGCCCCTAGGTGTGCCAGAGTAGATTACCTGAAACATAATTTGCAACATTCCTCTTGACTACTCAATGTACTGTATTCCAAATACTTTGATGATTTAAAAGCTGCTTAACTGTATGTATGTGACACTCATGATCACTTTTCATGATTCTCAGTTACTCCCCATTCCCCAGTTCATCCATCCTGCTGGGTCAAGATTTTCTGCATATGTACATAAATTTTAATGTGACCCACACTTTAACCGTTACCATATATTTGTCTATACAATACAATTAATCACGTCTTGTCTTTAAAATATGTAATTCCATTTATTCCATCACATTTATTCCATTACTCCCCAAGAGTGCTCATAGTTGTATATCCAGTCACTTCCTGAGTTTTAGCTGCGTCACTACTGCCCAGAAAACTGTGTTTCGGCTTCAGAGGGATAGTTTCCATGGAATGGGCCAACCGAGTCCAGGCAGTCTGTGTTACGTGTGTGTGTGTGTGTGTGTGTGTGTGTGTGAGAAAGTAAGCAAGTGTGTGTGTTTGAGCTAGGTCAAGGCGTAGGGATTTTCCTCGGTGAGAGCACGGGTGTATTTTTAGGCCGGGGAGCAGGGATGGATGGATGGACAGAGGCAGCTGGGGTGGAGGAGTGCAGGGCAGCAGCAGCAGGAGTCAGAGGGGAAATCAGCTCTCTCATGACTCAGAGCCGGGCTAATATTACACCGTGGGTCCAGCACTCGGAGCTGCGTTATTACCATCGGGACCTCCAGCTTGCCCGGCTTCCTTTCATACTTCCTTGTAAACAGGACTGAGAGCTGCCACGCCACAGTTAATGTTCCCGATCCAACACTGACCTCTGTGTAGAAACAGAGAGGTGACCCTTCATACAACATGTCGCATCCTCATTTCAGGGGAAGCGACACTTAAAATCTGAATTATAACACCAAATAGTTTCTCCCATAATTGAGCGGTGCTTTTCTGCATATCTGGACTCCACATACATGGGAAACAGGCCTAGGGATGAAGCTGAAACTCCCGTTTGATAGTATCAGTGTTGAGATCTGTGGATTCCTTGAAGTTTGCATCAGTGTTCAAACCAAGAATATCAGTAACTTTATCTGAGGTAGTGGTGTCTTGGCCGCCTGTCTGGCGGAAATGAGGGGAACTCCCGACCATTTATCTCACATGAACCAAACATAACATGGACAAGACTTAAAGTCGTCGCCTCGCATTTCATCCAGTCTTTCATCAACAGCTCCCATGACCCCCTGCTTCTCCGTAACACCATGGAATAACATCCTCTGTTTAACTCACTGTTTGGATTGGGAGACCCCCCGACACCAGAAACAACATACTGTATCTTAGATTTAAACCCGGATTTCAGGGTGCTTGGACACTTTTTGATCTATATGTTGTTGTGCCCCGGCCCCTCGCAGAGTTTCCTATTTTCGGTCTTAAATCAAACACAGATCCGTCCGTCGTGCTATTTCTTGCCTTTGTCGAGTCCTGGCGTTTTAGTAGGAGGGTGTTTCCTCACATGAAGCACTGATGTCACCATTCATTGATTATTCTAATGCCTTATTGTCTTCTCTGCTGTCCCTGCTGGCCTCCATTTTGTCTGAGTGATCACCAACAATACGGTGAAGGCAAAGAGGGAAGAGAGGATGTGGACAAACAGGTGTGAAGACAGACCGAAACAGACAGAGCCACAAAGCAACGTGTGGTGATGAAGAGGCAGAGAGACAGACAGGCAGATAGATTCTAACAATAACCACGACATATGGCGATTATAAATAGACAACACGGTGAGACTTTGTGCTCAAACGTCACCTTGCCTTCATTCCCGCACAGCAAATGGTTTTTGCTCACTTCACTGCTTTCAACAGGACCTCAGAGTGTGACCTCAGAGCAAAAGTAAGAGGAGGAGGAAGAGGAAGGTCTGTATAAATGAAGGACTGGACACAGTGGATCTCAAAATGCACAGATACATGGAAGGTTGTGGTTATTTTTTAGATTTAGAGCTACCTGGGCTTTTCCATTTGATGTAGAGAGTTCAATAAGAGATTTAATGTTTTTTGAGATATTTGGACTTCCCAGCTTTTTTGCACATAGTGTGCGTAATTTAAGGATATTTTTTTCTATTACTTTTTTGACTGTACTCTGTATTCATTCATTTTCTCAGCTTGCTGTATACACACAATATTGAATGATCACATCTCACGCCTCGCATCTCCTCTTCTGAGACCACCCAGAGGTGCTCATTTAAGCCCCCCGTCCTTGAAAACTTTTCTGCCCGAAAACAAAAGCAAGTCAATGCATCCCAGTTTTGGATTGTGAGCGGAGTCAATGCCAGGTTTCCTGGCTTTGTGCCGTTTCCGATCCTCTATGTGGGACACCACTCTGACAGCCTGCGGAGCTACTTCCACAGACAATACACACAATGAATGGATCAGTTTACACCTGACCCAGGGAATTAGGCCAACACGCTGCCGCTGTCACAAACCCATGGCGTTCCCACTCTGTTCTTGCAATAATTTTTCCAGGACATTTTCAGCTGCTTCAGTTTGACATACGAAGTGGACACACCATATACTTAATACTTCCTACTCATCTTTTGGGTTGCTGCCATGTTCAGTCTGATTTAAGAAAAAATGTGCAGTCTAGAAGTATAACTGATGTATGAATCTTATAGATTTTGACAGATTTACAGATTATGAATGCACAAACCTTCGGACAATCTGTGTTTATGTACAGGGTGAAGAGAAAGAGAGAGAGGATAAATAATTCAACAAGAGGACTGATTTTTTCAAAACAGTTTTCCATGGCTCAGACTAATGATGCAGGTTTTTTGAAAACCCTGATGATCAATAAAATAACAAGTTTTAAGAATCAAAACATCTTAAATGTTCAGATACATTATTTTGCTGTGAAATGGCAGCACTTTTCACAGAGACAAATAACAAATTTGTGAATGAATGACGTGTGTCCAGGTTTTATTCTCTACCTTTTCCTTAAGTATGCTTGGACATATGCCAGCAGATATCATTGAGTAAAGAAAAAAAAAAAAAATCAGGTGAGATGATGGACAGCTGGAAGTGGCTAGCGTGTCCTAATGAAGACTGGCAGAGTCTTTGGCACCCCCCTGTGGAAAGGAAAACAAGCTGCAGAGCTGCTGAACAGGCAAAGCTTTATTCAAAGTCATAATTAGAAAACTAAACTGCCTTGAACAACACTGAAGCTGGGTTTATCTAATAAGAGGTGCTGCCTGCGGGCACAGACCTCCTTTTTGCACTACAGGTTTTTGGATGAATAAAGAGCTGTGGGTCCGACGTCTCGGAGCGTCACTGGCTCACGTGACCTTCATCATCATCATCACCACCATCATGTATCAAACATATTTACAATGAGAACCTTAAGAAACGTCTGCAAACAATAACGCGCTTTGAGAGGAGACAAAGCCTGTCTGAGGTCCAGACTGAGCAGTAAAGAGAGAAATACACCAGTGAGTCCGATCGCAGGAGTGCGGCGTTCCAACAATCAGGAAGTAGACGTGTTCCCAGATCGACTGGTAGATACGGAAACGACAGCCTTTTAAACGAATACCAGGTCTGACCGGGCATCGAGAAATGCCTGAGAAATTAAAAATTTGAAGCATCAAAAGTGATAAAAACGTATTTATGATAACAAAAGTGAGGAAAACACATGACAGTTGAAATCAGAGGAGGGGGGGGGCATGCGAGGAGGTAAATTATCAGATGGGTTTTAGATTTAACTGAAGTCTCCAACATCTGTGATGTGATGAAACCAAAACCAGGCTTTTTTTTTTTTTTTAGCAATTTCTGTTTCGCAGCCATGGGGAAGTGGCCTCAGTTAAGTCGGTTATGCTTGATTTGCTTCTGTCAGGTCAAGATAAGCGTTCACAGCCACACCAGACCAGGCAAGGCCTCCACTTAACACGCACAGTTTAACCCTCATTTTCAATCCACATGCATTTCCATCACTTCCATTTATTCAATCAAAATCTGCAACTTCCATCCCTTTAACAACGACAGGAAAGCGTTTGAACATCTGTATTTTAACATATTAAACCATGTAACATCATCGTTTGCTAACAATCTAGGTATGAGGAGCAACTTTTGACATTTTCTCTCTTTCCTATTTCAAGTGCATTCGCTGACCAATTTCGAAACCCAGCTCAACACACGGATTCACTCAAAGAGCGACGCTGCAGAGCAGCCGACCAGAGTCAGAACGCCAGGACAGAATCGAGTAGAAACCGCGGTCCCACTAATCCATGGTTGAAGCTTTTTTTTTCTTTTTTTCTTTCCCCCCATGCCGGCTACTGGTTGATCTCTTTGAGGCTACGCAGTGAGCTGGCACAGCTGGTGATGAGGCTGCAGAGCTGGATACTCGTCTCCAGGGAGGCTGAACTCTGTAGCTGGGTGGTGGCCCAGCGGAGTTTGGTTAGAACCGCTTCCTCGGCTTCTTGCAACACAGTTTGGAGGGCAGAGCTCTGCGGGCTAACTGGGGGACGTGCGGGCGCCAGGGCCGTGGCGGAGGCAGGAGTGGAGGGAGCGGGGGCGACGGGCGGAGGCAGGACAGCCCGTCCGCCCGCCGCAGCGCCCTCGCAGTGCTCCGGCCGGGGCACCGACACGCTGGCCGGACTGCTGATGGGAGCGCCGTTCACCGCAGGGGCTGGGGGCGCTGCCGGGACGTGGGACGCCAGCTGTCTCTCTCTCACCTGGGACAACGCTGCCTGGGCATTGAGAGCTGAGGGAACAAAGAAACACATATCATTAGTGTTAAAGTGCATGCAATTACCCAGATGAATGGGACAAGGTAAACAAGAAAGACGAACTGTTGGGACGTTTTTCTAAGGTCTACAGCTCAGGCTGAGCTTCAGCTGGAGACACCATTCAAACTTCAAACTGGAGACACAGGTCCACTGTGCTGGTGTGACGTTTTGATCGCTTTTATAGTTTTATATCAAACGCCGTCCAATGATCATGATGCCAGAGACACCCTACTCCCACTCTGCTGCTATCACCATGGCAACCTCAGCGGAACTCCCGGCCCCTCCCACTAGCTACTGTCACCATGGCAACCTTGATTAAAGCAGCTGGTGCAGTACTAGTAGTAAAAGAGGTACTAGTACTACTATTACCACTGTTTTTCCGCATAGGAGAAATTCCTTGCTTTAATTACAACAAGAACCATTTATCAGCCTCAGTCAGGGAGGCAGGTACCCTCTCTATGTTTAAGAGTAGCCTCACAACTCTGTTCATTGATAAAGCTTATAGTTTGACCTGGACCAGCCTCTACAGGACTAGACTGCGGGGGAAGTCACCCTCGCAAACTAAAGCTCTCTGTCCTGATCCTAGCTGCTTAGTACCAACTTGACTTCTTCCCTAGAGTCTGTGGCTCTTCATATTGATGTTTAGTTAATAACGTTTATTTATGTCACACAAAAAAGTTTGGTGTGGAGCAGCTCTACATATAAAGTCTTGAGATGGAATCGTCATGAAAGGCCAGTGGTGGAGGAAAATTGAAAGAATACTACAATTAAAAGACAGAAAACATGAAAAAAAACATGTGAAATTATTACTCATGTGCATCACGGGTTCGTACCAGGGTTGTCCTTGTCAACATCAGAGTCCAGCTCCTGACACGAGACACAGTAGTTTTTCTGCTGTTTGTCCTGGAGGAGGATTGTCTGGAGAGAGAACAAACGTAACACTGCATTATTAAAAGAGCAGTACCGGCCTCGCCCCAGACACAAAACCAAACTGCACTTCACTGATAAGGCCTGGTCGGGCACACAACACAATCTCAACAGACTCATTATTCATTATCTATTTATATTATCTAATCTGCAGACGACAAACATAACAGCTGCTTTTATGCTAATCGGGGCCCCGACTCCGATTATTTCATGTTTGTTCCTCTTCCTCTCCATGACGTCTGACTTAAGAAATGTGCAATCTGTGGCTGTCACTCATCTGTGGTATAAGCTCTTACATGCTTAGAAATTCTGACTAATTTACAGACTGTGCATGTGCAAAGCTTCTAACCCGACGGTGTTTACCCAGAGGCTAGGGGAAAAATAATTTTCAAGCACATCCCACTTCCTCTTTCATTTAAGCATTTTTTATGACTGGACATTTGGCCAGTAATTTTCCAGGTTTTGCAGATCTGCCTTTATATCCTCACCTACAGTCACAAGCAGTGGGTAATGACAGAAGAGAATGATACAAGTGGCTAGTCAGTTTTCTCCTCAGGGCGACTGGGCTTAGTCTTAGAGACAGAGTGAGGAGCCCACACATCGAGGAAGGATGTCAAAGTAGAAGTGCTGCTCCTTTAGCTTGAGAGGAGCCAGCCGTGGTGGGTCAGGCATGGGGAAGAGTCCTTTTTCACCCTTATTTTCAGGCCTGCCTGTCTTGGAGGAAACCCAGAGGCAGACCCAGGACTCACAAGAGAGATTACATCTCACAGCTGGCTTGGGAACCCCTCAGGATCTTCCCAGAGGAAGCAGGTGGAAGTAGCTAAGGAGAGTCTGGGTGGGTCTGGGTCTCCTAAAACCAGACCTGATTCTAAAATATATTGTACTTTACATATATTCTACTGCTACCATCCCAAATGTATTTGCATCTACCTACTTGCATCTGTCCACTCACCCCACACACATCGCAGCACTCTCCCAGCATCTTGTATCCCTTCAGCAGGTAGTCTCCCATCAGCTTGCTGATCTTGTCCTGTCGCTCCCTGCGAGCCTGGATCACCTTCATCTCGGCCTCTGTCGGAGGCTCCCACTCGAAGTCCTCATCATCTGGAAATGAATGGCAAATCTAAGGTTCAACCTCAGGGCACTTTCACCTGTACTGCACCCAGAAGACCATCATAAAATGCTATGTTTTTAACGCTACGATGCTCACTAGCCGTCCCCGGCAGAGCTGTAACGCGCCTTCCACCTCTGTTATCACTTGGCTGATTTCACTTATTTACACATTCACGCTTATTAAGACGTGTCTACAAACTTTATCGAGGTTTATGTTGATTTGGAGCGTGATTAGCTTCGCCGCAATGCTCTGCTATGCAGAGATAAGCTAACGTCAGCTAACGGCGGGCTACGTGCTGGTGATGACAAACCTTAGAGCGGGTAAAACAGGACATTTTAATAGCTGTATACAAACGGCAATGAATAGCTCAATGAAACGAGGAAAAATGCCAAAGTTAGCTCGGTTATAAACCCAGAAGTTCACGAACCTCCATTCAGAGCCATGTTGCTTCAGTGCTACACGTTGTGCGTGATGACGTCAGCGACGTCAGCGTCTCCCTCGTCTTCTTCTTCAAGGTTTTATGAGTTGTCGCTTCACTGCCTCCCTCTGGACAGTCTGCCTCATATTTATTGATATTAATTCCAAGAAATGTTTTCTAATCTAATTTAATATTGTGACAGGCTTCTAATCTATACAAACTCAGTAGCCATAGAGACCATTAGAATCTTACTTACTGAACTATATTATTAACTGTATTATCATTTGGGGTTTTTCTTATTTTGCCTTAAATGCTGAGAACAACTTCCCATTGAGATCTGCAGTCACCGTCTTCTCTCTAGTGTTTTCAATTATTATTATTGTTTTTCCTATTTTCCTATTCATTATTATCGTTTTTGTTATATTGTAACTACTGTACCTATTAATTATTATCTAAAATTAAGTTTCTGTGTGGACTGTTGTATATTGTGAACTTAACAATGCTTCCTGATTCTTGATAGTGATCACGTATTATACATAAATGTATAAAACTATAAGTACACAACCATGATTTCTGATATACTAAATTATTGAGAATGATGTTGCAAACCTTCTCTTTTCACAATTATTTTATTGTATTTTCACAGAAAGAAAAAAAAAACACAACAACAGATGAGTATATCACTGTAATCCAAAGCACACTGGTTTTCATGGGCTTCAAAGTGATTTCTTCAAGCGATTTTCCTTTGATTCCTGCGTATGCTCTGAGGCGAGCTGAAGAGGTTTTTTGTCAAACATTCACACCTGTGGCTCTGCAAGAGTCTTTGGTCACTACGTTTTGGGAATCCCAAAAACACTCCTTCTACAGCTATGTGATCTTAACTAAACAACAACAAACAAAAACAAGAAGCAACAAGTTATGTGAGGGGGGACTGATGTTACATCTGTACACCTTGTTGCGTTGATAAGTAATTTTGTCATCCCATAGATTAGTTATTGTCGTTTGGTTTCATGACCACCGCTTTGGGTTTTCGTCACTTCCCCTTGCTCTGGGTTCTTGCTCTGCCTCCAGGGTGACATCCTCTCTGGATAGAAGGACCAATAGAGGGATTCAGACACACAAATATACACTCGTACATTGTTCTCATTGACATTGCAACAGCAATGGATTGTTGAGTGCTGTGTGTGAAACCTCACCTTCACTGTGGGGGAGTTTTCAAGACTGAAGGAAGAAAGACAAGAAAACAGAAACAATCAAAAATGGAACCACAAATAAGATTGTCCCATTGCATGATTTCTGGTGGATAGCACCAAAAATAAAAGTACTAAGTCACTCACGGCGATGTGCAGTTTTTACTCTGCTCAGGTGTGAAGGCAGGTTGATGTGAAAGGAAGAAAACAGTCAGATTAGACAGTAATCATTGACAATAGGCCATCAAGTAAACTGCAATCTGCAGTGCAAATTAAATGCATGTTGTTAGTTGAAGTACGTACCCGCGGGTTTGGGGTGCATGAGCATCAATGGGATCTCCACTGTGACGTCACTGTGCCGAGAAAACAAACCAGTCAATCAAGTCATTAGGTTGAACTGGTGCTTACTGGTTACTGGCTGCGTGGGCTGTGACCTGATGTTACATAAGGGACACTCACCTGGCAGTGAGGCCGCCCAGCAGGCTGCATTAAGGAAAGAGGGACAGCGACGAGGTTATTTTGGCACAATTCGTTCACATTTTGAAATCTGACGGCAAAAAAAACGATTGACTGTGCTCATGCTCACCCTCCTCCCGCCACCATGAGGTTAATTTTAATCTTGTAGGAAACCAGGATTCCCAACACGTCTTTTTCGGTACCCTGCCGCAGACTGTGTAGGAGCACAATTACAAGGATTTGAGGGATTAGATGGTTTAATTCAGTTAAGAGTCTGTGATGAGACGCCATGCACATACCGGGATAAGACTACAAAAGTAACGCATGCATCGCGTGCTAAGACGTACAAAACTGGAGCGGCTCATCTCGGATATAATCCCTCTGCTCCATCGCATGTGAAACCTACATGGTGGTGGATGCCAAGTTGGTGTCCTCGTCCTTCAGTCGTCCGTCCAGAGCCAGCCCTCTTTTCTCCTTGTTCTCACTCAGCATGGGTGTGATGGACAGGGTGTTCTCGTATTTACTGCTGGGCTCCACCGTCTCCCTGTACATGAGGAAACCACAGCACACACACATCAGATGTCAGACTGGTCTCCTGTAGTATCCTGCACTCGATGTTGGATATTTGTCACGTCCACGCACCCGAACTCTTGGGTGAAAACCGTCTTGGTGTATTTGTCTGCACAGTACAGGACAATGTCTGTGGTTTGGTCCACTGTGTGAAGAGGGAAAGATGAGAAGATGAAATGTTGAATCGTACTGTTTTAAAACAGTTAAGTATTCGCGTCATCTCAGATGCCCACCAGTGACTTTGAATTTCTTGACTGTTTTGTTGCTCTCGTTGTTGATCTTTAAGTTGATTTTGACTGCCTCGCCGTGGAAGTACAGCTGTGGACAATAAACAAAACAACAGTTGAGTAACTTGAGCTCCAGATGGTGGGAATGTTGGAAATGTTTCTGGGAAATCTGCAAGTGTGACGCTTTCGTCTTTACATCTTTCTCGAGCGAAGCTTCTAGATGAACAGGCTTGTCGGACATCATGAAGCTTTTGCAGAGCTCAGCCTTGGGCCCGGCGCCCACCTCAGTGGGGGCGTACTGGATTTTACGGATGATGAGGCGAGCAGTGTCCCTGTGGGGGTCGGAAGAATAGAGAGAGAGAGAGAGAGAGAGAGAGAGAGAGGAGACTTCAGAGGTGTGGGAGGGAAGCAACCAGCTGGGGAAATGAAAGACCAAAAAAGCCGACTCACTTCTTTTCGATCTTCTCGTCGGGGTTGCTCTTTTCATTGGCCAGGTAAGTCTTGACCTCAAAGTCAACACCGCAGGCCTGGAGGCGACAAAGCGTTTGCAGCTGTAGTAAATGAACCACACAGAGGGTTGGACGATGTCGGGCAGGTTTACACAAACGCTCACCTTGCCCTTGTCATCTGGTCCAGGCTGCAGAGAGACTGAGCACGGCAGGTTGTTGGGAATCTGCAGAAGTCAAAGGACAACACTTATTCTTCTCCCCCTCCCTAAGAATGCATTGGAATCACTCATCGGTAGATAAGAGTTTGGCGCCTGGTTGTACTTCGAAAGAGAAGGGCATGGCGTTGTCCCCGGCCTTCTTCATCAGGGTCTCGTGCATGGCGGACAGGGTGGGCTTGTGGCTCTCGGGATGGATCTGGACGTGGGTGATCCAGATGTCCTTCCTGAAGCACAGACCCATCACATCCAGGTCGTCGCTGCCATAGCGGAAAGCACACGCCAGCTGCACAAACACTGCAGGGGCACAGCAGGGGGTCAGCTGACACGGTCCCCGTTTTTGGACTCCAAAAGACGTCCAGACGTCTTGCGGTTTTACCTTTTCTGTCTCCAAAGTCTTTTGTGTCCAGCTTGACAACACCATCTGTGAGAGAGCGGGATGAGAAGACAATATTAGATTAGTAGACCTCGTTAAGATGCCTACACACACACTCAGTGATGAAGGGACCTACCGACTTGGTCCACCTTAGACAAATGGTCCACGTAGTCTCTCTTTCCGAGGTAGAGGGTCAGCTGTCAGACAAAGGGAAGGGGACATGCCAGTGTCTGAGTGTCCGGTTTGTTTTCTATGCTGTCTACACATTTGTGGAAAATCACTGCATCATCAGACCAAAATGAGAGAAAACTCCAAACAATTGGATGAATGTAGACTTACTCCTCCATTGCCACTGGTCTTTTTGAAAACTCTGCAAGAGAACGGAAAAAAATTGTTACTGAATTTGTTTTCTTTGGTGTGTTCTGAATACACTGAAGTTTTATGCTCTATGTTCTGAATATGAGATGTTTCATGAGGCGATGAGATGAATATCCAAGACACGTGACGATGAGGTTTCAGCTCAACCAGATAAAACAATGAGTCGTTTTAGACTTTGAGGGTACAGCAGGCGTCTCTCTAAGCAGCATAAGGGCCAATTATCCCTAATTGCCTGTTATCCAGTTAGGAGCAGCTAAGTGTGGAGCAGCTTTATCTGATTGTGCCCGGATTGAGAGGCTGGCCCAGGTGAGGGAGCCACAAATGGCGTGGCAGGTCTCCCAAATAGCTCATTACCTGCCTTACTGTCTGAGACCACGTTTTAACCATGCCATTGGCTCAGTAAGCCTCGTCAAACCTTAAGTACTACATGTCACATTTTAGAGTTGGCTCGGCCCTCTCCAAGTCTGCGCCTCTACCCTAAAAGAGCTTAAAGAGCAATTAGAAATTTTATAGTCAGCTTTTTTTAGGGCAGGCTTTTATAGTTTTGTTTTTTGAGGATTTTGTAGGGTTAGGGTTAGGGTTAGAGACAGCGGGACAGAGGCAAACATCACTCACTTTGCCATCTCTGGACGATCTTCAGGTGAGTTCTGTTGGACAAAGAGACAAAAAGAAAGTTGAGGTTTCGAGGACGTTACGGCATCAGTGGGATGTTGTGATTAAGACACCGATCCCTCACTAACTGTCAGATCAGCCGGATTGTTGCCTTGTTTTTAAAGTAGATAAAGTCAATCCTTTGTGATGGGATTAGTACATGAGAGCCAAAGTGTTATTCTACTACTCACACCACGCCATACATGTAGAGACACAGACACTCAAACACGATTATGTCACAATGCGTTCCCCTTAAACGGTTTCCGGGGCAGTGTTTTGTGTGGACTATTCGTGGAAAGTTAAATGGATAAAACCCATTCAGTAACCGGCCGCCGTATTTTAGGAGCTAATGAGAGACAAAGTCCTGACAGAGGCTCTCTATAGCTCCGTAATGAGGATTATTAAAGAAAGGTTAATAGAACTGTGAACATTTCATTGCCCGGTCATTAAAGATTTCAAAATGAACTGGAGGCCCAGACACAGTTGTTGCCCATTTCATGCATCTGTTTTCTGCCCCTTTTCTGAGTTTTACAGCACGTTGCTATGACAGATCTGCCACATTGAGCGTACATGCGATAACGTGAACCTGGCAAAGTGAAAGGAAAGTGAAACAGAGCGTAACCAGTGAAATTAACCCTTGGTTTCCCCGCCTGCTGCTTCCGGATCGAGACTCTAAACCGATTGCGAGGATCGAGGAAGTGCTACACGTTTGCTTATGTCAGGACCATGGGAACATGCAGCACAGAGAGTTTAGCCTGCACTCTCATGGATGTTATTATTCTTGCTCAGTTGAGCAAAATTCAAGTGTTAGCTCTCTTCAAGCTCCTGTCTCTGCTTCCTTTGGCAAACAAAATCTGGTTTGCATTTCTGTGCTGTGCCACCCCAAGGTATTATGGGAGATTTACTCGCCAGCCTGGCATCAATCATTTGGGCTCCTTCCTCTGGCTGCTCACAGTCAGCCTCATGAGTATGCATCACATGCGTTTGTTGTAGACTCAGAGACACATTAGTCTATAAAATGGATTACGTCTAATACAGTTAGGACGACTTCTGGCACAAGCATGTATGGCACTTCAAATATGAGAGCTTTTAGCTTTTCTTCACTTATCGTTCAATTAAAGTCGTGCGTTGTCATCTTTGCAAAAACCCTTGTGTCCAGCCTCCCAACTTTGCATCCATCCTTGAAGACTAGGGTGAAGATGAAGGAGCCTTACCTGTCCTCAGGTGTGTGGGAGCTCTGTGGAGCGCGTCAGGGTGAGAGGAGAGTGCGGCGTCCAGCAGCTGCTCGCTCCCTTTTTATACATGTGGCCTCTCTCTGTGCATCACTCGGGCTTAGCAGGTTCATCATTGTTACTGTGGCCTGCTTCGTAATCCAGTAATGCAATCAGCGGATGGCTTTTTTTGGACTACAAAGGGTTTAATAATACCGCCCAGTTAAATCACGGGGACAGTCAAACAACCACGCAGTCACCACATGGCTGTGTTGGTAGTAGGCTGATAATCCCCTCTCCACATTAGGTCTGCTTAAATTAGGAAAAAAAGAAAATCATTACATTTGGGGCTTTTTACCCTCAAACCAGGCTTTGACAGTTGATCCATTGTGATTCCTTTTATTAAAAATGTCCAAATGCGTCTCGATTCATGGTTTGCTGTTAAATATTTTGGCTGACTTACATTTAATTATAGCATTTGGAGCTGCTATTGTTGGCCCGATCTATCTCTGAGCTGCACCTGTTTAAAATTAGGAGCGGTGCAGCGCTTCATTCAGGACACTCCTAAAAATAATCTTTTATTGTTTTTCATCTTAAAAAAATGAAGACGACCGCGTGCAGCATGCAGGATGTTTCTTCTCAGGGAACCCACAAATCTGTTTTGAAACGGACAGTTTTGTATCACAATAGCCCAGTGGAAGTAGTAAAACAGATGGGATTCAGGATGTTTTCTATTTTAAGGTCTATGTGGAGTAATGTGGATATTTACAGTGTTTCAGTCTGTCTGATCTTCACAGCTTAAGGACTCCTCGTCCCGTTGTGGTGTGGATGATGGGCTGTGCCACTGGACTAAAGCTGTCTTCTTCATCACTGTTTCAGGAACATGCGACAGATTAGTCAAAATCTCCGCAATGATTCCCTCTTGACCTTTGGGAGTCCACAAAGCCTACGCAGGACTATTATAACAAGCTTACGGCAGAGGGTCCAAATCTGCAGATTAAATATAAATAAACTGAAAAAAACAGGCAAATAGATAAATAATAGAGGTGTGTTATTAAATGCTAAATCAGGCAGGCTGTTTTCCAAAATCCAGTCAAAGAACAACATTTTGTCTTCAATGCCAGTACATTGCACTAGACAAAGTCTTAAGTCTTGTTATAACCAAACCAATATCAAAAAGTGATGATAATATTTATAGTAGGATAAAACGGAGACGGTTGATATCATTATGTTGATGACTGTCGATGGATAGATGGATGACAGGAGGATGGATGGACAGACAGACAGGTAGGTAAATAGGTAGATAGACAGGTGTTTACAGTTAAAGCGTGCCCAGGCCTTTTCTATTTACACATCTATAGCGTCCGATGACCTTGGAGCCACCCAAGGTCAACACCTACAGGTTAACCCGGACTTCTCATAGGGTGAGGGTCACTGTCCTGTAAGGTCCTGGGCTTAGCGGAAGGTGTTATGTGAAAGCATTACCAGCTTTGCCGCTGCTTGGGTTGATTGGGAAGTTAAAGCTTTCAAACAATTATTCAACAAAGCAAAATGTTTCCAGGGTGGTATTTACTTCAGGAAGAGGATACATGCCAATCACTGTTTTGTCTGGCATGCTGAAGGATTCCTGGAAAAGTTCGGCTTTCCCATGGCTCTCGGCCTCATCCTTAGGCTTTTAATCACAAAACCAAAACAAACACACACACACAAGCACACACACAAGCACACACACACACTGTATCTCACTAAAGGTAGTAGAGGGGTCAAGGAGGATGGGGAGGATCAGGGAGGATTGGCCCATCCAGAAGTGAAACCTGGGACCTTCTTGCCCTCTCCCCTGTAGCAACAGTGTGAACTCATCCGCAGTGTGACCCCAGCACTATATAAACTACATAAACATATAAAGAATGAAATAAAAAAAGAAGTGCGACTACATGGGCAAAACCCCCGTAGTGTTATCAACAACTATACTGCATACAAAGCAAATGAATTCAACCTTTAATTCACTTGCTAAATATGTTACTAAATATATAGATCACCTCACCAGGACAGCTTATTGGCAGCGTTCCCGTACGCTCTATTAAGGAGCCGCAGAGTTAACCTGCTGAAGGCAGCGCTGAAGCTGAGCGACCGGAGCCACGGGCCACGTTCAGCACGGTCGATTATTCATGTGTCGGAGCAGATTGAGATGAATGAGCCGCGATGAGAGCGGGGGACGGGAATGGCGTTTCGTTTAGCGAGAGAAGGAGGAGAAGTGAGGGACGTCCGGAGGATCCATCTGAATGTTAAACTATCAGCTGGAACACTCTGCCTTTGTTTGAGCTAATGTGGAGCTATCTACCGGCCAAACCATCTAAGTAGTAAACTAAGTAGTAATCTAAATCTAAGTAGTAATTAAAAGTCCACTTGGAGGATATAAAACAGTGATTCTTATACTTATACTTATTGTAATAATCAACATTTGTGAAATGAGGAGGCAGCTCTGTGGCCTTCTGTATATTTGATGGGAATGTGGAGGAATGTGGAGGTGACAGCAGGAGGTGGGTGGAGGTCTGTCACGGGGGCACAGCAATGAACCAGCTCGTCTAGTGCCCCCAACAGGTTAATGAGGGGAAGTGGGCGATGACAGAGGTGTTGCGCAAGACCCTGGGTTACAGTACCATCTGCTGGATCATTGTGGAAATGGATTCATGACTCTTCTTTACGTTTCTATTTTTAGCTGCCCAATTCCTCTCTGTGCTCCTATGTCTGGAAATTTTATTTTTCAGATAAAGCTTCTCGCAAAGGACTTTAAACAGTTAAATAGAGTATTTATCTGTGATGTTAATAGCTATGAAAGAGATGGGTTACGTCAGAAATGCCTCAGATGCGTTATAACAAGCTCTTTCACAAATGTAGTTTTGATTTGGGCATATTATGGTGTGTTCCTGCCTAACTCTGGAGCCTTTTCGAGCCTTTTTTTCTAACTACTGGCAACTAACATGGTCTTCACACCGATTGGCTGCCTTGCCTGCAGCTCAGTGTGTCCACATCCATTATATACAATACGTTAAGGCAGGAGCAAAGGAGGATTCAGATACTGAAGAAGAACCAGGAACAAGTATAATGACATCTCAACAGAGACTCTATATTGTGTACCTGAATGTAGACAGGTCCGCACAATGACTTTTTTTTAAATATCGTTTTTATATTGTTTTTTATGTTAATTAGTTTTTGTAATGTGTTATTCCATTATTTCATTTATTCATCATTTAATTCATTTCGTTCTAATGAATATTTATATTTGCTCATATCTTATGTCATATTCTGACTGCTCAGAATCGTCCATTTATCATTTCCATTTCAATATATTGAAATTTACTGAGGGCGAGATGATGTTTTGGTACCCGAAATAGACTCAACAAAGCCAGAGTGACAGAGTTTTTCCTTTTTTTTGGCTCCCCTCTAACTCTCTCCTGACAGCAGCCATCCACCCCCTCCGGTCGGTGCATTAGTGCGCAGCTGTGCAGCGCAGTTAAACTTGCGGCGTCTTTGACGTCAGGTGAGCGAAACCCGCCCCAGCCCAGCACCATCCCGCCCCAGCAGCATCCTCCTCATCCTCATCCTCCTCATCCTCATCCCGCTCCGGACACTGCAGCGGAGGTGACTGTACCACCTCTCACACACACACACACAGAGACCGATCAGTCCTGGTTGATCGTCCCGCCGCAGACTTCACGCTGCCCCGGGAGCTGAGGGAGCCATGGCGGAGTCCAACCCGCTGCGGGGGTTCCCCCGCCTGCGCCGGGCTGCGGTAAGAAGAGGTCGGGGAGGAGGAGGAGGTGGTAGGAGGTGGTGGTAGGAGGATGCTGAGGACACTGCAGCACAGCCGGAGAGGAAGGAGCAGAGACAGAGAGAGAGAGAGAGGGGAAACGAGCTGCTCTGCAAGACAGTTCAGCGCTGCGACACAGCAGCAAAGTGCACGAGATGCAGATTCTGACGCTTCTGGGTCTCAGATGGGAGTCCAGAACAGTGGAGGGTACCAGGACAGGCCAATGACAAGCATGTTTGTCTGTGTGTGGGTGTGTGTGTGTGTATGTGTGTGTGTGGGTGCATCCCTCTGAATGTGTGTGTGTGTGTGAGTGTTTGATTGTTTGTTTGGGCTGCAACTGCAGGTGCAGCACTGTAGGATGCTGTATCAGCTCTGGCAGCACCCGCACCTTGTAACTGTCTCCAACTCGTGCAGCTTTATGTAACAGATTTGGGGATATGTGTCACACACTTAAAGCGCACTGATCCAAAATGCAGTGGTGAGGAAGGGGAGCGCAGTCCTCTAGTGGCATCCATCATACCTACTGTTTTGTATCTCTATCTATCTATCTATCTATCTATCTATCTATCTATCTATCTATCTATCTATCTATCTATCTATCTATCTATCTATCTATCTATCTATCTATCTATCTATCTATCTATCTATCTATCTATCTATCTATCTATCTATCTATCTATCTATCTATCTATCTATCTATCTATCTATCTAGATATAGTGCTGTTTTTGTTGTTGCTCAGAAATTTTCTTGGAGGGAAAACCCGCTGCTTTTCAGACTCTCTGAGACTAGATTACAAACTTGTTTTCGCTTCAGGGGGAGACTGAGATGCTTTTTGGTCTCTGTGTTTGATGTTATTGTGCATGGTGAATGATGATGTGTGAAATCAAGGCATGCACAGTCCATTTAATATCCCCCCAACAGATGAGATTAAATGGACGAAGTTTATAGGAAGTGTAAAAAGTCTTTGGAGGCTGGTGGATTTGTGCAGACACTGCTGAGAGGACCTGAGGAGGAGAGAGAAGAAAGCAGTGAAGCAGTGGCTGCTCATCCTCCTCCTGCTGGTCCTGTGTTCAAAGAGAATCTGGAAATTGAGCGCACACATCTGTGGGTGTCTGTGATCATCTGCTGCATCCCTCTTGTTGAAAAGAACAGGCCATATTTGCTCTGACCGAAACCAGTTGTTTAGAACATCCTGGAGCCAGGTTAGTTTGTTGTTCTTCAGCCATGCACTTCCTCCACTTCAACTAAGAGAATGATGCATGTTGTCAGGGTCATGGGATGTACCCATTCAGTGTCACTGGGGTCTGCTGGTGCCAATCTCCAGTGAGCATATAGTAAAGACAGGGAATACACCCAAGATAGACCGCAGATAGATTCACTCTCACACTCTAAACTAGGGGCAATTTAGAGTCCCCAGTCTGCCTAAACATGCATGTTTTCAGACTGTAGCGGGAAAATGGAGTATCAACTGGAAAAACCCCAATCAGAGACAGAGAGGCCTTGGTCTGAATGGGACTCAAACCAGGGAGCTTCTCCCTTGGAAGTAACAGTGCTATTTACCATGTTACCATCAGCTCTAAAACTGCCTCTCTTGATAATTTCATTTCATGTATAACGAGTCAGAGTGTATTTATCATTTGATGAAAGAATTAGATACATAGTAGATAAAGTGAATGGGCAGCATCCTGAAGTATGGTGTGTGTATGTCACAACAGGGCTCTTGTCATTATCTAGAGTGGTAGGGAGGCATGGAGATGTTTCTAGTAGATGTATGTAGACTAAATATGTGGAACTATAACAGTACTCCCACTAAACTGAATGGCTCGTGCTTATATCAGTGTAAAACTGAAGATACTTCTAATCGCAGACAACCTGCAAAATGTTAAACAGGGAGTAGAAACACATCCCTGAGCGAGGTCAGCTCGATGCAGGAAAGTGTGGAAGCAGCAGCGGAGTCAGTCAGTCAGTCAGTGGATGGGAGTGTGAAGCCCGACCTGCTGAGACTGACACGGACTCGCTGTAGAGCTCTGCGAGACGACAGGACTAACAACATCCAGCTGTCAGAGATCCTGAGCTCCCTTTGAGCCTCCATCCACAGAGGTGCCGGAGGATAAAAATCCACAAAACCTCAGCTCGTCCACCTCCTGGAGGCTGCACATTAGCACTTTTCACACATCGTCGTATACAGTGAATTCATTACTGGGCGATAAATTCTCGGCACGCGTCCAGAGTCCTCGTTAGTCGGAGCGACGTCGGTGTAAAATCTCGGTCTCCTCCTCTCCTCCTTTTGTTCGCGCCTCATGACTGAAATTAAAGTAGTCTGTGTCTAATAATGTCCTCTATCTCTGCAGCTGTGAGGAAATACAAGCAGGACTGCTCCCAGTCGACCACACACACACACACACACACGCACACACACACACACACACACACACACACACTTGACATTTTGTCAGTGCAGAAAAGCATCGTAGATTGAATTTCACTATGCAGTATATTACACTATTTACCCTTTTACGATATTCCTCTGATACTTTAAAGTGCTTGTTTTCTCATTATTTATTGTACCTATTCTTTTTTTTGATGCTCTTTAAAGTTTCTGCTCCAACAATGCACATTTCCCAACTACTGGACTAATAATGGACTTGTAATTCATGCTCCTCTTTTCAGTTCTATTCTTAGGACTAGAAATTCTTCACTTCTATTCTGGACTCATAATCTTAAGGAGATATATTCCTCATTATCCTCCTTTCAGACCTCGTTTCCAGGGAATCTGCACTTGGTCCTGGTGCTGGGACCCTCCAGCCTGTTGAGCACCACCCCCAGCCCGTCCTCCAGCACCGACCTGGGCTTCCGCTTCAGCCAGGATGACTTCCTGTTGAAGATGCCGGTGAGTTTACCCAGTATGACACAAATGCGCTTCAATGCACAGTTTCCGCTTACTTGTACATTGCAGCTAGTGAGCAGGTGGCTGCTACAGAGGCCCTGTGGCTCTGGGTCCTCACAGGTGGTGATGCTGCGCTCGGTCGGAGACCTGCTGCGCTACATCGACGAACACCACCTGACGTCAGACTTTGCAGCAAAGGTGGAGTACTGCCAGAGCGACTGGATCGTCCTCCGCACGGTACTCCCCTCTCCTCTCCTCCCCTCTCCTCTCCTCTCCTCTCCTCCCCTCTCCTCCCCTCTCCTCCCCTCTCCTCTCCTCTACCTGAAGTCAAAGCTTTGTTACAGCCATGCCAGTGCAGCGTGCTGCACACACTTCCTGTACGAGCTGGCACAATCTCAATTCATCAAGGAAATGTTGACCCTGGATCGACTGCTGCCTCGTTGGTCCGGGATCAATACCGCAACCAGCCAGCACCTCGCATGCATTAGAGGAAAACAGATTGAAGAAGTAGAAGAAATGCATGTTTTATTCAAACAGCAACTACAGCCTTAAGCTTTGCTTAGGTTTTAAGAATGTGTTTGGGGTTTGGAAATTAGGTTTACATTTAACCTCTATTTGCCCTCTTGGAAATATATGTGACAGGATAGGATTTATGTTAGCTAATGTTAACTTCTAACTTTGCTGTAACTGCCTGACTAAGTTGAGCTAAACTAAGCTAAACTAAGAATGTTATAAGGCAGCTTCCTTCACAGGCATATTTAGAGTTGTGAAACTATTAAATTTGTCTAGCTCTTTAGGGATGTAGTGGATGTGAAATAAATGTTGAAAATGGAGATGTTACAGGAAAGTAGTGAGGTTAGCGCCACCTACTGAGCGTAGCAGGACAAAACAAACTGAGTCTCAAGTTGCTGGTTCAGTGCAATATGCTTTTTTTTTGATTGTCGATGTTATTTTGTTTGGATTTTATGTTAATTCTGGACAAATAAATTAGAGACATCTACATCCAATCAGGCTTTAGACGTGATGTAAGACACAACCTCAGTTCTTTTGTTTTGTTGATGGTGAGTGCATCTGGCAGATGTGGGTTTCCTTCTTGACGTGCAGGCCATCGAGACGTTTGCTGTGACAGTGAAGGAGATCGCCCAGCTGCTGCAGGGCTTTGGATCAGAGCTGTCTGAGACCGAACTTCCGGACGAGCCCAACGCCATTGACTTCCTGCTGCACTCACACACACATCGATACCGACAGATGAAGGTTCATTTCTGGCACTTCTCCACTCCTCTTCCTCCTTCCCCCACCCCATTCTCTACCTCTGCATTTGTTTCATCAAACCAGTGGGTTCAAGTCGTTTCTCCGTCTTTTCTCTTTTGTCATATTTGTCAGGACGATATCCGTAACGTGGTGAAAGAGGGACGCCTGCTGCTGTCCAACCTGGAGACGGTGAAGGCCTCCAAGAGAGACGTGGAGGAGGAGCGGGACATCAAAGGAGACATGGACACTGTTCAGAGGTGCAGGGTTCACACATCGCCCCAGGAATCAGTGCCACTCAGGACTTGTGATTGGGAAGATGTACTCCCAGATTGAAGGTGATGTAGCTTGTGTGTCTGGTGTGGGTGTTTCAGGCTCCTGAGGCAGCTCAGAGACATGGAGGAGGCGTTTGACGGCTTCTTTGAGAAACACCACCTGAAGCTGCAGCAGTACCTGCAGCTGCTGCACTACGAGATGAGTTTCCAGCAGGTGTGATGACCGATGACCTGTCCACGTCTCTTCCTACATCGTATCGGCCCCAACTCTACAGTGATGATTAACTCTGTGTGTGTGTGTGTGTGTGTGTGTGTGTGTGTGTGTGTCCACAGATGGAGGAGGTGCTGCAGAAGCTCATTGACCAGGAGAAGGAAACTGCCTTTGTTGGAACCACCGTGGTTCAGACAGAACAACTGCTGAGGGAGCTGGAGACGCTGGACACACATGCTGAGGTCTCAACAAACACACACACACACACACACACACACACACACACACACACACACACACACACAGTCTGAGATGTGGTTTAAAGGAGTCACCAAGAAGAATTAACTTTTTATAAATAATGATGATTGTTACAGATTCCTGTCACTATTACCATGAAGTTCATGTGCACAATGTATTTTAATTACAGCAAATGTTTTTCATCAACAGTTAAGAGTAAAAGCATAATCTGTAAAACTCTCAAATGATGAAAAATGATAGAAAAATACTTCATATCCCAGAATTAAAATGAGTGTTACAAATTATTCAAAATGCGGGGACTTTGTGAAATTGAGTGTTTGTAAAGTATTTTTTAGTATCTAAACCAAAACTTTTTTTTTTGCACCAGCCTGATCAGTATTAGACTGAAGTAGAACTGAGAGTGAATCCTATCGATTGTTACTCCATTACATTTTGCTGCAGGTATCTGCACTACTGTATCTATGCCACTACAGTTTGACACTGCATTGCAGTGATCACATCACTATTTCAAGCCACTGTATTAAAAAAATGTAACATAATGAAAATGTTTATATCAAACACAGCTTCTACAGCACTGCATCAACTGTGCAGGAAAATGAAACTCAAAGCCGCTTTATCGAACCAGCCAGACGAGGTGTGATGAAACCAGAAACCTTTTCTTTTGTGTCTTTGTTCCTCTGGCGGATCAGGACGAGATGGCTCGGGCCCAGGTAGTGATCCTGCACGGTCACCAGCTGGCAGCGAACCACCACTACGCCCTGGCGCTGATCGTGCAGCGCTGCAACGAGCTGCGGCACCTCTGCGACGTGGTCACCACCGCCATACGGGCCAAGAGGGCCTCGCTCACCAGGGCCCGGGACCTGCTGCTCCGCCTGGAGGGGGTAGGACACACTCACCCAGACACACGCTCTACTACTGTAAATAATGATGAGGGCAATAATAGGAACTGTAATTTATGTAGCATCTATATATGTATAAGTCTGTTAAGTATAAGTCAGTTATTGTGTTTATTATTAGTTATTGTGTTGTGCTGTGTGTCTATGTTACTGTGTGACTGTATGACTGTGTCTATGTGACTGTGTGATTATATGAGTGTGATTGTGTGTCTATGTGTTTATGAGATTGTGTGTCTATGTGACTGTGTGATTGCATGTCGATGGGATTGTATCCGTGTCACTGTGTGACTGTGTATCTATGTGTCTATGTGTCTATGAAATTGTGTGTCTATGTGTCTATGTGACTGTGTGATTACATGTCTATGTGTCTATGTAACTGTGTGACTGTGTATCTATGTGTCTATGTGTCTATGTGACTGTGTGATTACATATCTATGTGTCTATGTGACTGTGTGATTACATATCTATGTGTCTATGTGACTGTGATTACATATATATGTGTCTATGTGACTGTGTGACTGTGTATCTATGTATCTATGTGTCTATGTGACTGTGTGACTGTATCTATGTGTCTATGGGACTGTGTGACTGTGTATCTATGTGTCTATGTGACTGTGTGATTACATATCTATGTGTCCATGTGACTGTGTGACTGTGTGTGCAGGCCCTTCGCTGGTGTGACGAGGGTGCGTATCTCCTGGCGAGCCAGATGGTCGACCGCTTCCAGACCCGTGAGGGAGCTCAGGAGGCGCTGCAGTGCCTGAGCTGCCACCAGGAGAGGGCGCCGTCCTCCCTGAAAAACAGCCAGGGCATGCTGAGCCTGGAGTTCGAAGCCATACTCACCCCGCAGCTGCAGGTAGACCACCTTCATCACCTGGACTCCCCCTCTCGACCCCCTTCCCTTGCTCTTCGTTTACACACCCCTCTCTCCTCCTCGTCTGCGTCTCCTCCTCAGTCCCAGATCTCCATGGTAACGGAGAAGCTGAGCTCCATGCAGGCCATGATCAGAAACAGAGAGCAGTGTCTGCGCAAGCTGGCCGACGTACAGGTGAGACCGGTTCAGCTGGTGGCCCCCAGGCCCGAACCCGACAAGACCGCTCAGCGCTGCAAGTCTCCCCTCTTCTCCCCCAAACATGGTACGACCCCCCTCCGACCGCCCGCCTCCACTTAGCCCGCCTCCACTCATCCCCGGGAGTCTAGCATATTACAGTTTTTCTCAATCGCTTTGATGCTATTCTCACAAAATAATGAAACTATTAGTTCATCCTCCACAACGTCTACCCTTCTGGGCACATCATAGTAGCAGTTTCTCTTTCCTCTGAACCAACTGCAAATGGATTTTGGACACGTATCATTTGCTTTCATATAGCTCTCTGCTTTTTTATAACACTTTGTCATATCAGTCAAAATTAACTATGCTTATAAAAGCTGTATAGTCTTCTCTATAAAACTATCAGACGTCATTTCATTGCTTGAGTCATTACACACAAAGTTGTTGTATCTAGTTATCAAAAGCAAATTTTATACCTTTCTTTAACATATTTTCCTTGTCCATATAATACACACCATCTGCAATAGTAACTTTTTTTGGACAGTCTTTAGGGACATGGTTTCTGAGAATGAGAGCCGTCTATACAGGTATGTTGTCATATGGGATAATGTCCGTCAACACTACTCAGATCTGCTCAGACAGTGTTTTACAGTCATGATGAAAACATGACTGAACCATTCGACTATCTTGTTTATAAAGACTTCTCATTTTGCTCAGATTCACTGACATTTTCAGTGACATAAACAGTTGCTTTTGAGGGATGAACTCTCCATTTTGAGTCCACTAAGATGTGCACTTTGCACTAATGTTAATAGTGTTGTGAGAAAAGCACCAAAGTGACTGAGAAAAACTGTAATTTTCATTTTTTCATTTTCGTTTAGGTTCTTCCCCTTACCTGCCCCGGCTCTCGCCTCTCTCTCTCTCTCTCTCTCTCTCTCTCTCTCTCTCTCTCTCTCTCTCTCTCTCTCTCCTCTTGCTGGCTTCTCCCCTCGAACATAGTTTGACATCACCGGTGATGTTTGTGTGTTTGTGTGTGACTTTCTCGACAGTTGTTGACCTCAACGTCTTGAACTCAAAGTTCTCCTTCGACCTGCTTCCTGGCAAGAGAGCGGCGAGGAGGAACAACAGCCAACGCAAGGTGTGTGTGTGTGTGTGTGTGTGTGTGTGTGTGTGTGCTTGCAGTGGTGTGACTGTGAGGTCAGCAGCGATTCATGCTTCCACTTTAAATATGAATAAACATTTCTCTTAGTGCACTGCAAATAAGAAGTGTCTAAAACAAGATAAAAACAAGTGAAACTGTAATTTGACATCCGCACATTTCACATTTTCACACGAGCACTTGTAATAAGATGTGAAGTGCTTGGTTCGAGGTTATACACCTGACACAAATTAGCACTTTTCAACACTTTTTTTCTTTGACTACATTTTTTTTTCATCTGGTAAGACCCAAATAATTTGCAGTGATGATGAACCAGGAATTCCTGGAACTTAGTATGAGAAATGTCTTGGTTGAATTGTCTGAAAACTTAGTTAGCATATTTATCCAATTCTAAGGTTGAAAAATTGATTTTATCAACATTGCCAAAAAACAAACGAGTATTAGATTAACTTAACTTAAACTCTCCCATCAGATAATGACTGTGTATCCTCCATCTCTTATAAACATGTTGCTTTAATAAATATATTCTCTAGAGCTTGGTAAAAAGTAAAAACTTGGCTTAGCAGCTTCGCTAGCTACTGTAAGCTTATAATAGAATAGAACAGAATAGAATAGAAATACTTTATCCCATCGGAAATGAAGGGATCAATCAATTTTGAGATTACTCAAAACATGAGAAATTACTCAATTTCTCATGTGTCTCCTTATGTTTAGTTCTATATCATCATGGCTTTTCCATCTGTAATCCTTAAACACAACAAGCTTAATGTTAGCACTTACATCTCTCATAATGATCCATGTGTTACAGGTCTGATCAGTTTATCAGGTTTATGATCAAATACCTGCAAAAACATTTAATGAAAGACAGATTCACACATGCAAATACGTCCCATACACTTGTGCCGTGGTACACAAAATGTAAGTGCCCATTTGTGAGAAATCAAATAAAAGACAGAAAGTGTGTGTGGTCCCTATCCTATGTCACTATGTCCTAGGCTTCGAGCTGAGATGCTGACATGTTTCCCCTGTGCTTGATCAGATCGAGGTGATGCACGACTTCCAAGGCAACCGCAGCTGTCTGTACGGCTCCACGACCGAAACCGAATCCGAGGCCGAAGACAACCCAGAGCAGGTCACACGGTACGTAACCGCCCACCTGAGGCTGGACCTGTGACTCTGGCAGGTACCCGGATGGCATCAAGTGTGTTTTATTCTCTCGTTTTGTGTCTTTGAAGCCACATCATGAAGGAGCTGATCGCCACAGAGAGGATCTACGTGGACGAGCTGCTCTCTGTGCTTCTGGTGAGAACGTGGCCCAGATTGGTTGTAATGTTTGGTAATGTAATGTTTGTCAGTGTTCAGAGAAGAATGGCAACACATAGAATAATCAGCATCTCGTGTATTTTTATTTTGTACAGTGCAGAGATGGAGAGATACTTGATTCATCCCGAGGGAAATTTAGGAAAGGCACATTTGCATTATTGAAAAACTGAGTGGAGAAGGTCATGCTCTGCTGGCCGTTTTCCAGGCATTGGCTTTTATCTGTAAATCTTAAAATAGACTTTGATTTTATTTGTTTATTTTTTTAAATTCAGCACTAAATGAATAGAATTACTAAGGATTGAACGCAGGATGTCCTCCTCGTCTCTCTTCTCTTCTTTTCTCCTCTGTTTGCTTTCCTTTCATCTCATCTCCTCTCCTTTGCACCTCTCAGGGCTACAGGGCAGAGATGGAGGATCCATCCATGTCTAATCTACTTCCTGCAGCTCTACGTAGCCAGAAGGACGTTCTGTTTGGCAACATGCCAGAGATTTACCAGTTCCACAGCAGGCAAGACACACACCACACACACACGCACACACACACACACACACACACTCACTGTGCTCACAATCTGTCACCGGGCCGTCCTTGTCTCCACTTCTGTGGACACCAAACCAATTTCCTGTCATTTTCCTCTTGGATTCTCCCTTTTCACAGGATCTTCCTCCAAGATCTGCAGAGTTGCCTGGAGACGCCGGAGAGGGTGGGGGTCTGCTTCCTGCAGCGGGTGAGGAACGATTGAGGAGAAGCATGGGAACAGTCACACATAGCCATAGAGCACGTCTGAGCGTCCATCTGTGTGTGTGTGTGTGTGTGTGTGAGTGTGTGAGCAGAAAGAGAAGTTCCAGGTGTACGAGCGTTACTGCCAAAACAAGCCGCGCTCTGAGTTGCTATGGCGACAGTGCTCCGATTCGCCCTTCTTCCAGGTATCCGCCATCCTCTCTCCATACGGACACTTTGAAAGTAACAATGAAAGGCTGCCCCCCCCCTCCCCGGGTCTCGAGGCGCTCCTCGTCAAACTGTTTGGTTTTTCTAATCTAGTTTTGCAGTCATTAGCCGCGGCTCGACGCAGCCAAATCTGTCTGAGAATGGATCCCGATCTGTTTCTCTGCAGGAGTGCCAGAAGAAGCTGGACCACAAACTGGGTCTGGACTCTTACCTCCTGAAACCAGTCCAGCGCCTCACCAAGTACCAGCTGCTGCTCAAGGTTGAGTATCTAGGGGCCTGAAGAGGGCTCAGTCACTGCCTCGGCCACGTGCATGTGTAAAGAGATGATGATCAGTTTTCATCATGATGTGCATCATGCATGTTTCATTTCTGCAACTTGTTTTTAAAGTCGTGTCACCCAGAAGACTAATCTACAAGCATTATAGGCACCCTGATAGAGAAGGTATTAGCATGCAAAGGTGTGCAGCATTATTTCAAGTTTAACAACTACTTTTTAAAGTTTAACAAATGCATTTTTAAGTTTAACAACTGCATTTTGAAATGAAATAACGAAGGTGTGATAACTTTTATTAAGACATACAGCAGCTTTGAGGCTGAGCTGGTAAGAGCCTGTAAAGCTCTGATTTTACCATCTACTCAAGTAGGTTTACTTAAGTAAACCTCAGCATTGGATACATTATAATGGAGTTGCATTAATTAATACTGATACTATACTTATGTAGTATAGAAAGCATTTGTACCATATCATTAACTACATAAAAGTACCAAAAAAGGGGTGTAGAAAAACAAGATAAAAATACGAAAAGACAAGATTCCTTGAAATTAGCTGTGAAGTGTTTGATGTAAGATAACAGTGTAGCTTTGAACACTTAAGATAAAATCTTGTTAGACAAGATAAATGTATATCTCTATTTTTTCAAGCCAAAATATGAGCCTGTTTGTAGCACTAGAGGAAAAGTTGGTTAAAAGTAAATCATCTCAATTTGACAGGAGACTGTAAAATAAAGATGCATATGTTGCAGTATTACAGTTGGTGGACCCCTATTAGACCCCCAGTGTTAGTTTAATATATATGACTGTGTGCATTCAGATCAATGACTGGACAGAGATAATGACCTAGCAGTTAAGTCAGCTGTACCGGAGGGAGCGGGGGTGCAGACAGGTGGACGCAGATTGACAACATTTGCCCGGACAAACTTGATTTGTGCATGCAGACAGGGCCCGAGCAGATTAGATAAAGTGGGAAAGGCTCTGACCTGTCAACCCGTGTGCCTGCGTCGGTCCAGGAGCTGCTGAAGCACTGCACGGAGGAGCAGTACCGCTCCCAGCTCCGCGAGGCCCTGGACTCCATGCTGGAGCTGCTCAAGTCTGTCAACGACTCCATGCACCAGATCGCCATCACTGGATACCAGGTACCGACCCGGCACAATCTGTCAGAGACTATCAGTGCTGATCTATTAACATCCGTCTGTAGTCCATCAAAGCTTCATCTGCCTTGCTCTGAGCGTAAAACAGACGGACGTACTGTGTAATCCACCCCTCGACGTTATCCAGGTTTCAAATGCATGATTGCATTTCCCGTGAGATTCAGTTGTAGACTGTCTCTGGCGTAAATTGGCAAATATTGAATAAGAGGCACAAGGTTCACCCTCTTGCCAAAATGCATTTGTGGAGGGAGGGAGGATGTCCTGCAAGGTGCTGACACTGATCGAAAGGAGAGGTTGACTAAATGTCAGCCAATCTATCTATCTATCTATCTATCTATCTATCTATCTATCTATCTATCTATCTATCTATCTATCTATCTATCTATCTATCTATCTATCTATCTATCTATCTATCTATCTATCTATCTATCTATCTATCTATCTATCTATCTATCTATCTATCTATCTATCTATCTATCTATCTATCTATCTATCTATCTATCTATCTATCTATCTACCTACCTACCTACCTACCTACCTACCTACCTACCTACCTACCTACCTACCTATCCATCCATCCATCCATCCATCCATCCATCCATCCATCCATCCATCCATCCATCCATCCATCCATCCATCCATCCACCCACCCACCCACCCACCCATCCATCCATCCATCCATCTATCTATCTATCTATCTATCTATCTATCTATCTATAGCCCTTCAACAGCCCTACAGGAAGCTTCCAGGTTTGACACAGGAAGTGTTCTCCTTGTGTCTGTGTGGGTTTTCCTCTGGTTTCCTCCAACAGTTTAGACCAACTAGAAACTCTAAATCGCCCCTAGGTTTGAGTATGAGAGTGAATGGTGTGTATATGTGTGTGTGTGTGTGTGTGTGTGTGTGTGTGTGTGTGTGTGTGTGTGTGTGTGTGTGTGTGGACTGGAGGCCCGTCCAGACTGTATTCTTCTCCCTGCGCCCTATGAGAGGCGGGATGAGCTCCAGCGACACCACCGAGCTGGAAAGTGGGTCACGACGAGTCAACGAACAAACAAACGAACGAATGAACGACTGAATAAGAAATGACTCGTGTCGGTGTGCGTGTGGCAGGGAGACCTGGGCCAGCTGGGCCGGGTGGTCCTCCAGGGCGGCTTCAGCGTCTGGATCAGCCATAAGAGGGCGGCGGTGCGGATGAAGGAGCTGGCCCGCTTCAAGCCCATGCAGAGACACCTCTTCCTCTACGACCACGCGCTGCTCTTCTGCAAGCGCCGGGACGAGGACTCCCACGACCGGACGCCTTTCTACAGCTTCAAGTCCTGCCTCAGGGTAACCGCACACATTGAAAACGCACACACAGTGAAAACAGGATGAGCTGTGATGTACACCGATGTGATGTACTCTCTCTCTCTCTCTGTCTCTCTCTCTAAATCTGTAGATGAGCGCTGTGGGGATCACAGAAAACGTGAAAGGAGACGTGAAGAAATTTGAGATCTGGTACAGTGGCAGAGAGGTGGTGTACATAGTGCAGGTTTGTGACGTTTCACGTGTTCGTCTGTACTATTTCACTGCTAAAATGGACCGTCTGAATACAAGAAATAGACACTTTGAGAAAGAAAAGACAACAAACTAGTTGAATTATCTGCCAGTGCAGTAAGATGTTTAGACTTAAGAGTAAGACAATATATCTAGGTATTAGAAAAGTGGGAAATTCCTTGAAATACGTAATAAAGAGCTTCTTCCAAACACTGTACTTACTCAAATAAACTCAAAACTAGCTTGTCAATTCTTATTTCACTGTTTGCTTCTTTCTCAACTTTCTCAAAAAGATTTTAAAACCAGAGCTACTAAATAAGATGGGTCATCTCATTTCACTTCTCATTATTCATTATTCAAACACAGCTAATATTGTTAACAATTTATTCAATTAAATAGTTTTTAGATTGCTGAAAGGGCGCAAACTTCACCAAGACACTGCAACATATTAAATCACAATAACTGCAATGCAAGTCAGTGTGTCGACAGTGCAGCAGTACTTGGAATAAACTGCAAACTTCTGACAGTAATTTGGCTTGATATACATGTAAAGAGACTAACTAAAAGATTAACTAAGGAGTACAACTATTCTTACAACAGTCTTAATCATCTTACACAATCTGATCTTACAAAGTATCTGTTTCTCAAAACATGATCCATAAGACTTTTAGGCTAGAAATAAGATTGCAAGTCTTGTCTAGATGAGGAGTTTCTGCAGTTTTGGTCCGTCACTCATCTCTCTCATGTCTGTGTGTGTGTGTGTGTGTGTGTGTGTGTGCTCCCTCGTCCCGTCCCAGGCGCCCACGCTGGAGATCAAAGTCGCCTGGCTGACCGAGATCCGAAAAATCCTCACCAACCAGCTGAAACTGCACCAAGGTTTCTAAAATTTCTCCCGTTATAGCTCCAATGTTTCACTCCTCCTCCGCGTGAAAAGCCATCGATATAACATAGATTATCCGATCAGTTCCCTTCAATCTGAATCTGGTTCGTTGTTGGATTTATGTCTCTCCCTCCATCTCCTCTGTGTTTTCCCAGACGAGGCCCCGTCTCTTCCGCTCTCAGACAACCTCCTCTCCGACAGGTGATCGACTCTGCATGACCTCCCAACATCCTCCACGTCAGACGTGGGGCGGTTCAGAAATTGATTGAGAAAATTCAATGCGTTGAGAGGACAGGGCAGGGGCCTCTTACCTTTGTCATTTCGCGAACGATCGATAATCGAATTGAACCCATCCTATTGAGCTATTGTGTAACCGTATGTGTGTGATTGTGTGAATGTGATGTCTCAGCATATTTGTCATTACCCTCGAGAACTGGCGCTCATGACTAGACTGCCAAGTCCGGCAGATGGTTCAACTCTACTGTCTCTACAATCACCTGTCCCAGTGAGACGGCTTCAAAAGCCCCCCATAATATAAACATATCAAACACATATACGTGTATAAACGTTTCCCCAGGCAGTTGTGCAGGCGTTGAAACACTAGGGTGACTTAGAAAGCACCAATTCAGATATTTCTAAGGAGTTAACTTGGAGGTTTTATAGTTGTTGGGATGTTTGAGAGTCTCAAAAGAAGCTGGTTCTCTGAGGTGGTGCCAAAGCTATGTGTGTGTGTGTGTGTGTGTGTGCGTGTGTGGGGTGCTTTTAAAGACATTTCAATTGTCTGTTTACTCACAGCTTGCTGGCATGTTGTGAAGTGAATCGATGGCACAGACTTCTGAGCATAAAAAATTATCGACTTCCGCACAGTTTTGGATCAGACGTTTGCAGACTGTGGTGTTATTTTAGACCTTAAAGGAGACGGCTGGCGGTTTATTGTGTGTCTATCTGTTTATCCTCCCAGCGAAATGTATCAACAACTGATCCCTGCACCGATTTCGCTGATTACCTATAGTATCATTTCTTAAAAAGTTTCACAGTCTCTGGCATCAGACTTAAGAGAACGCCAACCTTTTCCTTTGAGCACATGCACTCACAGACTCACAGCTCAGTGGTATGAGAGTATGAGAGCATGGGTTAATCATGATGTGGGACTCTTGGGGTATGACCTACTGCTCAACTGTGAATGTCACGTTTTTTTGAATGATTACTGTCCATGGTATAGGTATGTCACGGGGCATTTGTGTGTAATCACAGGAGTTTCTGCTTTTTTTAGCAGATGGGAACATTTCGACAAACGAGACAATGTCTTGTTTAAGTTATTTCCTCCTCAGTCTAGATTTAGTCTGAAAGAGAGGATTTGATTCTGCTAATGCACAAGCTACAAGAGTAAATAATGATAAAGTAGTAAACATAGTGATTTACATAGGTAGCAATACGATTGCACTGTTAAAAATGAAGAATATGCAGAATTGACAACTTAACGTTATGGTTTCCAAGTTCTGTATGTACTGTATATATACTGTAAAACACTGAAGTGTGGGATTGAGGCACAGGTGAGTTGAGCTGATTGGCTGGGATGACGCAGGAAAAGGGGCGGAGCTAACGAAGATAAGCGCTAAGGGTAGCCAGGACTAGGATGTGACAATAACTCCACCCATCTACTACCTAAAGCAGGTGCAAATGCCGTTTAACCCAGGCCCAGTATGTATGCTAAACACTGTCACACGTGATGATAATACTTCCATATATCTCAGCGGTCTCTGATGTCATCGATATCTGTGCGATGAACTCAGACGCTCCTTGAAATCAGGCGCTGAAATATATGTGCTCGGGAACTGACCGGAATGCTGTGTTGACTTTAACCGAATGTGGATGAGCTCGTTTTGTGACACGGTGAATGTTTGTTGTTGTTGTTGTCGTTGTCGTTGTTGTCGTTGTCGTCTGTTTTGTTGGTGGTGGTTGTGTCTTTGGTCCCTTGGCGATGCGGTGTAGTGCATCAGGGGTGTGTGTTTCGTGGGGCGGAGCGTCGGTGGGAGGCTGCTCAGCGTGTCTCCCTGTCACTCACAGCTCCTCCACAACAAGCCACTCCCACAGGTTCAGGGGGGAGGAGTCTGCCCACACTAGCCCCGCCCACTCAGACCCCGTGGTTCACTCGCCTCGACGCAGTGAGTCACTTCTACACTTTCAGACAGATATTCTTCAAAACTTGCAACTGTCCTCAAGAAACTTTTTCTTTCCATTTTACTGTTTTCTATTCCATCCATAACTTTTTCTTGAACATGCAGTATAGTTGCTTATGTTAAACTACCTTTCCAAAGCATTCATGTTTCATGCTAGAACATACTGTCGACTGCATGCATACTTCTGATGAGTACAAACTTTTTTTCCATTTATTATAGAATAATAAAAACAAATCCACAGCATTCATATAGTAGGCTTAGATTTGAACTCCCCATTACGTCTGTGGATGTTTATCTTTACTACATAATGATAATGTCATGGATGAAATATGAGTTTGTCTAAATAAATGCTAGATTTTAACCCGCTCTGGGCATTTATTAGAACTGGCACTCACTAGCTCTTGTACAATTTATCTGGACTGTAATCTTAAAACGACTGGAAAGCTTTTGGTGATGTCTGCGTGTTTTGTGGCCTGCAGCCTGGCCCGTCCCCGCCCACTCTGTGGCGATCTGTGAGGGCCTGGAGGACTGGGGAGCTACAGACCTCTCCAACATATCAGACTCAGACGAGGACGACCAGCCTGCCCCTCTGGTGAGATTTTACTGCCGAAATGATTTGTTACGATGGACACACACGCTCACAGGCTGGTAACCACTTTTTGTGCTTGAGACTCAGTCAGGTTAGATAGAAAGGAAGTTCCAGTTAGAAGAAGGTTTCACTCAAGATGTGTGTTAACCTTTTATTTATTCAAGGTTGAAACATTCAGCATCTCATCCTTCTGCCTTTGTCTTTTTGTGGTTCAAAAAGAGAGAGAAAACAAACGTAAATACAATAAGTTTTGTACAACCCGATTTTACTCTTTGTCTGTGTACTTATAGTATCTGATAGGAAAGCATTAAATGCGTGCTTGTTCTTGGTCTTTTCTTGTCCGTCCTCTCTTCCAGGTGGCGGGCAGGTACCGAGTCATGGTGGAGAGCAGCATGGCCAGTAGTGATGACATCATCTTCAACTGTGGTGATGTCATCCAGCTGCTGCACGAGGAGCTCTCTGGACTGTGGTAAATAGCGGCAAAATGTTCTTTTCTATACAGATATTATAGAGTTTCATCTCAGAGATGAAAAATGTGTGTCTGTCATGTCTTTGTGTGTGTGTGTGTGTGTGTGTGTGTGTGTAAATTTTCAGGATGGTGAGGAATATCAGTCGAGGGGAAGAAGGGCGTGTCCTGTCAGAGGACCTGCACAGGATTCTGGGAGAGACCTGCTGAGAGCCAATCAGAACAGAGAGATCAAATGCATCTATTTTCTTCCCACATATTTTGTTTTCCTCGTAATATTCCTTCAAATACACACACACACACTCTCTCACACACACACATATATATATACACAGACACACAAACACACAGACACTGGATGTTCTAACCAAGGGCGAGCCCCTGACCCTGCCAGAGACCTCCATCACCCTCAGCCTCAGACTGAAGCACATTTGCTCCTCATCATCCTGCTGTGACTCCTCAGAAGGCTGTAGACTACAGAGCGGACCTCAGAAGACTGCGACCACGCAAAAAACTCTAACTGTAAAACGTGCTAAAGCACACGGGTGGGACCTCACAACGAGCCTTGCCTCCTCCTCCTCCTCCTTCATGTTTCCCGGTGTAACAATAGATCCGAGAGTAGAAATCGATTATTTGGACGTTGTACAGGGGGCTTTTGTTCATACGTACAGAATGGATTTTTGTTGAAGAATACAAGGTTTTACTCTATTTTCTTATCGAAAGCGGTAGAAATCATGCGTACGCCTTCTTACATATCAGTACTGTTGACGTGCCAAACAGCTCAGCTAAGTGTCGTGGCTTCATTTCCCGTAACGCCGTGGCTTTTCCTCGCCTTGTCGTCGTTTTACGTGCCGTCAAAAAGCAACGCTCCTTCCTTCCTTCCCTCGACGGCCGCGCCTGCTACGTCACCTGCGGGCTTCGCACGTGGCGTCTGACGCATGCACGAAACCGCCCAGTCCCGGCAGAAACGCGGCTGTGAGGGAATGATTGGCGCTCCCCGAGACTCGATATTGCAGCTCCCTGCTGCTTCCTTACATGCACGAGTTTTGTCGTTTTGTCACTTGACGCCCTTTGTGGAAATTTCCCGGCTAATGGCAGGAAATGGCACGGTTTGTGTTTAATAACTGCGCTCTGTTATTCCTGATGGGAAGTGTCAGCGGAGGCTGCAGAAATGCCATTAGTTCCTCCTGTGTTTCCGGGCTCATTAGCGCAAAAAGAGACAAACTAGCGTGTCGGGCAGGAAACTGGAGACGGATCCTCAGCTCATTCCTCTCCCCCCACGTTCGGTTCGCTCGACTCTGTTGCAAGGCACTTGCATGGCGCGGCTCTATTGTTTCTGCACTGCTCTGCATGAAACCGAATCACCACGCAGGCCTGTGGCTTACTTTCTGCCTGTTTTTTTCAGAAGAGAGGAAACTAGGCCCTAATAGCTGTAAGTAAGACCAAGTAAGAGTTCAACCTGCCAGCAGAACTGTTGTGGAATCGGTTTTTCGTTTCTTCAAAGCTTTTTTCTTTTTAACGCTAAAAGCGTGTGGAAAGTGGTTCTGACAGTACTGCCACTACTGAGGGAGAATGAGGAGAAATACAGTGCAATTACTTTGGTTAATACAGTCATTTTGTTGTGAACTTCAAACAGTTGAATATGTAACTGATAATAGTCTGAATCTTAGATCTTAGATACGATGGGACCAGCTATCAAGTGACAATGGGATTTTCTCTGGGCCTTACGTATAAATCCATTGATCCGTAGATGAATAACTGTGAATAAAGTTTTACTTCACAGCATTTAACCCCCACAGTGAGGGGACGTCACAGTCACTTGATAGTGTGTTGCCAGACTGTCTAAATAAGCTGTGTGTAATAACAGTGTAATAACAGTAACAATTCATCCATAAACGCCGGCTATACTGTAACATCTGAAGCTGTAAATTGACGTTTTTTCCACTGTACCTGCAACTGGTGTTTGGTCATTTTGCTCATTTGCACTTTTTTGATATTTTCAATCATTGTGAAATGCTTGTACTATAAATGCACAATATACATGATTATTTTGCAAAATAGAAGCACAGGATGATTTGATTGTGGCGTATTATGATTCTTTCCCACACAACTATAGTGAAACGTTCACTTTACTAGTATTTGAGACCACTCAAAGCACATTTTGTCCACGGGAAACATACCTCATTTCAATGCTAAAACGGGCACAAAGGTGTGGTCTTTTCATGCTGTTTTCAACATATTGATCGAGCTATTGATCCCTTCTCGAGGCTTTTTGCTCTGCAGAGTGCAATTGCCAAACTCTCAGAGTGTACGATGACATCTTTTAACATGCTGCGCAGTTAGCACGTCGTACTTTCCTCATCTGTGGAGAAATTTGCGCTTTTTCATACAACGTGCTCCGAAAAGCTGAGTGGCTCACAGAACTTAAACAACAAGCCACTGACTGACACCCAGGTGTGAGTACCTCTCCATAAACCGCAATGTATCTACTCAAACTTGTTGGTTTTAACTAATACTATTAACCTCATAATATGCAGCAGCCCAGCAGCACATTCCAGATGTTCTATCTCCCCGAGCCTGCTCAACCAGAAGCTTCAACCGTTTGGTAACTTGGGTTCAGTAACAGGGTACTCAGGGTTCAGTAACTTAAACCGAGGACATGTGAGAAGGACGGAGCGGCTCTGCAGGGAGCTGGGATAGAGCCACCGATCGATACGTGACTGACTGAGCCACAGACACCCAAAAGTCAAAGGGTCTGACACCTCCTGCCTGATTGGACCTGCGTTGGCCAACTACTGGGCTGAATACTCCATAACCACCTCAAAATCACTGCCAACACTTACAGCTCATTTCAGTGAACAAAAGGGGGGAAAAGAGTCCATTTTATTCAGTCTCAGACCTTTAATTGAATTCTCCTTTTTCACAGCAGAGACTTTGAAAATCTTTGCCTATAGACGAGTGTCTTTGTGAAGAAAAGCGGAACAAAATCCTGTAATTGCTTACTGCTTTGCTCAGCTGTGACCTGAATGAAAACCCATGTGGTGCACGTCATTCGGGAACAGAAACGTTTCGAGGTAAAATTACTGTAAAACAAGAAGATGGTTTATTGCTTCTTTCCATCTTCCACAACATTTCGCCACATTTCAAAGAACTTAAACTGCATTTTACTGGAGATTTCTCTCCACTCGGTACACTAGAAAGAACAAACCTTTTGTCGTCAAAGGGACACGCGCGCTAGTTGATTTGGAGCCCGGTCCTCTGGCTGATCCACGGGTAGTACCGTGACACCCGGGTGTAGACGCCGTACTTCCCGTCCTTGGCGCACTCCTCGCCCCAGCTGACGATGCCCGTCAGGAACCAGGTGCCGTTGAAGTAGGTGGCGTGCGGCCCGCCGCTGTCCCCCTGGCACGAGTCCTTCTGCTCGCTCCTGTACCCGGCGCAGAACATGAAGCGGGTGACGGGGTTCCTGCTGCTCCGTTTGCACAGGGTGCGGTCCACGTAGGGGACCTCCAGCTTCTGGAGCTTGGAGGCCTGCAAGCCCAGGAACTTGATCCGACCCCAGCCGCTGACCACGGAGGCGCTGGCGTCCCTCAGCAGGTTCTCCGTGAAGTCTTTGGGGCCCAGGCAGATGGGACGGCGCTGGGGGGACAGCTCCACCGGGCTGGCCAGCTTCAGCAGGGCGATGTCGTGGTTGTACGGAGACGTGTTGTAGTTGTACATGTGGTGGAGGTGCCGCTCCCCAACCACGTGGTCCCGCTCTGGACCTTCGGGCTTTTCCACGTCGTGTTCGCCTACGAGCACAAGAAAGATCTCACAGCGTTGGAAGTGTTTGGGAATCTGCTTCAAAACCTCATTTTGTGTGTATGTATCATCAATATGAAATATGAGCAACAATAACTCCATTTTCAGGGCAGAGAGGTGACAGTTTGGGTGCCTAATTCACACAATCCTCCTCTTCTCAAACTCCTTGAATATTGTCCTGTCCAGAAGAGTCTAAATAACCCAATATAAATACAACTAAATGGTAATACCAGCGGGTAAATTACAGCATCTGTGTCTATTTTGTATCTATAATCAAATAAATATAAACATTGAACAAAGTAAGCAAGACAGCAGAGAGAAGCTGTTCATGATTTACATGACTGGTGATAATGAAACTATTTGTCTGTATATGTTTGAAAAACCATTTGACAATAATTAATTTTGTCATCACATGCTTTAGGCTTTGTTGAAGACCGAAGCTTTTTCTTTTTTCCCTTTTGGATGGACATAAACGTCCACATCTAATTATTTTTGTTATTATTTATGGTTAAATCACTGTATCTGACATATGGCATTTAGTAATGTTGACCCTATAATCGAATAAGTTGAAAAGTAGCAATATAAATCCCAATAAAAGGCACTTACATGTCAAAAACAGGGAGTAGAGGGAAAATCACTATATCTGACCACTCAGAGTCTGAGAAAAACATTCAGTAACTGCAGATGAATTTCCAAGCTGCAGTGACTGTCTGTGATAGCTTGTCTGTGATGCTTCGGGGAATCAGCAACAATTAGTGGTAAATAAGATTAAAAGGCATGATGAAAGACCTTGTGTGTGTTGTGTGCATGTGTGTGTGTGCATGTGTGTGTGTGTGTTTGTCCTACCCACTCGTACGAAGAAAGATCGCTTAGCGATGTCGGCCTGAACCAGACAGTGGGCAGCGGTGATGACCCACTCGTCGCTGAGCAGAGACCCTCCACAGAACGGCTCTGCTCTCTGGAGGGAGGCCGAGTGAGACATCAGGACCACCTGCAACACACACACACACACACACACACACACACACACACACACACACACACACACACACACACACACACACAGTTAAGCTTAAGGTCTCAGGAAAACCAACTTGACTGTTGACTGTCTTGATGCTTTTTGGTCTGATGGCTTATATAATGAGGATGCTTAGCCCGAGGTTTTTTGTTTCTTTCTCACTCCTTTTTGGTTTGATTTGCCTTTCTTTATGAGGGTATCATCTAAGGATGTCAATATATATATATATATATATATATATATATATATATATATATATACGTCCAGGCTGTTCCAGCTCCTCTCAAAGCTCCTCTCAATCCTTTAACAACTACCATGTCCTGTACTAATGAGGAGCATCCCTGCTCGGTTCTCCTCTGGTTTGCACCTGTGTTTAAATAACAAGTCATCCATAGACAAATACGTCCCGGTTCACCTCTGCAGGTGTTTTGAGTGGCGCTTTCACCATGCGTCTTGGGAGCTGTTTATACTTGTTCACATTAAATCCAGCATTAACAGGGTCTGTCCTGTTCCTTGAGAGCATTTTTTTCCTTTCCTCATCAGATTGGATGGAAGTCGAACATGCAATAATCAGTCATGGGCAAAAAACTTGTGATTTTGTCTCCTTCTCTCACTCCCTTTCCCAAACTTTGCTGCTGAAGTGAATTGTCCAAAGTGGCAATTATTACGTAGGTTTGAACCTTATAGCAAAGCACCAAAGAGCATATGTCCCGATCACTGGCTTTCTGTACTTTTTAAGGGTTCAATCTTTTTGTCTATAAATTGTTAAATGAGTCGTCTCTTCTATCACTTCAGTAGCACATAAACCATCACAGACACTCAGGTCTGCCTGTTTTAAATGATGTCTCCAAACACTTTCTTATCCTTTGAATTTTAAGCTTTGAGTCTTTTCCCTTTTCGTCTTTTGTAGCATTGTTTTGTTGTCGATTGTTTGAGCAACTGTTTGGTTTGAAGATGGAGGTATCTACACTCTTGCAAAAATCATATTTTTTCATTTTAACTTCTCTACAGACAGAAACAGATCGGAAGCTAACAAAGCTCAGGCTCAAAGCTCAGTTCGAAGCACCAACGTGCTTACAGTTACCTGCCAAGGTAACTCTCCAGGAACGGCCTCGTTCCCTCCCACGATCCTCTGGTCCGTGTTGTCCACCGCCACAATGTCGGGCATGGAGGGGAAGAAGGCAGCGAGGGGCAGACCGTCCTGACCTTTCTCGGGAGCTTCGGTGGCATTGACCTCCTCTACCGGCGACTGACCCGGGGCCGACCTCGCCGAGCGCGCTGCGGAGGCGTTGAGCGGGACTGAGACGTTCGCTCCGGGGAGGTCGAAGTAGTCGAGCAAGTCCGATATGTTGTAGTCGTCGTAGTCGTCGAGCAGGGCGTCGCTGGAGTTCCTCTCGGGGGAGTGTGAGGCAGAGCGAGGCGTCAGCACGGCTCTGGTGATGGTGGAGGAAGACGAGGGCAAGGTCACGCGACCGCAGCTGAACGGACCTGAGGGAGGGTCGACGGCAGAGCAGAGAGGAGGATGACGTTTTACTACTCTACACGTTTGAGGTTTTCTTTCTTTCCATTTCACTCATTTTGACCAGACTCATATCTATCCCAGAAAGCAGTTTTCCTCAGATTCAGTTGCTGGTTACTTTAGATATATGATCTGTTGTAATACAACTGTTTTTAGTTGACAGCCATTTATCTTAGCATGACACAAATGTGACAATTAACTACAATTTACTTAACTGTTTATCTATCATTTAATCAACAGATCTAAAATAACTACTTGTTTGACCTCAACTAACTCCAACAGTTACCCCAACTTTATCATGCATACCTTATGAGTCATAATAATACAATGGTACAGCCTTAAACATACAAACTCAATACTTTTAACACTTACATTTCATGTATTGTTATTATGATTACAACCATGAGTAGTAGTAGTAGAAATAATAGTAGTTCTAGTAATATTTTCAGATCGTGTCAAAAGACGCTATGTTCTTCGGCAGTATGCCAGGATTAGTTTGTTTCCTGGAGATAAAACATGTTTTTTGTGGTTACAGTCGATTTAATCGGGACTGTTATATCAGTTATAGTACGAGCAGCAGCTGAAGTACCATTAGTTTTAAAATGCGTGTGTGTGTGTGTGGGGGGGGGGGGGGGTCTGCTGTGCAGCTTTCTCCCTGGCCTGTCATGATACCCATAAATTACACTCTTTATATGACAACCGTAAAGAGCAGCACGGCGTGTATCAGCTCGTCTGTGATCTCTTAATGGATGGCGAGTCCAGCCCTCAGTCTTATCGCTGTTAAGCCGACAGATCGCATATCTCTTGAAATGTCTCATCTGTGAGAGAGGACCCTCGGGATGGCTCAGGGAGTTTTATCTAGACCCCTGTGTCCACAGTGGGAAAGATGCAGGTTTACACTGATACAGTAAGCGTTGCTGATCCTGTGGACTGAAATCACCTGAGTTTCCACAGAAACTACAACTTCACCGCAGCTGTGTTGGAGCGCATGTAGCTGGTTTCACCTGTCGGTTCGCAGCTCTTCCTGTCCGCCGCCAGCTGGTAACCAGCGGCACACTGACACACGGGTCGCTCCTGCTGCATCACGCAGAAATGGGAACATCCACCGTTGTTGATCGAACACTGCTTGGCGACCTCTGGACAAAGGAGGAAAGACAGCAGAGCAACGATATTTAGCATGATTTACATGTCAACTGAAACATTCAGGCTCAGGCTCACTGGTATGGATATGCATGGGTATGAAATCCATGACAATAACGAATTAAGCCAACTTAGACTGAAATATGAAGGTTTTCAGATTCTGAAGGTTCAGATTTGGATGGGAGTTTGTCTATTTATCTATCTATGTGTGATAAATGTGATAGATCTCATCGAGGAGTACTCGTACCTACGAGACTTGATTGTGACATTGAGTCCTTGTATTGTTAAAAGTCCTGTTTTGTCACAATTTGACTTTACTACCATCTCCTTTAACGCAAGATGTGCTTACAATGGCAAAGTCTCACACTACAAAAATACAAAACTGTTACAAAACAATACAAAAACAAAAAATTTGCCCTCTGTGATTTTGATCTTTCTCTTGCCCAAATCCAAAAAATGTCATGAAAGAAGGCACAGTTATTCTGGCTTGACTGACTTTAACAACTCTTGTCTGACACTCACCGATTTCACAGTTTTTGCCGCTGAAGTCGGCGCTGCACCAGCACGTATAGGAGTTGATCCCATCCTGACACTGACCCCCGTTTTGGCAGGGCGGGGGTTTACACTGGTCTCCATCTGTGCAGAAAACAAAAGGAAGCAAGCCGAGAGGAAGTGTTGCGCTCTTTGATTCATTTCAATTACTGTACGAGACGTCGTCTGGGTCCGGTCTTACCCACGTAACTGGCCCAGAATTCCCACTGAAAGAGGAAAACAAGCCGTCTCATTACAGTGGAGAAATGGGTCATTTGTGTGTGTGTGTGTGTGTGTGTGTGTCACCTACAGTTTTCTCATCGTCCTCGAAGCACTCCCTGGCCTCTTCCATGGTGCAGGTCTCCTCTCTGCACTCCCGCTCCAGGTTGTCTTTCTGGAACTCCTCCAGGTGTCCGCTGTTGTACCGGCGCTGGCGAGTCAGCACCGTGTGCGCCTCCTGCTGCGACACAAACACTCCTCCTGAGAGAGGAGATAAGAGAGGAGATAAAAGAGCGTGCGACCAGTGATATTCACCCCCTCGAAGAACTCCAGTCTGGGCCTCATTAGGAGTCTGAATGAACTGTGCTGTCTTAATGGGCACACAACGTGAGTCTCTATTGGTGTGTTCTTCCAATATCGTAACTAACTAACTATGATAACTGTTTCTATAAGACTGAAGTAATGCTCTGTACACACATTAGAAACATAATGATTCTGAGACATGTTCTCAAAATACTGCAGCAGGCTCAGTGGTTTTCATCACAAGCTACAGCCGCTTATTTACAAGTCACTCTGCATCCAAAAAGTTGCGATTTGTGCCTTTCAACTATTGTGAATGAGCCATGAATGTTGGATTTATGCTGCTTATAAATAAAGACTTTTTCCATCTTTACATTCCCGATATATTCTTAAGTATCAGGGAGAAAAAGCCTCATAAATTATCAGCGATGCAAATGGGTCAGGTTACCAGTTTCTGTTTTGTTTGATCTTCTATTAAAAGAACCGAAACAACGGAAAGCAGAGGAAACAACATCAAAGCACACATATGTAATATATGTAACACGCATACAGCATGTATGTATGGAATGTACTAGTTATGAGGCGCTTCTCCACAAAAAGTCACAAAGATTTTTCACCTGGAGAAACTTTGAGGCCAGATCTCGGGCCTTTCAGAAGGATCCGATGGATCGACGGACTACTCGAACACATCTCTGACCTTCAGTTGCCTCGTCTGTCCATACCTTACCTTGGTTTTCCTCTGGGATTTCGGCTGGTAGTGCGTTCGCCTGCAGCAGCAAACCAGCAAGGAGAGCCAGTAAACACGCTCCGGCCATCTTGTCGTCCCCCGTCCACCACCTGTGTTAGACTGAACTCAGTCCTGCAGCCAGACGCACCACTCCAAAGTACAGCAGCTCACTGTTTACTCACCACTCTGTGTATGTGTGTATGTGTGTGTGTTTGCTTTCACATATACAGAGCAGGGTTAGGGGAAGGGAGTATGTGAGGTGAATAAGGATCGTCACAAATACAGTGTGTGTGTGTGTGTGGATGTACAAGAAAGAGACAGAGCAGAAGAAAATGCCCAAAAAACGACAAAGTCGATGGTTTTCCAGTTGAACTGGGGCAACTATTGATCAGAAAGTGGGATTGTTTGTTTGTGCGTGCGTACGTGCATGCCTGCACGCCTATGTGAGTGTGTGCGTGTGTGTGTGCATTTGTTGACATTACCAGCTGTTAATCATGCTGTTGACCATGATGAGTCTTGTCCGATAATCTGCTTTTGCGGCGTGCTTTACGTGATGCACATGCCCGCTTACCCTCAAGCCCACGTGTCTCACACACACACACACACACACACATACACACACACACACACACACACACACACTAACCATACAGTACTGTATTTGTGAGGATCCTCATTCACCTCACATACTCCCTTGCCCCTAACCCTCACGGTTACCATAGCGATGACACCGTCCTTTCCATATCTAAATGTAAAGCTCAGAAAACAAAGGAAGAAACTGTCTTTTCTTCCTTTCCCAAACAGGTGAATTTTTCCAGAAATTAAACACATTCTTGGGTAAATTAGTTAATTTATTTCTCGTTTAGCACAGTGCGACATGAAGTTTTTTAAGGGTCCCTCAAATCTCCACTCAAAGCTCTGTCTTTCACACACAGACTCAGATATGTGTCCAGATATTAAACTGTCTCCCAGTTTTTGGGAGGATAAATGGTGGGATAAATCCAGACCTGGGAAATCAGCCTGGAGCCTTTTTTTTTCTTTTCTTTTTGGCTCCGCAGAAGAAAGTGAAAATATATCTAAAACTACCGAGCTGAAGCTACAATTTACAGCCTCTCCCCAGCCCGGATCTGGAGTATTGACGGCGGTTTGATTAGACTGTGAGTTACGCTGGGTGTGGTCACGGACAAATCACTGTGAGTGACAGCTGAGTGATGGAGGGGGGGGGGGGGGTGAGGGTGGGGGGGGGTGGGGGGGTGAGGGTGGGGGCTTGGCCTTGAGCCAGTAGCGGCCTTGTGATGACTTACCGTATTGGTCTGGGATGATTTACATGAGGGTCGCCTCCCTCTTTGTTATGCAACTTATGCGAGACTCGACCTCGTACTGGAGCAGATTCTGCGGCGAAGGGCGGGAAAAACTCTGCAGCAATTAGCACGCTCACCACCGCCACCGCCTTGCTGTGATGAATCACAACCTGCTGATTGGTGTCCTCGGAGCAGATCTGAAACATGCCGCGAACACCAGGCTGCAGGGATGTAAATCAGGGAGGGAAATGCATGAAGAGGAGGAGGTGGCAAAGTGGCTCCAAGCCAGGAACCAGGAGATGCTAGAGCTGCATCCAGCAGACGAGCCCAGGCCAGACTGTACATAAAACTTAACACTGTCTCAGGCTTCAGACTGCAACTTGATTGTGTCAGGATTGGACTGTGTTTGCTCTAAACAGACTGTAAAGTAAATTAATTTGATAATACTGTTGTAGTTTATATTGTCCCCCCTCAGCAAGGTTGAAGACTGAAGATTGCATGTTCTCCTGTCTGTGTGTGTTTTCTCCAGGTCCTCTTGTTTCTTCCACTGTTTGAAACTTATCAGACCATTCATTCATTCATCCATTCATTCATTCATTCATCCATTCATTCATTCATTCATTCATTCATTCATTCATTCAATCACTCATTGGTCTACATAACCCATTTTTTGTACATACAATGCATGATTTATGTCGCTGTTGCTAATATTTTTAGACTTAACCTGTTGATTGAAATTTCACCATTGTAAGACATATAAAAGCCAATTCTATTCTATTCTATTCTATTCTATTCTTTGTGCTAAGAATGAGTATGGAAAGTTTCATCACTTATATGGCCCCCAAAAGTGGTCGATTGGTATAGAATTGGTTGATTTCTTTCATTTCTTTTGAGCATTTTACATCAAACAATTAAAGATTCAAATAGTGTTTTATAGAGATTTCTAACTGTCTTGCCTGACTCTTGAAGCACCATATGAAGTCATCTTAGACTTCAGGCTCTGTGTGTGTGTGTGTGTGCGTGCCTGTGCTCTGCTCTGAGCTGAGTCAGGAGGACTCTGGACGCAGGCGTGGGATCAAGTCGATGACCTGTTTTTTTTTCTTTCATGTCATCCTGTCGTCAATCAATACAGAGATGTGTCCTCGTCCTCCCGGTATGACCATACAGCTGTGCTGCCAGCGGTGTGTGACTCATTAGGTCAACGCCTCTGCTATTCCTGTCCCTGACTTGCTGCTGACCTGAGACCAGCTCAGAGTGCAGGCCGACAACTGTGACTGCAAGAGACCTGTTTCTACACTTAACAATCTGCTGAGTAGTAATTTGGACTTTTTTCTCTCTTTTTTTTTGCCACAAATAAGATATCTCACAAGCTGATGAGGATATTAGCGACACCCTAGAATGAAAAAAAAAAACATGTTTCCTGCAGGTTTGCTAAACATAATCAGTTTATTGCCAACCAAAGATGGACTCTACAGAAGATCCAAGAACATCATCAGGTCCTTAAAGAAGTTAAAGAGACTGAATGTTACACAAAGCATAGAAGTGTGTGATGTGAAATCACATCACAACCCCAACTCCAATATGCTTTTCATGTACCTGCCTCCATTAAGAGTGAAAATTTGGCATTCCTCCTCAGATTCTGGCTCAGATATACAGTGTAAGGCTGGAGGTATACATGCAGTTACCTCTTGGTTCAAGAAAATGTCTCTGAGGTCCATTGTTTTAGCAAGAAACATGAAATGTGTTTAGTTAGTGTAAATTCTGCATCATTTGCACACCAAAAATAGGATTTGTGACATGGCATCTGGGGTCATTTCCCATGAAACCAGTGTCCCATAGTTTCTAAGAAGGATAAATACTCCATTCAACCAATCTAGGGTCTAAGCCTTTAAAAAGCTGACACTTGGCAACCACAACTCAATTAAATATGCACCGAGCAGCGTTTAAGACTATAACTGCATGAACGAATTGCCAAAATCTGTTAGCGTGGATTCTGATGGGACCCCGAGCAGTCATTTGTGGCACTTTTTGTTCTGTTCGGAGCAGCTGGTCCCAGATCAGCCGTCCTCCAGGGGGCGGCTGAGGCTGAGGGCCAGCTGTGCTTCGTTCTGCTGCTGTCGACGCGTTCTGTCCAAGTCAGATCCACTACGACTGGACGTCATGGAGGGTCGAATGAACCTGTCAGATTTTGTGTGAGATCTGTGAAATGTTTGGGTTTTTTTTGGCAAAAACAGCATTAATATCTGTGCAACAGTTTCTGGAGTTAGTTCAGGAGGTAAAAATAGCCACGTTGGTTCACTTCCTGGAGACTGAAATAAAAATCACTGCAGCACAAATATTACTATGTTAAACCACATTTTCTCTTCTTTCTTACTTTTACTGTAACTAGACAAAATGTGTCAAAACAATGACACGTGGACGATACAGATAATACATGTTTTCCTCTATGCTTGAGGACGATGCTAAAATGAAACCTTTCAGACAGAGTTTCTAATCAAAGTTGCGTTATTTTCAAAACGTAAGACATCACGTCCAGGCACTGAGCTGAGTTAGATGGAGTCCGTTAAGCTTCAGGTATTAAGATAGTGTCACTGAGATCGAGATCTCTTCCTCAAGAGAGACTTAAAAAAAGAAAAAACTAATTACATCAATACATGAGATGACTGAGTCGCACTTAAAATCAAGAGAGCAAAAACCAGGACACGCTGAACCAGATTCCTCTCACTGAAATATGACATATAACAGGGAAAAGTGGATGATGAATGGCTTTTTTTTTCATTTCTGCTTTGGAACAAATAAAAGTGAGGTGAGACGGTCCTGTTGTGCCATATAGACGGTTGATGTAGGTTAGAAGAAGAAACTAAATTTATCTCTGACCCAACTTCTTCACACCACATGCAACAAACAAATAAACAAACAAACAAACAAACTGAAGGCTTCAGGATGATCTTTCCAACCACCTGAGGGACTGACTGAGCTGCGTTAAACAAAAAAGAGAGAAAAGAAAAGCAGAATAAACAACGCAGATCAGAATTACTCAGTGTATTCGTAGTTGAGGACACGTGCGGGTCTGAGTCAGTCCCACAGACGTCATCGCTGCTATTTGACAGCGACTGAGTCAATATAAACAGATTTGCACCGTGTTATTACAACAACTATCCCAAGACAGTCTTTATCTTCACACACTGCCCTGAAAATAAGGCTGAAGAAGCTGGGTGTGAAAGCGCAGGAACGTGGGATAAAAGTAGGTGTATCCTGGAGAAGAAAAAAAAAGCCATTTTCCAGCGCAAATTGATCGAATGATCAATAAGATGCCTCATCTGCATATTGTTAGAGCGCTGAGTTTGCAGATGGATCTGCCCGTATCGAGTTGAAGACAACCTCGTGATTATGGTGACCTTCTCCAAGTCACCAGGAGCTAAACTACAGTCTTTGCCCGACATTAAGACGAGGACTTAATTGTCTCTGTCTTAAAAAAAAACCAGAAAACCTTGCAGCAATTTCGCATGGAATTAGTTTTATTAGCACGCTACGGCCATTACTGATCTAGTTACACTGGAAGAACACATGCTCTAATGCGCCATCATGTCTGGCTGGCCCCTCGTAAAAAAAAAAAAAGGGTTATTACTTTCTAATAACCCAACAGTAAGAGTTATTTATAACAATTACGTCATGTAACGGTCGCGATAAACAAAATTTATGCGCCGGTTCTCGTCCAAGAAACGCAACTCAAAGTGCTCCACAACACAGAGACTACATGTTGGGAGAGCCTCATGAAGAAGACATCGATCCAAGGACAGAAAACATGGAGGATGTATGACAAGACGAACAGGAAACACACTGGACGTTCATGCTAAAAATAGAATAAAGTTAGCTGGATAACTGCAGTCATGCCCTCCTGAACACTGGTGAATGGTGGATGCTTGAATGAAACCAGACACAACACTGATTGGGCAATAAATTTTAGGACATTTATTATAACATATAGAACCGTTAGCGTCTCACACTAATGGTTCGCGAGACAATTAAGCAACATGGCGGCATACGTGAAGAAGAGGAATGGATTTAAAGTACAAAATTTTGTACTGTTTTCCAACACAATTAGAATGGTCTTCTCCTGGGCTTCTTCTTATTAAGATAGATAGATAGATAGATAGATAGATAGATAGATAGATAGATAGATAGATAGATAGATAGATAGATAGATAGATAGATAAATCCTAAAAATAAAAAAATAAAAAATAAAAATAAATATTTTTGCAGTAATCTGAACGTTTTGAATAAACTGAGTAATCCAACATAATTCATTCAGGATTACACTTGACAACATGTATTAAGTCGTTTGTGATGGAATAGGTATTGAAAAGTAACTCGAGGGCTCAAAATCTAAATTGATTTTATGATAATAGTTTAAAAAAAAGAAAACTATAGTGGTGAGTTGCATGTTAATTAAAGGCTTTAGTGACAGCTTTTACACATGCGCGCCTCCTCCTTTGTCTCTGTGCGCGCTCCCGAGGGAGAGAGAGAGAGAGAGAGAGAGAGAGGGAGAGAGAGAGAGATGGGGAGGTGGGAGGTGACTTAGATGCATAAATGAAGGAGTGAGGGGAGTGAAGGAGTTGGGCTGCCGCTGCCTCCGTGTGTGAAGAGGAGTAAGAGGAAAGACAGAAGGCGGAAAACAAAAACCTGAGGAGGATGAGAAAGTGAGAGCGTCCACCCCCCCACCCCCCTCTGAAAATCTCTCACCTGAACTTTGATTCCACATCTCCACTCCATCCATGAGCGGAAAAACGAAAGGCAAAGAGGATAAAGACCATGCCGCCAAAGGTGAGTGATTGATGGATTGAGAGAGAGAGAGAGAGAGAGAGAGAGAGAGAGAGCCGGGGTCCGACAGGAGGTTAGGAGGACGCTCCTCATCCTCGCGCTTTTCATCACATTTCCTCACAATGGAGATGTGGAGACGTGTTGTAGCTCAGCTGAGATCAGCACCGGTCACTTATTACTCCCATTGTCCCCACACACAGCGGTCAGTCCGGTCCACAGCATCCCCTGACCACTTTAGGGCTGGAAATGCTGGCTGTAAAAAGGAGAAAAAAATCGTCAGAAAATGTTTTTTTTTTTCATTAGAGGTGTTGTCGGTGTAAAACACATCGTAAACCACGTGTTGTTTGCGCTCGGGTTTGCGGAATGAGACCCATAAACCTCTCGTTGCCGTTTATTGCGTTGCGCCCAAGATGCAACATCTGCTGTAATTTACTGTCCGCGCGGCTGCTGGGCTGAGGCCACTCACACACAGGCTACTGTTCACCCCCCACCTTACTCAGGGGTGACTGGATCTCGGATCTCATTTCGGTGGCGCTCACACACGCACAAATTCATTTTCTCCCCTCCTCCTCCTCCTGCTCCCCTCCTCCTCCTCCTCCTCCTCTGGACGGCAATAAAATTGGCACGCACCCGCAATGGAAACTGGGAAACTATCATCGCCATGGAGACAACCGAAAGGGTGTTGCCCTGAGCTGAGAGCAATCATGCATCATGATGGATGCGCTCATTCACAAAAATAAAAGCCAGAGAGGGCCAGAGGAGCCTGGTTATCACAGAACACACTCGCTCTAAATCTCCTAAAGATGACCCATGTCTGAGACAATTAAACCATGGCTTTGTTGAAGGATGACAAAGTCCTCATCCATGCGTACATTTACTAATAGAGCTGAACAGGGGTGGGATGAGTATGGTGTAAACCATATTCTAAAATACTTTAGCAGTGGTCTGCATGTTTAGTATTGTACTTGCAGAAAAATGAAGTCACTTTGGTGAAGTTTCCAATGAAATGTCAAGTGTGTTTACCCTCCCAGTTGTTCTAGGTTCTGGCTCAAGCATGTATGTAAGGCTATCGATCCAGTTTGCTGCTCAGTTTGGGAAAAAGTCGCTGAGCTCAGTTGTTTAGCACGGGACGTAAAGTCACGTGATCGATCATGTGTGTCGCAGGCAGGACAAGCAATCAGCCTTAAGCCGGGCGGCGAGAAGCCGATAGCAGGGGTCTTACCCCCCCCCCACCTAAAGAGAAGATTGTAAAAGGGCTTGGAAAGTAGTGCCCTAGACATTTCTGATCAAACCAGTGATCCATAGCTTCTATGTCAAAGAACAGAAAACAAGTAAAGACAATCTATTTACCAATTCAGGTCCTCTCCTAAAGTAAAATTGCATTTGGTTTTACTTTACACTGATTGTCTTCATTGAGCGCTGAACAAACCATGTTGTTATGAATGCAGTGGGTGTTTGGTTCGCTGCAAATCTGCTGCCGTCAACATGTATGGTGTGTGTGTGCCTGTGTGTGTGTGTGTGTGTGTGTGTGTGTGTGTGTGTGTGTGTGTGTGTGTGTGTGTGTGTGTGTGTGTGTGTTTATTCTCCCTGCCTTCGCCCTCTCTGCTCTGGTTCCCCCTCCCCGCCCCTCTCAGGGCGAGATGATGGATGAACTTATGGAAATAGAGATGTTTCCAGTCCAGCTTGTGGTATGAGTGTGTGTACAGTGACTCCATACAATGAGGAAAGGACATAGTAATTAAGCCGGAAAACTACACATTAGGTCAGATTTTTGACATTATAAGCATATAAACAAACACATACATATGTTTGTGCATATGGCTGATAATAAAGAAAATACTGGTTGAAAAGACTAATGTGTGAACATACATTATGCTTGTTTAAGTTTTCTCCCATCCATCGTTGAAATTGTGTATCACATTCAAACTAATAGCGCCTATATTATACATACATATTGAAACTACAGGAGCTGCTGTGTGTCAGTTGCTGCCCCCTTAAGGCTGGGAGGTGAAACAACACCTGCCTGACAGCTGTGTCTAATGCTGGCAATTTGAATTAACCAGGTCATTTGGTTTAGCTAAAAAACAATGTACCAGCTCTTTCATTCACTATAGTGACTTTTAAGAGTCAGTTTAATTTAGGTATACTTTGTTCAGTGACCTGGTTTAAAGGATTTGAGTCGTAATGTCAGCTGTTTAGGCACAGCCTAATCACGGCTTTTGCAAAGCAATGTTAAACTGAAAAAAAAAAAGAGCAGCTGGTGGGTGAGTGATGCTGAACGTAATTTATGGCAACATTTACTCATAAAGCACCTTTAAAGGATGCAATGCACACACATCAATGAGCAGAAAAAGCCATAAAATCCAGCCAATAAACAAGGCAGCGTGATTTATTGGACGATAATGCCTCGGAGAGGCCAGAACAATAATAACACCTGCACGTTGCAATGGATATCAACACCGCAGCCGGGTAATAAATGCTGCGTAGGTGAAACCTGTCATTTGTTATTGACGTTAACACAGTAGCAGAGGTGATTCAGTGCATTTTGAGGGGAAAGTGAATGAGGTGACACACAAGGCAAAGCCTACAAACGTGTCACAGTCGTGTCAAAACCCTTTTACATAATGCAGTATTCTAAACTGGTTTGTCTAGTTGACTCCATGTTTTGGCCAGTTTTTAGTAAGTTTGAGCCCAATGAGTATCTTAAAAAAAAGTTCGAATGTACTTCTAGTGATGAAAGTAAAGATGAAAATACATCTGTCCCGAGGAGAGCAGAGGAGCTGGACCCAGATAGGACCAGATGCAGGAGTTTTTATCTAGAATAAACTAAACTAGAACACAGGAGCAGATGACTCGACAAGGCCTGAGCTGAAAACTGGACCAAAGTACAAACTTAATAAATGAGGAAACAGGTGTTGGAGCTGGAAGGAGCAGATTGGCTGTGAGCGAGGATGTAGTTAGAACAAGGCTGATGCAGGACAGGTGTGGAGGGAGAGGCGGATGGAGACGAATAAAACACTGAAGAAATACAGAAAGTGAACTGAGAACAAACTTGGATGAGTTAAGTCCCAAACTGTGACAGCATGCACTAAAGCACCCCCACCTCCCAAAAAGAGTTCTTGAGTTACTTAAAACAAACAAAACTGTGTTCTCTGATTGTAGAAATACAATTTGTTGTACTTTTCGGTCAAAATATCTCTTGTAATGACTCACTTCCTCTGGAGTAGGTGGACATGAAGGGTTATATGTCACCTTGTAATGTTCTCTGTATAATAATGGTGGCGAGAAGGATTAGGTTTTGAAGTAGAACAAGAACTCATTAACATCTTGTTCTTAAAGAGATTAGGCTTATAAATGTGTGTGCATGTGTGTGTGCGTGTGTGTGTGTGTGAAAAATACACAAATAGGCGAGTAAATTGGGGATTCGCCAGAGTTAATTAACTGCGACACAGTGAGGTGGCAGCAGAGGTCAGCCTTGCACAGATATTGAAGAGCATCTCCGAGCAGCATCTGGAAGTTTCACTATCTGGTAGCAGTTGATGGTGACACAACAAGCGACACCGCCTGACCTCGGTTTGGTCAGGTTTCCGGTGAAATGTCAGTGAACACGCTCCTGACTCTTCTTCACTTTTCCTGTTCTGGCTCAGCTTGATATGTAGCTGCAGTTACAGCTCAGTTTGGGAAGGAGTTTCTGAGCTCTGTTGTTTAGTAAGGAAGTTATGTGGTTGTTCATGCAAGTGGCAGGTAAGACAGCCAATAGGGGTAATAGGGGTATGTGTGGTTGCCAGATAAGCATGAAAAGGAGAAGCCAGATCTGTGCAGAAATGGACCCCAATATCATCACATCAAAAGCAGGACTTAAAAACACCTAGATCTAATGTGTGTCTGAATGTTGTATAACTTCTATGTTAGCATCAGGGAACAAGGACACATGCTCCACTAAACCTTACAAGGTGCCCTTTTAGTTCCTCGAATTCTGTGCATTTTATTTCTACTTGATAGCAGGACAGAAAACTGGCCGAGAGCTCAGTGTCTGTGATGAAGCAAAGTGGAGCAGTCTGTCGGATGTGTTGTGCCTCCTGGTGACAAACTGGTTCACCTTCTGTCCTGTAGTTTCTGCTCCAGCATCATAAACTGGGACACCCTGGAGTCTGAGCAGACTCAATGTCACGGAACTTTTTACACTTAAAGTTTGATAAGATTTTGCTTCTATTTCTATACAAAGTAACTGATGCAGAAGAAAAACAAGTGTACGATAAGTTCTCTCATACGCTCTCCAACCTCCTTGTGATCTGTGTTGTCTAAGGATATGGCGCCATCTTGTGGTCAATAGCTCGAATCACTGTTGGTAGTGTCCAAATCTGAAGGGAAGCGTTACATCGTTACATTGCTCTATTTTCTTTCTTTCTTTCTTTCTTTCTTTCTTTCTTTCTTTCTTTCTTTCTTTCTTTCTTTCTTTCTTTCTTTCTTTCTTTCTTTCTTTCTTTCTTTCTTTCTTTCTTTCTTTCTTTCTTTCTTTCTTTCTTTCTTTCTTTCTTTCTTTCTTTCTTTCTTTCTTTCTTTCTGACTGTGTCTGCAATAGACACCTGCTGGCACCTTTCTAGTTTGCTATTCTAAGCCAAGGTTATCGTGTCTATTTTGGGAGGTCATTAAGTGTGTCTCCAGTTCAGTTTAAAACAAGTGAAGGGAAGAGAGAAAAACACAAATAGGCTACAGAGTCACACGGTGATCCAGTCAGTCCATCACCTTGATCCAATAAAGAGTCGTTGGGATTATGCATCCATCCAGGCAAAAACAACACTGACTCCCTGTAAAGACCTATCCTGCAGCCTTGCAGATTTGAGAAATCAGAATGAGAAGTGCTCCTCGTTGCAAGATAACTTTGACATTTTCTTTTTTTTCCTGAACTGCTGAGCTTGCATTTTTTCCTCCTGTAACATCCTGCCTCGCTGCCTTTGGCGGCCGTTTAGAGGCTCCCGCCCTGCGGCACACGCTCACAGAGACACGCTCTGCCATCTGTAATACTTTCTGCATCATCCCAGTGATACGGATGCTGCTGGGTTTTTAACAGGCTCCTTCGCAGGAAGCACAATAACAGCACTACAACATAATTGGCTGATAATACGGCCATGCAGTCTGTGTGTGGATCTCGACTGCATGGCAGCAACACTCTTAGTGTGCTTACTGTATAATGTGTTTGGACGATGCGCAACCGCAGCACCATAGAGACACTGAGCCATTAAGACGTGTGGTTTTATGTGGGCTTGTGTGAGTGCAATGTGAGTTCGTCTGCCACCCATCCATTATCTCATCTGTTTCGCAGTGGTTTTCTAAGGCCTGCCCATACCAGCGTACATTGGATGAAGGCAGGGAATACACCCTGGGCTGGTCTCCACACACACACACACACACACACACACGCTATTCAGTGTCAAACTTAAGCTTAGAAGAAAGTTTTTAATCAGCCTTAACATGCAGGTTTTTGGACCGTGAGCATGCTGAGAAAATCCATACAGATACTTGAAGAAGACGCAAATAGTTTGTCTGGATTTTGAAAAATTTGATGATTTTCTTTTTTTCATTCAGTCTTTTTTTTCATGTCCCATTATAGAATTCAATGGTTGGTTTTAGCATGAAGTGTGTATCATCTGCAACATCTTATTCAATTGAAACTGGAAGTAGTGTTTGCAATGGGTGTGATGTTTTATTCTCATCTTTACAAAGATTCAGCCTGTTTGATTACCTTGAAAAGTCTGGGCTCTCTTCTGGAATCTATCTATCTATCTGTCTATCTATCTATCTATCTATCTATCTATCTATCTATCTATCTATCTATCTATCTATCTATCTATCTATCTATCTATCTATCTATCTATCTATCTATCTATCTATCTATCTATCTATCTATCTATCTATCTATCTATCTATCTATCTATCTATCTATCTATCCATCTATCTATCTGTATGTCTATCCATTTATCCACAGTATTCATTAATGATCTTTACATCTTAAAATGCTATTTGTACACACTTATATTTGACTGCACTTCATCGGACTGCAGTGGAAGGATCGATGAAGGCCAGCGGAGTAACAGAAGTATTAAAATCTACGGTTTAACTTACGAGTCAGTCTGCTCTGGATACAGCTCTGCTTGACACACAGTACGCATACTGAAACACAGGCTTTCTACACACGTACAATCCAGTTCACATGCCGCCGCCTCGATAGATTCCTTGGGATTTGGGAAGGGCCTGTTGGCCGCCTCCCTGCCTCTTTGTGCCAGATCAGCGGGGCCTTGAGATGAATCATTAATGACCAGTTCCAGCAGCTTAATGGCCTCTAATGTCCTGTAATGATCTCCCGTCAACGCCATGTGCGGGGCCTTAATGGATCCAATGCCGTGGAGGATTGTCTGGTTTGAACTTCAGTAATTCCTCCTCTTTTTCGCCGAGCCGCTCACAACAGGAAGTGCGAAGAGCCATGAGCACAAGGCTCCGGAGCTCCACAGGCGCAGCATGAGCTTCCCTCTCCGCCGAGCGACCTCAGGTAGGACCGGGGGGGGGGGGGGCCGCTGCGATTTGACCTGGGATATAGCCGTGAATCTGGTAAGGCAGCTGTGGGAGTATCAGCACAGCTTGTTGTATTTTGGGAATAGTTGAAGTGGTATTTTAGGTCAATGAGGTCAGCAGGGGCCAGAGCTTTTGTTGATGTAACAGCAGGTTTTCATGTCTTAAAAATGCTCTGTGTTTATGTTTGTTTTTGTTTTCTTTTAAAGCTGGAATCATCTTAACACACTGTTGTAGTATTGAGTGATGAAAAGCTTGTAACTTGAGTAAAATTTGGGGCGCTTTCCTGAAATCACTGTCATATTGACCGCGACCTGATCCTGGATCAGCTAAATCCTAATCCTGGGTCAGTTAAACTCTGATCCTAGGTCTGTTCATTTCTGATACTGGGTCTGTTAAACTCTGATACTGGGTCTGTTAAGCTCTGATCCTGGGTCTGTTTAGTTCTGATCCTGGATGTTAAACTCTGATCCTGGGTCTGTTTAGTTCTGATCCTGGATGTTAAACTCTGATCCTGGGTCTGTTTAGTTCTGATCCTGGATGTTAAACTCTGATCCTAGGTCTGTTAAGCTCTGATCCTGGGTCTGTTTAGCTCTGATCCTGGATGTTAAACTCTGATCCTAGTTCTGTTAAGCTCTGATCCTGGATCTGTTAAACTCTGATCCTAGGTCTGTTAAGCTCTGATCCTGGGTCTGTTAAACTCTGATCCTAGGTCTGTGCCTTCCTCTCTTTTATCAGACACACCTCGGGATCATCAAAACAGGACTAAACTTTCTGAAACTTGCACATCTGTGTCCTCCATATTCAAAGGACAGAGCTGGCAGATTCATAACAGTATGAAATACAGTAAATGCAGACTATGAATGGAGTTAAATCCGGTTTGTAAGCACTGAATAACTTTGAACTGCTCAAGTGTGAATTTACACCAACGCCCTCTGGGACTCTTCCTCAGACTTATCTGCTCACCGTTCCCTGCTTGAGATGACAAATGATCGCTCATGACCTCAACCAAAAAGTGGCCACTAAACATGTCAAGTTCATGCTTGTTTAAGGACGTTATATCACTGCTGCTGTTCCCAGCTTGCACACTGGTATTCATGGTCTGATGAACATGCTCCCACACAGGCGAGGTTTCTCTCTCTCTCTCTCTCTCTCTCTGTTCTGCTGTTGATATGTTTTTTGCTTTCCAAATCACCCTGTCCTCACAAAAGTTTAGGGGACACTTTTGCATCCGTCCATCCAGCTGATTTTAACCTTTTCATTCAAAGTCCACACAAATTCAAATCTGAGATTACTTTTTCCAAATGTGCTTATTTATTGTCTGTCTCTCATTTCATCAATTTACTGATTCTCTCCCTGGCAAGGTCGCTTGTTTGGCTGGTGGCCTTACTTTTTTTTTTTTCCTTTGCAGTTGCAGCACATTACCTCTCGTTGCCTCTCCTCCTCGCGAGGCGTATGCTTTTAGCAGCATCTCATAAATAAAAGATGCTGCACTGGATCTATAGCTTTCAGTCACGTCACTCTGGTGGTTGATGCACGCGTCACCTCCTTCCTGTGAAGTTTTCTAAGCTACTGTAATCTGCGGGTTTGCGTGGGGTCTTACCTTTTAGTGACTTGTTTGACTGTCAGACTTCTTCAGGCCTGGACGAAGACCAACCGGAGTTTCCGTAACTTCACGTCTCACACATCGGCCTTAGATCTCGGGTCCAACAAGAGAGACGCGGTCCTTCCTTGAGACCACAGATGAGAGCATGAGCTAGATGATGATGCTGAGATGGACGCTGAGATTGGATTATGTCGACGTGTTAGTGATGTACGGAGCCGTGTGGCAGCGCCTGGCTGTAATTCTGCCCCTGGAGGACAGTAACGGCAGGATGGCTTCATTTCTCTAAGAATTAACCTTTTTATCAGGAGACATCCTGGACAACTCCGGTGCTCTTCCTCCTCCTCCTCCGACGAAACGGCTCCAAGGTTCAAAAATCTACAGCGCACCTCAGTGACCAGGTCCTGACCCCAGCATCTGTCCACAGTCCATCACCTCCACCTCCTCCCCCTCCTCCTCTTCCTCCAACCCGCCCTTCATCACAGTGGGCTGCAGCTTACCATCTCCCCTCCAGCCGTGTAATTTACAGCTCGCCACATCCTCTCTCTCTCTCTCCTCTCCTCCTCTCCGAGCCATCGATTTCCGCTGCCTCTTCCCACCGGTGAGCAGCATGGCCCGGCTCCTCCAGGAGCCACAGGTCGACCCTGCTCGCGTCCTCTCGCCCTCCTCTTCCTCTGACAGCTGAGCGGGGTGGTGGTGGGGGAAGGAGGAGGGCTGGGGGGGTTGGGGTGAGGGTGAGGATGGAGGGCGGGGGGGGGCATGCATGGATGGGCTGATTGGCTGCGGAGGAGCACGCTGCTCCGGGAGTGAAGCGTCTCAGGAAAGAAAACATGATGAGAGGGAAGGAGCCGGAGCGTCCAGGCTGGAGTGCTGCTGCCTCCTCTTTGTTTTTCACCTCCTTCCTGTGCGCTGCAGCCGCCCAGCAGTGGTGAACCTCTGCACCAAAAGAAGAAGGGAGCCCCTCCTTTTCCCTCCCTCTCTCTCTCTCTCTCTTTCTCTCTCATATCTCATGTCCTTTCACTTCATTTATTCTTCCCCATTCCTCACATGTATGTATTCCTCGCACGTGTAATAATTCAGTCTCTTCTCTCCTTCTCCTTCTCCGTTTCTCCCTTTTCTCTTCCTCTCTCTCATTCATCACTCTCACAGCTGTAGATTGTGTTTTTTTTTTACACAGGCTTCGCCCTCCTTCTCTCTCTTCCTCTCTCCGTCTCTCTCCGCCTCTCTCCGCTCTCTCACACACTCACAACAGCCACGCACTCAATATCTCATTTTCTCTCATCCGCCCCCTCTTTCTCCATTATTCCTCCTCTCATTCATTCACCTGTCTGCCTCCCCCTCCCCTCACTCTTATTTCTTATTCATTTTTCTCCTCCTATATCACTCCCTACCCCCACCACCACCCCGCCTCACCCTCAAACATGGCCGTAACCAGCCGCTATGTTGTGAGGTCAGTTCCCCCCGAATAAGAAAAGTCAAATGAAACATGATTGCGACATGATTGCTCGGGGATTAGGTGAGATTAAAACTGAATTTTGTACTTTATTAAAACATGAATTTGTTTTGGAAGAGACACTGTTTGGGCACAAATTTACTAAATCCTTACAGCCGCTTCCAGTGTTTACCAAAATGAAAATTATGCAAATCTTTATGATGTGTTCAACCTCAGCCTTGGCTCATAAAACACACTCTCACTGTCTTTATACTGTGAATCTATGCCCCTGCTCTTCATGTTTGTTCACCTTCAGGACATTGTGCTGATATTGATCTTTTTTTTCACGCTTTATCAGCACTATTTTAGCACCATATGGATGATCTGACACACATTGATGATAAAATATTAACCATACGCTGTCTTTACTGCTTGCAATGTATTGCTGGTAAGTAAACATCTACATAAAACGTTACGGCTCTATTGATCGTAAACCGTCAAACCCACACGCGATCCACAGTGCTGGAGTAACCACAACATGAGAACACACAAGGGTTAAAACACTAAAATCACACGGGAAACCCACTGAAAACAACAGAACGAAGACATCCGTCTCTATAATAACAGCACTGACAGAAGATAAGCAACCTTTTAACCAAACTCGGCATGGGCCAGGTGAAGATGTCTTAAAGTCAGTATACATTAAGCGTCAGCTCTCAACCTGAGTAATTTCTAAATCCTGCCCTCAGGAGCGAATTCGCTTAAATTTCCCTGAGGGAACCTGCGAGAGAGATCAATAGAGCTTCAATCGATCTATCTATATAACCATCTATCTTAGGAGCAACTGTGGCTTAGGGGCAGCGTGGTCATCCATGAATTAGAGAGTCGGTGTTTCGCCCCGACTGCCCTTTCATGTCAAATTATCCCCGGGCAGAAAGCTGAAGAGCGATCTACCCCTGATGCTGTGTCGGTGTGGGAATGGTTAAAGCTACTGGTTGAGCAGGTGGTCTGTGCTGGTCACCAGTGAATAGATGGGTGAACATGACTGTACAGAGTGCTTTAAAGTGGTCAGGAAGACTGGAAAAGCACCAGCCCATTTGCCCTTAATTCAATTCAACTTCATTTAAAGTGCCAGTTCATAAGGCTTTACATCAGGAAACAGCAAAAACGATACGAACAGATCCCGAAAATCCCCATCCATCAAACCACCTTTACTGTACATGTAAATATCATGCCACGTGGGCTGCAGGGTTACAGGTGCTTTATGAGAAAGGCACACACACAGAGAGAGACACACACACAGGGTTCCAGCAGACACACATACACACACACGCGCAGAACACGTTCACTCACACCCCCTCCTCCTCCTCCCGTCTCTCTCCTCCTCCTCCCTCTCCTCTTCCTCCTCCTCTCCTCCGTCTTCCTCGGGGCGGGCAGGGCTGCAGCAGTTTTATGAACGGCTGCATCATGATCCCGTCCCTTCGGATCCAGCCCGGAGCTCTTTCATTGACAAACATCCCGGCTGCTGGTCCTGCTCCTGCTGCTCCTCCTCCTCCTCCTGCTGCTGCTGCTGCAGCTCCTGCTGCTGCATTTCTGTCACGGACGGCGTCGAGGAGCGGAGCGGAGCTGCAGGAGCGGCGCACAGCTGCGGCAGCAGCTGCAGAGACCATCACCATCAGCCGCTGCTTCATCTGAGCTGTTGATCTCCTCCATCCCGGGACTTTGGACTGGACCCTTTTCTTCCTCCTACTGCTGCTCCTCTCCCAGGAGATCCACCTGAGGGCCGGTGGGTGAACAGACAGCCGCTGGAGGCTCCTCAGGGAGCGGGGAGGTGGATGCAGAAGATCTCACGACTGGCATGAAGGATGGAGGATGCTGGACGGGTTTGTGTGATGCGAACTGAGCCGTGGGTGGTGTAGACCCCCACTACCACCCACACAGCGCCTGATCCTCCTCCCCTCCTCCTCCTCCTCCTCTTCCTCCTCCCTTCCTGTCCTCCCAGCCTTGCCTCGCTCCTCCGGGGGTACCATGTCCCGGGCTGCGGCCATCGCCAGCTCCCTGATCCGCCAGAAGCGGCAGGCGCGGGAGCGCGAGAAGGCGAACGCGTGCCGCGGCGGCGGGAGCCCGAGCAACAGCAAAGGCGCGAGCGAGAAGCCGAGCAGGCTCAACGTCTTCTCGAGGGTCAAACTCTTCGGATCCAGGAAGAAACGGAAGAGAAGGCGGCCGCCAGGTCTGAGTGAGGGGTGGAGGGGCACACGCACAGGGCTGCTCCACCTGCTCCACCATCGCCAGCAGAAGCAGCTGAAGCACCACCAGCTTCTCAACCATCACCACCAGCATCTTCACCCGCTCCATCACCTGCTCTTCAAACATCCTCACGGTCATTGCCAGCTCCACCAGCAGCAGCATCACCATCATCTCCACTTTAGCCATCCTTTCCATCAACACCATCACCTGCATCTTAACCATCTTAACCTCTCCATCATCACTAACACCTCTCCATCACCAGCAGCAGCTCAGACACTCACCATCAACACCACCACCAGCTATACCACATCACCTGCACCATCACCTGCCTCACCTGCAGCACCTTCTCAACTATCCTCCCCACCACCAGCACCACCTCAACCATCACCTGCACTTCAGACATTCTCTAGCACCACAACTCATTATCTTCACCACCAGCACCACCTCAGTTGTGCTCGCCAGCAACACCACCAGCACCTCCAACAATTCCACCTGCACCATCACCTTCACCCTCTACCAGGCTCACCATCTTCAACACGACCTCCACCTGCACCATCACCTTCACCCTCTAACAGGCTCACCATCCTCACCACCACCACCACCACCTGCACCATCACCTTCACCCTCCACCAGGCTCACCATCCTCACCACCACCACCACCTGCACCATCACCACCCGCACCATCACCACCCCAACCATCCTCAACACCACCTCCACCTGCACCATCACCACCTCAACCAACCTCACCAGCACCACCTGCACCATCACCACCTCAACCATCCTCAACACCACCTCCACCTGCACCATCACCACCCGCACCACCACCACCTCAACCATCCTCAACACCTTCACCTCCACCTGCACCATCACCACCTCAACCATCCTCTACACCATCACCTCCACTTGCACCACAGCCACCTTAACCATCCTCAACACCGTCACCTCCACCTGCACCACCACCACCTCAACCATCCTCAACACCACCACAACTGTCCTCACACATTTCAGCCGTCTGGACCATCACAACACCATCACCAGCACCACCTGCAGCACCATGACCACCATCACCATCAACCAACACCATTTTCCCCCGTCACCCCGTCCTCCTCCATCTCTTCACCATGCCTCCACCATGGCGGTGGCTCAGGAGTGAATCCTGTTGCACGTCGCAACAAACATGGCATGTAAATAACTTTGTGTGGTTCCACAGCGAGGCATTGTAGCAGTGTGTGTGTGTGTGTGTGGCTATCAGAGCTGAAACCAGGATTAAGGTTTTTTTTTCTGCTTCACGTTTAGTGTTTTTAAGGCATTTTTGGTCAGCATTTCACCTACAAAGAAAACCAAGCTATCTACCAGCACAAACTAGATATGCTCACACTTAGCAGTCTGTACTGTTTCATGTTGTGGGGGAGACGACTGAGCTGTGGACCTTGGTGAGCCCGTTACAGCCGTGGTGGCTGCGTGTCTGTGTGCGATGAAGATCTGGGGAAAACGAGCCGCTCTTAGCATCATGTCACATCTGTCAGTCCTTTGATTTTAGTGTGCGCCACAGCGTTCGTTTGGTCAGGGATCGATGCCAGGGCCTGTGATTGGAAATATAAACAGCCTCGCCTGCTCCTCCGACACTTCCGGCTTCTTGAGACGGCTGCATATGGTCACATGAGGATGAATGCAGTTAACATCTCTCTCCTCTCCTCTCCTCTCTCCTCTCCTCTCCTCTCCTCTCTTCCTCTTCCTCGCAGAGCCCCAGCTAAAGGGCATCGTGACCAGGCTGTCCAGTCGGCAGGGCTTCCAGCTGCAGATGCAGCCTGATGGCACCATCGATGGAACCAAGGATGAGGACAGCACCTACGGTAAGGCTGCCCCTGACCTTTGGACAGGCCATAAAGACAGCCATATCTCTACACAACACACCAAGTAACGTCTATTTCCGTCATCTGACATTTATTTCCATTTGCAATCAATCTGACTGCAACTTTCCCAAGTAATTAATGTATTGTTCTCCCATAAAATGTCAATTAAAGTGCTTGTTTTATCTGGAGAACAGTCCAGAAACCCTGAATAAATCTCAATAAAGCATTAAATAGTCACATGTGAGGAAGTGGAGCCAGCAGATGGCTGGCATTTGTGCTTTTGTGACGCATGTAGATATGATTGTTATTTGAATTTTCAGTCAATTGAAGCGAACAGATCTTTTCTGTACTAAAATCAGCTTTTAGGAGCGATAAGCAGCAGTATGTTAAATGTGTGATACTCCAACGCTGAGGGAACAATGCAGCTTTTCTGTTCCGCTGTAAACAACATAAATAGCGAATCAGTACGGGCAAGAAGAAAAAAAGTGCAAATCTTTACAAATGCTTTTCTTGACAAAAGTCAAAGCACGACTTCAGCAGCAGCTGCAGCTTGCAGCCTTGATATCTCGACTTTGGATCTTCAGAGCTTATAAAAACGCAGGAAGATTAAAGGAGATAAACACATATTTCTACCCGGCGCGGGCTGCAGCTGAGCTTTTCTTTTCGGCCCGATATTACCTCCAAGGTTCAGGAGAACATCGCAACATATTGAAGGTTCAATATCTGGCGAGGTGTGATTCAGTTTAATTCCCAGACACCCACTTCGGAGTTATCATTCCCGACCCGTTGGAAATCCAATTTAGTGATAAACGTCACCCGGCGGAGATCCGTCTGAGGTGGGAATTTAAACTGGGACAGCCACTTGTCAACATCATTAAATTAGTAAAGCGGGACGGGCTTTTCCTCCTAAAGGTCAGGCGGCAAGGCGGCAATCTATCGGCGCTAATCTGCTTCCCGGGCTGAAGGAATTGATTAGACATCAGCAGGAAGCGCGGGGCAAGGCTCAAACGGGTGACATGACGAAAGGTCGAACCGGACCAGCGAACACGCTCTCCATCTCGCCCTCCGACACGCACCGACCGGACGTGTGATTGATGCGTCTGATTCGCTCCGGCCGCTGCAGGGCTGCACAGGAAGCGAGGCTCTGTAATGTGATTATTATATAGGGTATACATCATTTAAGTGCCGACCCACACGAAAGCAGTTGACTATGACTGGATTTGGATGGATAATCCATGTAATCCACGTCTCGGTATAACCGCAGTCATTATGAAGAACATGGTCGGCTAAATTAGAACAATTAAACAAAGACCCGATTCATCAAACTGTCCGGGATAATTATTGCTCTAACTGCGCAAAACGTGTAAATAACTTTTTGTGTTTTGCTTGCGCTGAAATATAGTCAATAGCATCAGTGTTGTGGTTTAGATTACGATGCTTTAAATCTGCTCTGGGATCCTTTATCTGATCACTGGACATAGCTGAGAATACATTCACACTATTTGCTTGTTTCTTTAATGGTACATTTGCTGACTTCCTTCCAGAGCTTTTCAAAGAAAAGCACTATTATTTTTTTTAAAGTCTTTTATGTTGATGAATGGTGCCGCAATTAAAAAAAACCTCATAAACACCTTGAACCTTTTGTGTCACCAAGCTCCTTAGTTTCCTCTTCACTCTGTATGTGTCCATGAGATGAAGTTGACTCATCAGTGAGTTGAATGAGGAAGGAGGCAGTTTTGATCACTACTTCAGAGAGAGAGAAAAAAAAAGCCTAAACCCCTAATTTTAGCCTCTTATTGACGAGTTACTGTGCGCGAAATTGGAAATCTCAGGGTTTATTTAACCACTGCGTCACGTTTTGTGGTGGGAAATTGTGAGAGACCTTTTCCCCCGTAACTCCGACTTCTTATACTCCGGACAATAAATCAAAACATTTTGAAAATTGGCTGAAAATGCGAAGTGTGGTCTTTTAGTCTGTTCGCAGAAAGAGTGACCTGGGTTTGACTCCTTCTTGTCTTGTGTGTAGCTTTCCTCCTGTAGTCCAGTGTTCAGGCCCTCTGAGACTTTGAATTGTCCCTAGGTGTGAGTCCATGGTGTCACCATGGATGCACACAGCAGGTCAAGAAAATGGCGGGATAGGAGATGATGATGCGATCTGCACAGTGCTAGAAATGTGGCTTTTCCTCTCTATTTCCTTTTGTACTCATTCCTGTTGAAACAGTTCCAGATCTAACTAATGTTCTTTCCTATATGTACCTTTTGATAACGAGCGCTTTTCATCCCCTGCTCATTGTCAGGTGTTGAATCATTAGTGCTATTCGGTCGCCTTGGGATGGTGTGACCTTGTTGAAAAGCTTTTTTTAAGGCAAACCGGAGGTGTCCTCCTCCCACCAGATGCTACTGTGATATTGATGAGGACTCGTCTCTCTGTTTCCCTCTGTGTTCGCTGTGTGACTGCCTGCCTGCCTGCCTGCTTGTGTGTGTGGTTGTCTTTTCCCTCCTCTCTTCTGCATGTGTGTGTGTGTGTGTACATGTGTAGCCGTGTTCAACCTGATCCCGGTGGGGCTTCGTGTGGTGGCCATCCAGGGCGTCCAGACCAAACTCTACCTGGCGATGAACAACGAGGGCTTCCTCTACACCTCCGTAGGTCACGCCGATCTCACACACTCCACCGCCATCACCATCATCATCATTACACACCATTAGAGAGGAAGTAAAATCACCTTTTTTTCTTTTCGGGTCGGGTCGGGTAATGAAGAGACATCTTCTGGTGCGATCAGTCTCATTATCATCCTCTCATCACATCGGTGCCTTAACCACTGTGTTGCATTGTGAGTCATCTGCCGCCGGGTGCAATAATCCAGTGTCTGTGCCTCCCTTATCTGTCTACTGATATTGTGGCTTCTCAGGATTGATTTCAGATCATCCTCCGGCCCCCTTTTGTTTATTTCCCTTCAGTCACTCCATCATAGGAAGGCGAGCTTGTGTGCACACGCGGCTTCTGAAATGTGGTTTTCTGGCAGTTCCCAGGTCTGGGTGTCTGGCTGCGGTGCAGAGCGCCGAGACGTCTCGTAGCTGTGTGTGTTGTGCTGTAGGACGAGCATTATCATCTGTCATATCTGCTTTAATTGCCGTCATTATGGCGCCGCACAGTTTCTTGCATTTCTGTTTGATTACATAAAAGACAAATCGCCCTGCGAGTGGTAAATCGGCTGTGTTTATGAAGAGCTTTTTCCAGTCTAATCAAAGGGTTTCTGCAACCACCAGTCCACACTCACTCACAGCATCGGGGTCGATGTGGGGGCTCAGTATCTTGTACCAGGATACTTTGACATGTAGGCTTCAGCGCCCGGGTGTCGATCCATCAATCTGCTGATAAGTAGATGAAACAACGTCACAACATTAATGTATGATTTGATATGATTCTGATTAGCGCAATGCATTTCACTTGTCTCCTTGAGGAACTTTGTGCTCATGAAGACTAGAAAAGCCGTTTATGAGAGTCAGCCTATTTACCTTGACATGCAGGCTGCAAAGGAAAATGTTTCTTAGAGGGCAGATGGCCAATCAGACTTTGAGATAACGTCTCATACTGCGACAGTGTCTCTCTCTGCGTGTCCTCGTGTGTCCTTTCTAATAAAGGCAAGACGGAAGAGAAAGTCTCAAAAAAGTAAAAAGAAAGAAGAAAGAGCAGGCCTGTTGTGAGGTGGTGATGGTGGTGGGTGGTGTGGGCGCAATAACAAAAAAGAACCAACAAAACTAACACACACACACGCACTTCCAAGCAATCTAAACAAGGCTGCGAGACCAAAAAGATGAAAACTAACACCCCGATGTAATAAAAGCTACGGTGCTACGCCTGTGTGGACACGTATACAAGCGCTGCGACTCCATCACCTCCACTACCGGTCCCAGTTTGCCCGGGGGTCGTCTTGGCTTCGGTTCCGAACTCTTGACACGATTTGTTTCATCTTCTCAGCTGATAACAGATGCAGAACACAAACGCAATCGCACAAAATATTGATGGACACGCACACACACACACACACACACACACACACATTCACACACAAACTGGATTAGTTCAACTGCTTGCACTCAAGTCTGTTAGGCGATTATTCTGACACAAAACTTCATCAAAATCCATACACGGCTAATGAAAGACGGGGAGGAGGAGAAGCATTTTCTCTGTATCTTTCCGTTTTTCCCCCCTCCCGGCATCCCGGGCACCATCTTTCTCTCTGTGGGCTGGTTGGTATTCAAGGGAGTAGCCGGTTGCTATGGAGATGGAGGAATAAGGAAATGCAAATGTCAGCTGTCCTAAGTTGGTGCAGTTTGTTCTGGGAGACTCGGGGCCTGGCCGAGATAATGACTCAAAGAGCGGAGCCACTGATGGATGAACGCCCTGATGGCAATATGGAGGAATGACTGAACACTCTTTAATGGAGTCGCCATCAGCAGCTTGAACCTTCCCTGACTCTGCCGCCGCTCCATTACCCTCCCTCCTCGATTTCCTGTTCTTTTCCTGATTTGTTCTGATACCTGTCACATTTTTCCCCACCTCCACCCCCTCAGGAGCATTTCACCCCGGAGTGTAAGTTCAAGGAGTCCGTGTTCGAGAACTACTACGTCACCTATTCCTCCATGCTGTACCGGCAGCAGGCCTCGGGTCGGGCCTGGTACCTGGGACTCAACAAGGAGGGCGGCATCATGAAGGGGAACCACGTCAAGAAGAACAAGGCCGCCGCACACTTCATACCGAAACCACTCAAAGGTAAAGAAATCACTTTAGAGCAGCTTAAAGCAACTTTGAGTATGTTCAAAGGCCAAAAAGTAAAAAATATCAAACTTATTCTTTAATTTATGTAGGTTGTTATCCCTACCTATGTATCTATCTATGTATCTATCTATGTATCTATCTATGTATCTATCTATGTATCTATCTATGTATCTATCTATCTATCTATCTATCTATCTGTCTGTCTGTCTGTCTGTCTGTCTGTCTGTCTGTCTGTCTGTCTGTCTGTCTGTCTGTCTGTCTATCTATCTATCTATCTATCTATCTATCTATCTATCTATCTATCTATCTATCTATCTATCTATCTATCTATCTATATAGTTGTAGCTTCTACCTTTATAGCCTTTATAGCCTTCATATATTTCACTGCATCAAGATTTTGTCTTATTTCTCTAGACTCAGATTTAACTACGGTATCTGGGTGAACTATATTGCAGCTCATTGTCCTAAATTCATCTTTTATAGATTATCTAGAAGGATGGGCTTTTGATTTCATGGGCTTTTGATTCATAAGAGAGCCGGCATTAAAGAAGCCATTCCCAAAGATTATTATGAATACAATGAAGAGTGGAGTTTTGAAGTAAACTTTAATGTAATAGATCAACAAGAATAGAGCAAAAAACAGTAAAAGGGAGAAATGTAAAACTTTAAATCATATTTCCTCACTAACAATAGATCATTTCAGCACTTGCCGGGCAAACAAACAACAAGAATCAAATTTACCGTGCAGCTGATGAACATTGTAGAACAACAAAGAGAAGCAGAGCTAAAAGGGGAGTCGGTATCGGACTTACATTCATCATACGGACTCAAACAGGACTCCTAATGAATGCTAATGTGGACCCTTACCTACTCTGTGGGTAAACAAGCTTGTGAGCACCCACACCTTAAGAGGCTCTGTTAGTTAATGTCGCTGTAGAGGTTATTGCCACTGTTGGCAAGCAGGAGAAAATATCAGCTGTTTGAGGTTTTAGGGACGATAACGAATCGATACATCTTTTGGAAATATTTATTTTTTGCTTTGTTGTTTCGTGCTGACATGAGTGAGGTATCTGCATGCAGGGGACAGAATAGATCTCAGCAAGGCATGCATAACAAACCTGACTTGTGTGTGTGTGTGTGTGTGTGTGTGTGTGTGTGTGTGTGTGTGTGTGTGTGTGTGTGTGTGTGTGTGTGTGTGTGTGTGTGTGTGTGTGTGTGTGTGTGTGCAGTGGCCATGTATAGGGAGCCGTCCCTCCATGACCTGACAGAACTCTCACGGTCGGGCAGCGGCACACCGACCAAGAGTCGCAGCGCATCGGCTCTACTTAACGGCGGAGGGAAGTCGCCCAGCAACAATGACTTATCCTAGCCCCCACACCTCCTCCACACACACACACACACACACACACACACACACACACACACACGAGATACACATAGACGCCACATTTGGGGACATTAAATAGTCGTGACCTTAACTCAGAGCTACAATCCTGAAACTAATACATTTGTATTATGGTAAAAATATGTTTTGCTTACACAGGGAAGGCGACTCCTCATATATTTATGTCCCCCATGTTCTGTATGTCCCCCATATAGAAATACATGCACACCATTAAATGGCTGTAATCTTAACTCAAAGCTACATGCTTAAACTGAGAAGTTTTTATAATAAGAGATCTGTTTCACTTATGTAACTTATGTTTCACCTACTTATGTAAGGGAAGCGAGTCCCTACATGATAACATAATTATGTCCCCACAATGTCAGTTGTACAGAATTCAAGCACACTGCATTTGGGGATATTAAATGGACGTGACCTTAACTCGACACCCTAAAACTGAGAAGTTTTTATTATAAGAGATCTGTTTCACTTATGTAAGGAAGGCGAGTCACTACAATGTTAACATATTTATGTCCCCACAATGTCAGTTATACAGACACACACACACTTTCTCTAACACATACACACACACAGACAGATCTCAGGCCAACATGCCCACACACATCAGGCTGGCAAGGGGGTTTGGAGGAGGCGAGCAAGAAGTGAAGGAGGACAGGAACGTGTTCTTCCACTCAACGGAGCCCACTGTGACTGACTGTGATGTAAATAAATCAAGGACAATCAATCCATCTGGCTCCGCTGCTCTGGTCTGCAGAGGGGACAGGTCGGGACCGGTGAGATCTCTTCCCTCGACTGCTCTTCTTGCTGTGTGGTACCCAGAGAGAGAACCAGGGACAGAAAGATGCGAGGGATGGAGACAGTCAGTCAGTCACAATAGATAAACAGACTGTTACAGAGAACCAAAGAGTCCCAGTATTAACTAACTCACTAAAGTTGGAACAGGAGGAAGCTGGCGAGAGAGATACAGAGCAACAAAGGAAGGAAGAGAGTCCTTATCTATTCTACCGTACGCTATGTTTACACAGAGCTCATGGGGTTAAGTCATATTTTTAAAAATGACAAACGTATTCCTTGTACACTTATGAGGATCGATCATTTGTTTGCATGCAGGTGCGCCTGTGTGTGCGTGCGTGAGCGAGCGAGCGAGAGAGCGTGTGTGCTCAAGCACAGGCTGTGCTTGTAGTAGGAGTGTGCCGAGTGTGAGAGAGCGAGTGTGTGCGTGCGCATGTGCAGGGCAGGGCAGGGGGTGGGTGGGTGAGGGGGTAGGGAGGGGGTGAGGGAGCAGGCGGAGGTGGGGGGGGGGATTTTATCTTTTTAAGATCTGTTGTATATCAGACAAACCTGAGGGCTTTAGCAGGTTAAAATAAGGTTTACTGTATATGCTTCCATGCTTACTTCTTACAAGCAATGCCGTTGTTTATCTTTACGTTTGTCGTTGTTGTCCCTTGCTGTTTGTTTGTTTGTTTGTTTGTTTGTTGTTGCATGGAAGCTTGTGGACCTCTGCTCAGTAGCAGCATGCCGAAGGGTCCTTTTTTTCTGGTCTTACGTGTTCCTGACCAAAAAGAGAACACTAGTGAGCCAATAGTGACATACCACAACACTAGTGAACCGAAGTGAGGGGTGTGGGAACACGACTGGACCAATAGTATTGCACCAGAACTTGAGTGGACCAATGGTGTTGGACCAGAACCAGTTCAAACTATGGGAGCACAGATTAACTTCATATTTTGGTTCCTGCTGTGGACAAACTAGAAATGCACTAAATAAACTCTTTCTAAGGAAGCTGAAAGTTTGTCTAGTCTCATTCTGTGCTTTTATTCAGGTTCAGGGGCCTTTGTTTGTATCCATAGGCTAGATTTGACTTGTTTAAATTATTGTTTCCCAACCCTATACCTTTGGGAAACACTGTCATGCACGTTTTAGATGATCCCAGCTCTGCAGAAGTCTCATGATGAGACCAGGGTATGTTGGAGCAGGAAACATCTAAAACATACAGCACGGTGCAATACGAGGAGCAGGGTTTAAACACAGACATGACAGAAACTGATGCAGTGCTGCTTAGCTTCCTTATTTTAATTGTCTTTTCACTCTCATCAAATGGCATGTGGCCTGGGATTATCTGTCAACATCCAACTGGAGTTTAATTATTTGAAAAAAATACAGTCTGGATCATGTCACTTCACATGAAGATGGTCCCCGTTTTGACAGACCTCCAGTCTGATCTCAATCTCTATCAGGATTTAGATAGCCAAACCATGTTGTATCATGTATTTTATAGTGTATATTATATATTATACATAGAACATCTGGTTGAGTCTTTCTTCATTGTGTCTGCATGGGCTTTCTCTGGGTATTCTGGTTTTCCACATTATTTGAGGTACAAGGCAGGAGAAATGATTGAAGGATGGACATTTCTGCCACTACCTGACTGAAGTTTAATTATTGGAGAAGAAAAGGTCCAGGCAAAAAAAAAAAAAAAATCTGTGTAAATGCCGACTTCAGAGACAGGAAAATATCTGCAGGACAGGAAATCCAATATCGGAGAACAGAGAGCGTCGGGGTGGAAGTGGCAGAGCTGAGTCTTTGTAGGAGTCGTGATGGCAGAGATGAGAGGCAGCTGTAGAGGCTCCGCTCCGACACACCTGTCTCCACTCAGACAATCACACAGACACAAAGAGAGGGAGGGAGGGAGAGAGAGAGAGAGGGAGAGAGAGATGGAGGAGGGAGGAAGGAGGGGAGGGAAGGGAGAGCAAGAGCACAGGGGACACAGTGAAGGGTAAAAACACAGATAACACCAGGCACAAGTGGACACTTCCTGCACTGTAACCTGTTAAAGTGGAGAGGCTGCTCACACACGAAAACAGGAAAAAGAACGAGCGAACAAGGAGAAGAAGAAGAAGAAGAAGAAGAAGTGAATGTGGATGGTAATTAGATTTTCAAGTGTCGCATCACTGTCTGATAGCACAGACACATCCTGGTGGAGAACAGTATTCTGATATAACCCACTCTGGGTAACATATTCTAAATATATTGGATGACACTCGTGATTAATCACCTTAATTATTCTGGATATCTCGCTTCATTTCTGTGGCTACGACGACAAGCTTTTACCAGAAACAGTCGATCGCACCAAGGCAATAACCCAGAAGGTCAAGACGTCGTTTTATGACTGGAACCTTTCCAGAGTGCTCGATAAGTTTCTATTTGTCTAATACATATGTTAAATAGATACGTCCCTCCATGTAATCCATTATTCTAAACAATGTAACTGTATTCTGATTCCCATCAACATTATTTGTGACCCTACTGGAATACCTGCTACTCATAATTTGTATTCTACATGCTTTATTTATTCCATGTCTTTAGTTTATAGATGAAATAGAGTTGGACGATGCCTCGGAGGAGTAACACGACCACTAGATGGCGCTTGTAGGTTGTTGTGAATCTGAGTGGAGGAGCAAAACAAAACAGGACACAGTCTCTCGATAAATTCATCTTTTACTCCAACGTGTGTGTGTGTTCTCGTCTCTGGTGTGTGACGGACAGGGGAAGCAGACACACGGGCGTTTATCCTTCAGCGATGAGCCTCGGGCTGTAAAGCTAATTTCCGAGATGTTTGTGTCAACACAAAATGAAAACAAGATAAAGTGCAAAAAAGGCAGAAAACATACACGTGTAATGTTTACAAAAACCAGGTTTCACATTGAAATAATAGACATTTATCATTGGTTTCCAGAACAGTGTCATATATAATATACTTTCCTAATGCTTCACCTCTCTAATAAAGATAATTTAAAATAATAGAGATAATTTCTTTAGTATTTTTCATTTTAAAATGGACAAATATACTGTTAAAAACCAGACTGAAATCAGTGGGCGTGGGTTGGAAGTGTAACTCTGAGCTCACAGTGTCGATGAAGCACACTCTCCCTTTGCTAAAACGTCTCCACCAAATCATCACATTTTCATGCTCTGCAGCCCTGTGCAAATGTAAACACACATGCAAACTCACACACAAACAAACAAACAAACGCACACACATACGTCTCATGTTCATAGTGATCCACGTTAACACTGCACCGGTGCCACAGTCAAGTCTGTCTCCTGTATTTACAGCGGTTGAGACGACGCCCGTACTTGCAAATATTCCTTTTTTTTTTTTACTTAATAGTTTCTGAAGGGGGAGGATTGTGCCAGTCTGTCCTATTCGGCCCCCCCCACTTCCTCCTCCTCCTCTTCTTCATCATCTTCTTCCTCTCAGTCAGTGCAGTCATCTTGCTCTTCATCTGTGTCTTCGTCTTCCCGTCACAGCGCGGGTTTGTGTTTTTTTCCTCTCCATCTGTCGATGTGTTGATGTTCAGTCTAGGTCGCCCTCTTTGACTCCCACTCCTGCGAAACCATGAGACGGCACAAAGTGAGGAGACGTCTCACTTACGCACACACACGCACACACACACACACACGTACACTCTACCTTTGCCTTCTGCATGACGTTCCCCTTGGAGGAGGTGTAAAGAGATGGAGGACGTTTCCGAAGCTCAGATGCTGAGTTCACCGGCACAGTCTCATTGTAAACTTTTTCAACTTTACTTCCCTGTGCCTGCACACACACACACACACACACACACACACACACACACACACATAAACACACAGATTTAGTGTCTGGATACACATAATTAAAGGAACATTTAGAGCAACAGTCTTTCCTCCATTTTATTTTCAGCCTTTTTGAGGCAATTTTTGGTTGGGGTGTATCAATTTTTTTCTTGGAATGATTTTCCAGGACTTTTCCAGGACTTTTTCAGTATTCTCCACAGTTGTAACATGCATTTTGTACATTTACCCAGATTGTTTTTCTATCTGTTCCTAACTTGTACCTTGAAGTCCGAGTTTAAACATGGCCAGTGGGGTTTGCTCATATTAAGATCAAAACTGCCTGCATTTACTAATAGAGTAGAAAAACAAGTTTTTTCCTTTCTAATCTATCAGGTTAACATGAATGCAAACTTGGGCACTACTTTTCCAGGTTTTCCAGGATGTCCAGGAACCCTGTGGCGAATTAAACTTAGCAACAAGGCTGTAAAAGGTTTAAGAAATCCACCCCAAACATTTCCTCAAATTCCAATTGCAGTAATGTTCACTCTCATTGTCTACTGGAAAACTGCTCTCTTATTTTCCAGATTTTCCAGTGAACCCTTTTCATTTACACAGCTGCATCCAGTGCTAATGCTATGCTAAGTGACCCAAAATCTCATTTTTAGCACGCAGACATGAAAATAAGAGACCTCAGTGAGTCAATATCTCAAAATGTCAGTTTCAGGTTCGTATGGATAAATCTGGTCTGCCAGCTGTCGTGATAATCCCAGTGATGGGACAGTGTCGAGCAGTGTTCGGGTCTACTCCTCAGGACCTGGTCCTCTCGGCCCAGTAGCGACCGTCCCACCTTGGGGCTGATCTTGGTGTCGGAGGGCGGACCCAGCGCTCCTCTGGCCAGCGACTTCTTCAGGTTTTCTTTCACCTCCGTCAGTCTGAGCTCCAACTCCACCCTCTCCTCCTCCTTCTGTTTACACAGCGCCTCCAGCCTGGCTAACCGCTGCTCTACACCGTGACCTGCACACACACACACACACACACACACACACACACACACACACACACACACACACACACACACACACACACACACACACACAGTTAGTAGGAGCCACGGAGCTGATGCTGAAACAGTACCATGTGTGTGTGTTTGTCTCTGACCTGCATCACTCTTCATCTCCTCCTTGGCCTCCTTCTTCTCCTTGCGGAGGGAGACCAGCGTGCTCCTCAGCTCCTCCTTCTGCTTCTCCAGCTCCTCTTTCTGGATCAGGTAGCGCCGGGCGTCCTCCTCCGCCCGCGTCTTCCCATACCGGGCGTACTGGTTCACATCTGGGCAGACGACAGGGGCGGAGTTACACTGGGAGCCCTGTCGACCACCTCAGGTGACTCTGGACTCGCTGGAGGAGACTCACTGGAGGCGTGCCTCTTGACGGCGGCCTGCTGCTCCGTTTTCTCAGAGTCCCGGCTGGAGAAGGAGGCGTGACGCCTCAGCTCGCGCCCGGCTTTGCTCTCGACCTCGGGCTCCTGTAGGAACAACGAGATCACGCTTGAAGTTAAGTTTAGGCATAAATTAAAGAGGGGCCTAGACTGGAAAGAAACACTTGTACCTCATTCAGCTCAGAAAAAAAGGGCTAAGCTCCGCTGAAAGAGGCATTACTGATGAAACCGATGTTCCATAGCTTCTATAGTAACACCAGAGAACAAGGATAAACACTCCACTCAAGTATTCCAGGTCTCCTTTAATGCTGAATCCATGATTAATCCTGAAACCCTGCATAGGTTTCTCATATGTGACCCCGTTTGTTTTTTCATGTTTAATAAAGTTTAATAAACTACTCCACAGTGAAATAACATGAAGGGTTCCCACTCCTAAGCAGAAGTTACTTTCCAGGACTTTTCCAGGACATTTTCAGCCTGTGGCGGAGAATTTTCATCAGGATAAACAATTTAATCACTTAAGGATTTCCAGGACGTTTGACTTTTTTTCTCATTTTTCATATGTTTTCCATGACTGGAAAACTGGTCACTCATTTTCCAGGTTTTCCAGGACAGAAGCGGAGAGGGCGGTGTGCGTGGCGTCCCCTCACCTCGATGCTCTCGTAGACCTCGTCGTACGTCCTGGAGTCAGTGGAGGTGCTGCTGGAGGACGTGGTGGTGGCCCAGCTGAGAGGCAGAAGACGACAACAACAACAAATGAGATAGAGGTCTGTGAAGAGAGGCAGTGGGACTGCCGGGGCAGACATGGCGAGCCACAGCAAACGTATGGGAAGTGACTCACAGGAAGGAGTGCCTGGCCGCGTGCCTGATGTCCGTGAGCGTGTCTACGTCGATGTAGTCGTAGTGCAGCTCCTCAGGGAGGGTGGCGCTGCCGCTCTCAGCGAACAGCACGCCCAGCCAGCGGCCCAGGTCCTCCGAGCAGCTGGCCTGAGGGAGCCCCACACACACACACACACACACACACACACACACACACACACACACACACACACACACACACACAGTAAGCATGAGTTTCCTCAAAAATGTAGGTGTGTCATCCCAGAGTACATATTAACCCTATGTCTCATCGTATGACACAGATGTGAAAGAAAGAATCCTCCTCCACAGTTTAAGGGGATCTGGGGAGAAAATGTACTTTTTCCTCAACAAACTTCCAGATAACATAAAGGCAACTTTGGCACCAGATCGCACCCCAGATTCCTCCTCTGATTCTAGCTCAAACATATGAGGCTGGATGGTGACACACTCAAAAGCTGTATCACTTAATCTGAGTAAATGGAAAATACAGTCATGTGAGAATCAGGCACGACAGCCAATCAGTGTTAAGCCTACATGCAGCTGACACACCTACTGATAAAACAGGCTCATAAAAGGGTCTGTAAATTAGCATCCCAGGCATTTTGGATGAGATCAGTCTTTCATAGCTTCTATGTTAACACTGGAAAACAAGGATGAAAACTACATTCGGCTACTCTGGGTCTTCTTCAAAGTCGTTCCTGCTCTCCTACTCTCCGCCGTACCTCCAGAGCGGCCAGCTCGCTGCCGGCCTGCATGATGCAGAAGGAGAAGGGGTGTTTGGGGCCGAGTCCCCCCGGCACCACCTCTGCGCCTTTGAGCGGCACCACGATGACGGGCGGCCGCTGGTCGCCGGGCTCCTTCTGCAGGTACAGGTTGCCGCCTCGCACCACGCACCAGCGCTCCTTCCAGGCTCCGCCCAGACACACGCTGAGGTAGCCTGCCACCAGAAGCAACTGTTAGCTCCTCCACATGCAGCCCCAGGCCGGTCACAGGTCGTCCCTTCCACCACTGTGGCCCGTTCTAACTCCCGGCCTGCACTGTTGGACACGAAAGAGCCGGTCGGCTCCGTCTCTCTCACCGCAGCGGGGGTTGTCATGGTGACCGGACGCCGTCGGCAGCTCTCCGGGCAGCGGAGGTTTCCGCTTGGAGAAAGTGATGATGCGATTGATCTTCTTCCCCGCCGCTCGGCTCATCGAGCCCGTCAGCTCGGAGAAGGCGCCGCGCTTCCCCCTGTCTGGAACCAAACACACAGACGGATCGATCCACAGAGCTTCCTCTCAGAGCCGCTCCTCCCTCAGCTCCATCACACAAACACACTGGAACCTCGACTAAGGAACAACCGACTGTATGAAAAGTTCAGAATATGGATTGGGCTTCGAAGAAATTTCTGTTCCATTTAAGAAAAAAGAAAATGAAAGACATTGCCAGAGAGCAGTCCTCCCAGTCCGTTTTACCCTTATAAATAGTCGTATATTCTATTACCATATTAAAACAGTCATATATTTACACTTTATACGGCTGTTTTCAGGAGGGGGGGTTATGAATTTTCATATTTTCATAATTCTTAGAAACCAAAACCCTTCCAGACCACATTACTTCTGTATGTGGAGGTTCCACTGTAAATGGAGTCAGATGTATGGTGTGAATTCATTTCAGAGGCCTTTGCTCGTCCACACCCTGCGTGCAGCGTGTTTGCGTGCTCGTGCGGCCCGGGCCAGGTGCCGCTGGAGCTCCGTCCGCCCTGCTTCCTATGATGTCAGTGAAGGACAATGGCAGGAAGAGGACAGGAAGGATGTCATATCTGTTCCGTGCCTCGCTTCCCGTCTCTCTCTCTCTCTCCCTCTCTCTCTCATGTCTCTTTAGGTCCCCAGCCTCTCGGCCCAGTAAACAGGCTGTAACAACACCACTCTCTGTCTGACCCACATTCTGACTCCACGTCGTGGACCCGACCGCTTTGTCCTTCCTGATTTCTTTCTGGCGGACGGACAAACACAAACAGAGGACGTGCTTTTGATCAGACGCTCAGAAGGCCGGCGCTAGGCGTGTGCCGTCGTGGTGGGAGCTCGCCTCTACTCTCTACTGTTTTGTTTAGTTTTTCACTAAAAGCAGCGTGTTTGATCTCCTCCCTGTGGCCCCCCCTGCTCTACGGAGGGGAAACCTACTCAGGGTGTCCGTGGACTCCCGGCCCGGGCCCTGGGTCATGGTGGGCTGGGTGTCGGCTGTGGGCCCGCTGTCCGAGTCCGACGCCTGCCGCTCGCTCTGCAGCACCTGAAAACACAGAGGAGAAGCCCTGAATTTATTCCCTGTCTGGACAGATTCATACAAACAACTATCTCTGTCTCTTTACATGAACTGATCCAGTGAAAATCTTATCTAACTATATCACTGACTGGACACTAACAGTGCAGTGTAGCTTGGTAAATTAGGTCACTTTGACACAAAGTTGACATTACTCGAGACGTCCCAGACCCAGACAACGTGTGTTATGAACTCATTTGGCAATGTGGTCACACTTTATGGAACACTTCCGACACAATTATAATGATCTTACGTCATGTAAAGCATGTAAAGCTAAATCGTTTTTTTTTAAAGCTTGACAATTAGGTCTGCAATGATATGTTTAAGTGTGACTATTGATTGGGCTAGTTTATTTTCATGTGTTTACTGCAGTGCTCCTCAATGCTAGTGCACTTTGTACTCACATATTTATTTATTTATTACTGCTTGACTGGTCTGAGTAAAGGATTGAACCTTTAATGCGTTTATGTTCCGAAGATTAATTTTCTTGTTTGTTTTCCCCCTCTGAATAAACATAATTTATTCATATGTTCATATCAGATAACACTGGAGTTCGGAGTTGCCTCTGAGCTTCATACTGAATCTCCCTGAGCCCCTCTTTCCATGTCCAATGTGTAATTGAACGTATTTTTTTAACTCGGGAGCCAACTGGGGGTGTAGCTGCCATGCCGCCACGCATCCAGCGTCCAGCTCAGCTGCTGCTGCTCCGCGCCAACACTTTGAAGAGGCTTTGAGGCTCTGTTTGAAAAGCCGCCAGCTCGGAGACCACAATAATGTCACCTCGCTGGCTCCAGCATGCCTGTGCCCGGGAGCCAGAGGAACAGTTGTGTCATGCGTGGGCCGACAGAGGTGATGTCAGCAACAGTCACTTGAACGTTCGGTGGAGAGATGTTTGACAGTGGAGCGGAGACTCGGACGGAGCGAAGGAAAACAAAGGAAAGCACCAATTTGGGGAGGAATTTGCACTGGTTTACGGAAAGACAGATAGATGAGGTGAATGTACACACTTTGTCAAGCTCCATCTTCCTCTGAATAATGGGAGAAGTGGATCCGTCCGGTCCTTCCACGTTGCTACACTGGCTGCCGACGTCCTGCACCACCTGGAGACAGGGGAAGACGTTAGCTCTGATGCCTGCCTCAGTCTGAGAGGCCTGGGACTGGGGGGGCGAGGCTACCTTGAGCCAGCGCTGGGCCTGCTCTTTACTCTGAACAGCCAGGACCAGGGCTTCGCCTCCGGGCAGCGAGAAGCGCAGCTCGTGCCTCTTCTTGCGTCCCTCCTTCGGGACGTAGATGACGTTGCACAGATTGAGCGGGAGCTCCGTGTGAGGAGTGCTCTCCTTGATGCTCTTGAAGCACTGTAGGAAAAGAGACAGAGAGAGAGACAGACTGTTTTAGTACTATTTAACTTTGCTGTTAAAATGTGGCCTTTGAAAACATGTTATATGGAAACCGAAGGAAAAGTTATGCATTGTCGCTTCGGGCTATGATTTAAAGCAACAGTAACTTTGATAAAGCTGCAACAACTAATGTCATTTAGTCAATACAAGCATTTAAAAAACAGCTTTGAGAACGATTAGGTCAAAATTCTCTGCCCTCGGCTTCTTTAATGTGAATCATTTGTGTGTTTTTTTTCAGTGCTCATGAAGTAAGGACCAAGAGAAGCCCATTCACTCCTTTTGTTTCTGAACAATTTTCTCTTAATGTGAAGTTGACCATTAAGTCCCTCTCACCTGCAGTTTGTTATCCCGGACCACCACGAGCTGTTTGGCCCACTGGCCGAAGCGTTTCTTCCTGGGCAGGAAGGCGCAGATTCGACAGTCTCTGACCGGTCCGTCCGGGCTCTCCTCCGGCGTCCACCTCTGAGGCCGCTCCCGCCCTTTGGCCTCCTCCTCCTCCTCTTCGTACGACTCGTAGGAGCTGCTCAGAGCGTCTGAGTCATTGTCTGAGCAACAAAAACAACATATTCATTAAGCAAACAGTTTCCGGGCTCCTCTGCTCGTATTTTCCACGAGCGTGGCTTTATGTGTTTATAAATGGGAATTTCTCAGGAAGGACTCACAGGAGTTTTTAGGAGGCCCGTTGATCCTGGTGGTGGGGTAGTTGTTGTCTGCGTCTTCGTAGTAGGCGTCCTCCACCGAGTTCCTGGAAGCTGCAGGAGGAGACGGGACAAATGATGCTCCACTCTACTGGCACATGCAAATCTGTGTTTCTGAGCCTGTGTGTGTGTGTGTGTGCACAGAACTGTTCATGTTGGTGGTGAAGTACTGAGGAGTGGATCCCGGGTCCAGAGGAACGGCCTCTTCGTAGTAGTCGTCGGGGAGCGGGGTGGTGGGCAGAGGTGGGGGCGTGTCGGTCGGCGTCTGAGGGGAAGAGTGAAAACGCAGGTTTGAGGGTTTTTAACTGGAAGGAATGTAAATAAAAGGGCAGGTGGGCTGAAAGGCAGACGGTGGCTTACAGATTTATGAGGATGAGTCTTCTCCTCTTCCTCTTTGTGCTCTTTTTGCTCCTCTGGAGATGCACTGAGCATGTGCAAATCACAGTCTGCTGGTACAACAAAAGATGACTGACTATAATGTAACATAAAACAGTTTTGATCTCATCAGGGTTCCTACTGTATTTTCTATACTGTCTATATGTCTACATTCATCCAGACTGCTTTTATATTCAGCACCAAAACAGACACTAAATGTACATATTTTCTAAGATAAGAAACAATTTCTTATTGAGGTGATGTTCTGCATCACAATGACTGATCTTTAAAGAAATAGAAGTTAAAATCCTCTCATTCCAGTTTATAACATGTAAATACTGCATCCTCTCTTTGCTCACATGTGAGAGCAAACAAACTTTTTCATCATTTTCTGATCTTCTTTTCCATGACATTTTCACTCTTTTCCTCCCATATCTCATGTTTTAAGGTATTTCAGGAAGTGTGGGAACAGTGATTATCCATTCTACAGATGTCGAGATGTTAAGGACGATCATCAGTGAACCGGATCTGACCGCGTGCTTCTGAAGCGTGAACTGAACTCACCAAAGTCCTCGAAGAGAGACTCGACGAAGCTGGTGCCGTTGCCATAGAGACAGCTGTTCATGTAGACGTCCGAGCCGTTGACTGTGCAGGAAAAGAAAGCGCTGGTTAGAGACGGGATCAAAGCGGAGGGTGAGCGGAGGGCGCGGGGACCCGACAGGCGGCGTCTGCACGCTCGCTCACATAAATTCTGCAGAAAACGTTCGCTCACAGACTGGATCTTGTAAATCTTTGCGCCAGGGGGACAAAATAAATAAATAAATAAATAAATAATTGCAAGTCGTAAAATGTGTGTGTGAAAGTGTGCCAAAACCTCCCAGAGAAAGCTCTGGAAGTGCTCCAGAGCCACTGTGAGACGTCTCTGCCTGGTTACACTAATGCTGACGAGTGAGGCGGGGCAGCCCGGCTCCATTCACGTAACTTCTGGGGATGTTTTCCTCCTCTGCTTTCCTCTGACCTCCTCTCCACGTTTCATTATCCTCTTAGCGAAATCCTTTTATCCTCCTCGCCGTGCCGTACTCTCCCCGGTGAGCCGGGCTCTGGTCTTGGCCTGGCTCATCGGGGTCTGGCGCGTCTCTCACCGGATGTTGTGCTGCTCTGTGTGGCTGCAGCGCAGCCGACTCATGACGGGGAGGCCGCCTCGTTGCGTCAGGACGATTACAAAGGAATGCCCTGTGCCCGGCTGAATCGACACTCGTAGTGACCTTGAACAAATCGCTCGACTTAGAAATGCCTCAGTTGAACATTAAACTGGGCTAATGAGGCGGAGAAAACCCCGAGCGTGCTCAGCCGGATTCCATTAGCCAAATAAAAGTCACCGATTTCAATTACAGCGAGACCTCAGTCAACAGCGAATAGCTCGAGCGAGGCCGTAGACGCTCTTTTCAGTGTTTGTCTGTCGGCTCAATCACAAGGACAAGGACAAGAGGATCTGTGTCGACCTTTGTAAAGTTTGCATCATTTTTATGGAAAACTGTAGAAAAACATAGGAAAATGCAAAATGCTCCATCACAGGTATTATAGTGTGGATATCTATTGATTTCCTACGGTCGATAGTCAATTATGATGACATACAGAGCCTGAAAAACTCTAATTATCTCCCAGATATCATGAACTTGAGGAATTGAAACCACTTCCAATCAGTTTCAAATAGTCATTCATACAATATCTTGAACTCGGAGCGATTTGAGATCTGATTGCTTTGTATTTTTCTGCAGACTGTAACAGCCCTGAAACCACCTCTGGGTAAACTCAGACTGTGTACCTGAGAGTGGCAGAGAGTCCAGGATGTTGCGTACGGAGGCCATCTTGTCGGCCGTGGCAGGACTGACTGTCTCGTGGTCCAGCATCTTCAGCAGAGAGCTCAGCTCATTCACCAGTCGCTCCATAACCACTGAAAAACACACACACACAGACACAAATGATCTTGTGATCCGCAGAATAACAACAAAATCTTTTCTGGCTCGTGGTTTTTGGTATTAGCGCATGATTGGGGGCCTTTCTTTGTGTCCCGGTTCCCCTGACAGTCCAAAAACATACATGTTTGCGTCGATACACTTCCCCAGGGTGTGTGTGTGTCCTGTGATGAGCTGGAGAGTCATGCTAGGCTAGTCAGAGACTAGTCCTATAATACTTATATAAAGTAAAGCACCTCAGGATTATAATGCATCATATGTGCTCAGGTGTTCATTACTGAGATGGTTAAACCAAAATGCAACGATGCAACTAGCTACAGTTAAAAAAAATCAGCCTTGAATCAATACTGTTGGATAATCAGCTGGAATTACATCTAAAACAGAGTTTCCTTAAGTTAATTAAACAGTCGTAGTTTAAATGCATCGAGCACAACCATACAACAGAACTGAGATCAGCGAGGAAGCAACAGAGATTAAATTAAACCACGGGCAAAGTTTATTAAAGAATGACCTTGGGTCACAATAAGTAAGTGACTCTTTGGCTCTCATTTCCTGACCATACAAACACCAGACCTTTTTTGCCAGTCAAACCATTTGGAAAGAGCTGGGAAACCAACAAAATGTAACACCTCATAAAATCGTGATGAAGTCTTTTTTAATACTTCACTTCGACCCAGTGACACGTTAGATTGGTGGTCGGCACTGTTGCACTGTCCCAGGTCTGACTCCTGGTCAACCCGTCCGGGCCTGGTTTGGTACGTTGCTAGAAAGCCTCTCAGCATGTCTAACGTGTTTATGCCGCCACGCCACATGCGTGGAGTATGGATTTAACACGCGAATGCGAGGCCACGCGGGCGAGTGCCCGGGCTGCGGCTCCACGCCTGTCGCGACAGCTGACGGCCACCACATACTTAGCATCCGTCCGACATGTCCCCCTCCGCTCCTCTCTCTCTCTCCCTACTGTACTTTCAATTCTGACACTGAAAAACTGTCTTTCAAAAAATAATACTGGCATCCTGTGCGTCCATGCTGTGTATGTGTGTGTGTGTGTGTGTGTGTTGGCCTTGACATTGTTCCAAAGGCTCTGCCACGCTCTCACACATCCTGCCGACAAAGACGGGAGCGGTGGAAGGGGGGAGTAAGAGAGTAAAGGAGGTGAAGGAGGAGGAGGGAGGGAGGGGGGGGTAAGAAACTTCCTTCCCTCAAGGAAACGGAGCCAAAGAAAAGAAGAAAATCTGTAGTTCCACTAGAGATGGAAGGGGATAAGTGTCTCTGGCAGCGGGCTGGTTCATTCAGAGGGAGCTCCGCTCTGCCTCTGTGCTGGTAATTGGCCAGAGACTCTGTTAAATATCGGTTTCTGCTGATATGGTGGAGTGCTGGCGCGGCCTTTGACCAGATGGAACCGATCGCCCTGAGTTCAAGCTGCTGCTGCCCCGTCGAATTATTTTATTAGAGTTTGGGTTTCAGTGGAAAAGGTTTATTGTCCCACACAGATCTGCCAAGACAAATATTTCAGGGACACATTTGATCTGTCTCACTGAACCCCAGTTTGAGAAAAATGACGTATATATAAAGATTAAAATATGAATATAGGGTACAAAGCTAAATGTATTGTATAACCAAAGACTGTCGTGTTCACCAGAATAATGCACTTACACTACATAGAGTAGAGGTTAGCTGAGTAGCACTTTGTGGTGAATTGTAAAGACTGTAAAAATAAATATTGTACATGACGAGGAAGGTGAGTCCCAAGGCTCGTTTATTGACTCTGGGTCCAGTCCGTCTAGCACCTCCCCTGCTGCTCCTCATGTTCTTTGATTTAATGTTTGTTTGTCGTCCCTTTTCCACCAAAGCAGCTCCAGTCCTCCGGTGCTCCCCTTTCCTTCTCCAGCATCAAATAACTGGCTCTTGGCCTCCGAAAACCCGGTTCCAGAGCTGAACTTCTTTGCTGGGCCAGGAGAAAGAACCAGCAACACCAACAACAACCAACAACAAGTCCGCCATTTTTTTCAGAGCAGTTTAATGGAGTTAAAGAAAGACAATTGGGACCAAAACTGGACCTACGCACGCAAAAGGAGAAACCCACATATCCACGTCCTGGACTTGGTCTTCTAAGAGGCCATTGGAGCACTGGACTCACAACAGCCATGCTGCTGACACTCGACTCTTAAACACGATGCCTGTTTTCATGTAAATGAGTTTATGTCTTGAAGAGATGTGTCTGCTCCTGCATGTTTTCACTCGACGATGGGAAAATGTCAAGTGCCATTGTTGTTTCTGAGTCAGGGCCAGTATTTATGGAAAGTGGGGAAATGAATTACATACAGTGGCCTAATGATGTGAGTCGCCAGCTGTGGAGAAAGAGCTGGTTCTCAACTGGTTTGCAAGTTGGACTTACTCTGAACCAGCACTGGATGTAAAACGGTGTAAAACGAGTATGCGACAGGGAGAACTGACATCCAACGATCAAAAAGGAGAGTCACTAGGAATACTTGGCTGCCTCAGGGCAACTTGTTGAACACGTGCTGCTCAAAACCTAAAAAGTCAGGTTTCTAAATGGTTCCAAAATCGAGACTGAGCCAGATTTTGTCCTACATGAAAGGTTTGTGTCCTCTCTGAGGTCGCTTTGGGACACCAGCAACGTCCTTTGAAAGGTGTCCTTTGTCCGGTATCGTTGGTCAAAATGCTGGACCACAAACTGTCCCTTATGCTGCACCATCAGTGTGCTGAATGTGACTCGTGTCTATGAAGGCGCTCCCTCAATCTTGTGTTTCTACTCAGGTTTGTGTCACTTTTGTTGGATCGGGTGCCAATTTTTCAGCATTTTTGTAAAATTTACAGTCATGATTGCACTTGTCGATAAATCTACTATTCATCAACATTGAAACATCATTGTAAACTATTTCAATTATCAATTGAAAAGACATTTGAGAAGGATTTTAAGAAATGAAGTCAAAATACTCTGTTTTTTTTCTGGTTTCTTTAGTCCTCTAAAACAGAATAGGCACTTTCGTAACCTTTGAAAAACAGTCCAATAATCTCCATCATAATTTTATAACCCAACAACTTATTGATTAATCTAAAAAGGAATCAACAGATTAATCAACGATGAAAACAACAGACAGTGGCACCCGAAAGCCACTGTATTTAACATTGAGAAACCTCTTTTCTGAAGAGTCTCTTGGAATATTTCCACTTGCTTTTATTTTTCTGAATAAACCCTGAAAGCATGACAACAGACACAGTGTTTTGTTTCATCTCCGTAACACACCGTAGCTAGAAAACCTCTCCGATGTCACACGGACAAAACAGCAAACAAGCTCGAGGATGAAACGCTCTGCAACTCTTTTGAAATAACTGGTGCAAGGGTTAAAGTTAAATTAAGATCAAAACACTCCTTCTATCTCTCTCTCTCTCTCGTCTCACACACGCACACACACACACAGAGAAGGAGGACACAGAAAGAGAGAGAGAGTGAGAGAAAAGCCCTCAGTCTCCCAAACCCTCTTCCGCTGCCTCCCCCCCTTTCCACAGTCCGACAATACTCTATTGTCTCTGCGGAGGCCAAAATTAGACAAACACAATTCTCCGCAGAAGACCAGAGCAAACAATACAATGCTGGAAACTCCAACAAAAAACACAACAGGAACTCGCGCACACACACACACACACACATCCAAACACACACACACACATCCAAACACACACACACTCGCACCCCGCCTTAGAAGGGAGTGGTGCGACGCAGCTGCATCGTCTCGATCCAGGGTTAGAGGATATATCTCCAGCAGCTGTGTGTGTGTGTGGATAAGTGTGTGTGTGTGTGTGTGGATATGTGTGTGTGTGTGTGTGTGTGTGCATGTAGTGCTTCTCAGCCAGCAGCTGTGGTTTCCTGTCTTAGCTGTTGACAGAGGCTTCTCCGCGCTCCTTCCTGATCTTGACTCTCTCCTCCATCCTTCTCACCTCCTCTCCCACTCTCTTTTTCCCCCCACGATTTCTCTCCATCCTGCTGCTGTTTCTCCATTCATCCAGACATCTCTTCTTCCAGGTTTTTTCCTTTCTTTTCTTTCCTCATGTCCTCAGTTCACTCACTCGGAGAGACAAAGTTAAGGAGTGTAAGATTCTGTTATTGAACATCGACTTTTTGGAACAGACACACATGATTTGATGGAAATAAAGTCAGTGTAAACAAAGGCCGTTTGTTCATTTGCTCTCTCTCCTCTATGTCTGTTTATGTGTCTCACTCTCTTCCATATCTGTGTATCTCTTCTCTCCCTCTCCTTCTGTTCTCCTTCTCTCTCCTTGTCATCCATTTCTCTCTCACGCACTCTTCCATTTCCCTCTCTCTTCCATTTCTTTATCGTTTTCTCTCTCTCCCTCTCTCTTCCAAACCTCTCTCCTTCTCTCGCTCTCTCTCTCCCTCTCTCGAGGGGGACTGGAGGGTTCAGAGGCTGAGAATCAGCTGTTCTGGAGGCTTGTGGTCGGTCTCACCCACAGAGGGATCTTTGTAACCCCCTCCACTCAGCACACACGCACACACACACACACACACACACACACACACACACACACACACACACACACACACACTCACCACACACACAGGCACACATGGACACTCGCACACAAGGCACAGATTTTTTTCACTTTGAATGTTTTCGCCGATGGACACAGACATTCACTTAACTCACAGGGTGCACTCACACACACACATACACACACACACACACGATCATGTTTTCATTACGTTTGGGGACTTAACAGTAAGAATCCCCAGTGCATATAAGGTGAAGTGCACCAGTCCCTCACAATACACACACGCACACACAGACACATACACGCACACTCAGGATTCACTTTCACATTTATGAGCTTACTGTGAGGCAGACCTATCTACTCTGGACCATAGGTGGTCCTGTTTTTGTAGAATGTCTAAATGCTGGATTTCAAGTCAAATCTTGACATCTAACTATTAAGATAAAGATGTTTACAGGCCTGAAATAGATGTCTATGTTCCGGAGATGTTGTTTTCTTGTTTGTTTTTGTGCGAGGAAACTTCATTCATTCATTTGTTCACTTATTTGTTTAGTCCCCATAAATCAACTCACCATAATGATGATGAAAAGTTACCATACTTAAACTTTACTGTACTTAAAACAGAGAGATCAACTCTTCAAGAATACATACCCAGTCTCTGGATACTTTGAAATGTGTGTGTGTGTTTGCACATGCTTTTACATACATTTTTGTGTGTTTCTGCAGACAGGCTTCCTGAAGAAGGTCAGTCATGAGACAGGAGCCATGCGACTCTCATTTGAACTGATTTGGCGTGTTTGGTTGCAGCTCAGAACAAAACAACGACGACTACTCACTCGCTCGCTCTCACTACTCTCTCACCACGGCCGTTTGTTTCTGGCCACACGGGCGGCGGGGTGACAGAGGAACGATTTCTCCTCCTTAAACCTGAGGCTTTCACTCCTAACCATTACACGCCCCTACCCATCAATCACAACCTCTCCTATCTTATCTTCCCCTGCATTTAATTCTCTTTCTCGACGCTTTGTCTCAGGCTTGCGACCAAAAGGAGCCCGGTGGCTCCCTTTTCACTGCCAACCAATGTTCCCTGAAGCACGAGATGAACCGTGACAGGAACATGCGAGATCTGCTTATAAGACATATCTCGATTTAAAGTGCGTGAAAGATGCTGTTTTGCTCAGGAGGAGGCGTCCTCTTCCTGCCTCCCCCACACTCCCAGAGGCCGGCGTCCCTCCAGATCCCACATTTCTCCCGTCCTTCCACTCCTTTTTCTTCCCTGTCCCTCCTCCGTGCCTCCACCAGACACCCATCCACTGCAGACACGGGGGTCAGAGTTCAACTCTTGGCGTCCCGCTCTGAGACAAAAGTCTACTTCAGACTGTAACTCTGATTTTTTTCGTGACAACGCTCGATGGTGTCACTGCCCGCCCCCGGGGTTCAAAAGTCCCCATCCAGAAACGGACTGGCGAAATCTTTAAAAAGAAACAGCTGGTTGAGTTGGAGAAGTGGTGTGGTGAATTCTCTCTATTTTCCCACATTCTTCCCGTATCTTATCATGTTATCATGAGATCGTAAATGTTGAGGACATGCAGAAAGCAGACGAGCAGGACACTGGCACCCAGGAAGCACTGTGGCACAGGCCAATTTGGAAACCATTTCCCAGGACTTTTCCAGGACAATCAGCTTGTTATCCATTGTAAATGTGTCATTGTCTAGAGCTAGTCCCTGTATATTAGAGTGGGAGCAACTAATTGATTAATGATCAACTCATAAAAGAAATACAAGAAATTCCATGATATCACTCTCTTAAACATGAACATTTTCTGGTTTCTTTGGTCTTCTATGACAGCAAAGTCAGCAGTTTTGAGTTGTGGACAAAACAGAGTATTTGATGATCTTGTGAAATTGAATTTTGTTGTTTTTACAAAAATGTGACTGACTAATCTAAACAATAATCAACAGGGTAATCAACAATCTCAGCAAAAATAGTAATTTATTGCAACACTGCATTTATTCATATTGCTTTCGTAGTTATGCCTCTGATGTTTGATTTGAAAGATGTGCGCTCTAATGTCTAAAATGTATCAATGAAATTATGAAAGTCTCTCACATATTTAGAATTTACAACTAGTTTATAGACTACACGTGCAAACCGTGTGTTTGCAGATGGTTATTACAACATCTAATTGAATGATTTTGACAGTAGATGCAATGGTTAAACTCCTTAACTCTCCTAAAACTGCAAAATGTGAAAATGCTGCAACACCAGTTTATAACATGCAACTACTGCACCTCTTATATTATTGTCACTATTTTCACACACTTTCAAGGCCAAACATCTAATTAATTAATCAAGAGAGCATGATCCAGTCCAGAGGATAAACATCTATTTGGTTCAATTTCCTCTGGCAAAAGTAGTTTTGTTAGGAGTTCAATCCATGAAGAGTTTGTCACTGTTCTGACTCTGGAGAAGACGGAAAGTGGGGGAAGGGTGGAGGATCTCTGGGGTGAGGAGAAGGGAAAGGGAAAAGGAAATGTTCGAACCATGGTCGAGGTCAAGGCTTGTGACAGTCGTTAGACAGAGGACCAGTGTGCCAGTGTGTGGGTGTGTAAACACCAAAATGCCACTGAAGGTTATGAAAATATCATCGAATGAAACGTTTTCCAAAGACACTTTTACAGCTTTCTATGACAATCTCTCAGTTGGAGTTTGCATGTTCTCTCTGTCTATGTGGGTTTTCTCCAGCTACTCCCCTCACATTCCCAAAAGCATGCCTGTTTAGGTCAACTGGAAATAAATAAAACATTGCTACTAGGTGTGAGGGTGAGAGGGAACTGGTCCTGAAGATATGCTGAGAGGGAGGTCCCATGTTTGTTTGACTGAGGACCTTTAAGTGTGGAGTCTGCATGTTTCCGGTTGCCTCCCACAGTCCGAAAACATGCATGTTTAAGAGACTTTTACTCGCCCCTTGATCGGAGTTTGAGACTGAATGGTGTGTGTGGTGACCAGTCTAGGGTGTACCCTATATTCCGTGCCATTAAGGTGCAAAGCAAGAAAGACAATAGATGGATTGATAGAAAGATGCAAACAAGCTTCCTTTTTCCTGATCCTTTTTCTGATGTAATACATGCAGAAAAAGCACACTCAGCACAGGACTCTATAAAGTTACCATCACACCATAAAGACTCACTACGATCATCCTAAACACATGATAAATGCTGATTAAGCCAGTTATTTGTGCTATTTTCAGCTGATCTGGCTCAAACATTTCTTCTCCTTCAGGTATCTTACCACTTTTTTTTTCTTTTTCTTATCATACTCTGTGATCAATGGTCATTGTTCTCTCCCCTTTTTCAGCCTCCTCTGATCACCTATGGGGTCACCACCTCCTGCGCTGCCTGGAGGTTGCGCAGACACACACACACACACACAGAGCAGCCATTCAGCTTCCAACGGGGAACCTCTCCGTTGGCATCAGATTGCATCACTCCACGCTCAACTGTACCTGCGCGAGGAGCGCTGCCAGACCGGCGCGTGCGTCGGTGACGTCACCCCGTGCCGTTACTCCGGCAGTTGAAACATAACGGGAGCGGGACGGATATATACAAAACTTACTAGGGAAAAATAAACACAGACAACTACGCTTACAAACGATAAAAGGAAGGGGTTACACTCACCGCTTTGGCGTCTGGATTCCATGTTTGCCCGGTGCGCTTTATCCCCGGTATTAGGAGTTGTAGTAATCCCTTGTGATGCCGTGCTCGCCTCAGACACAGCAGAGCTCCGCTGCTCTCCGCGCGGCCAAGTGAGTCAGAGTGGACGTTTAGGTTTGAGAGTTTCAAGTCGGCAGCGCCTGGTCCGTCAGACCCGCCACCGCTGGGTCCTAACGCCGGGTGGTACAGTTAGCGCGTGGGCAGGTGTGGGGTGAGCATAGGCGGGAATAATCCCACTCTAACCGGATTAAGACGACAATAGTCCCCATAAAGAGACACCCTTTTCAACATATTGAGGTCATAGATTGACTTCTAAATCCAGACTTGCTGTGGCCAATAGAAGTTTTATTATATTGATCAATTCATTGTCTGTAATTGTCAAAATTCCAGTGGACAGCCCAGACTTTCTAAGGTTTTCGAACAGGCTGAATTTTTGTGAAGATGAGAATAAAATAAAACACATAATGGTGTGATACAGATGATAGATAGCTACTCAATTGTTTGTGATGATTCAAAATACAAGTACTTACAAATTGAAGAATTAAAGCCCAACATAGCCTTATACTCAGTGTTTGAGCCTTTGGATCTACCCACCCATCCATCCACCCATCCATCCATACATACATCTCTATTTAGAGATCTATTTAGGAGTCCTTTTATTAATGAACTTCACTCTTGGATTAGATAGAAAATAAATACTATATTACAAAAAAAGGTACTGCTTGGAATCCAGCTCTATTAGAATATGGTCCAATATCTCCCATAAATAGGGGCTTCTCAAAACCACAACCCTGAAACCCAAAAAAAATCACCATCTTAACTCAAACGAGGATTTTCAGCATCCCAGCCTGTATATTCAAAGATCATAAAAACAACAACAATAAAGAGAAGAAATAAAAGGGTGATGTTTGAATCATTTATTCAGAAGTTGTTTTGAAAGATATGGGCTTTCAAATTAATATAAATGTTACTCTAAGAAATAAAAGCACACACTCACAAGCACACACACGCACGAGGGCATACACTCATGGTTTCAGGTCTGCAGCAGAGATAAACGTTTACGTTCCATCTTTTACATTCAGTTACTCTCCAACTACCAGCACTTTCAGGTCCTAACTAACCCACCTTAACTCAGTTTCTCACAATTGTTTTATCCCAAGACAAAACCATCCTTGGCATGTTTACAACTTCAAGCCTTCATTAAACCTTCTTTGTGAGTACTTTTCTTCCACCGTCTTTCTTTGTTTGTCCCTCCACACATCACATCTTCCATGTTGCTTCCTCCTTTTCCCTATCTCTCTTTCCGTTATGCCACCAGACGGATGTGCTTTTTGCATTGTTCTTAACACACCCATTTATGGAATCATTTGCTGTAATTACACGCAAACATGTACTTAAACCCAACAAACTTGATTCAGCCCCTTTCAATTGTAATCCTGCAACTGAGGGAACTGCATGCAACTATGGGTGTGAACTGAACAGTGTACTTAAATAAAACCAGTATTTTAAAGTATTTCATGTTAGTCTGTGTGACGCTGAAACCTGGTTGCTAAACATGACTCACATTTAACCTCACAGCCACAATATGTTTCAAAAACCACTGCTGTGAACTGTACAGTCTGCTCACATTATGGCTTCCGAAAACCTGACATCAAAATCAAGCACATGTCAGAATTAAAAAAAAAAAAAAAGAAGAAGAAGAAAGAGAGGAAAACCTTTGGCTTTCAGTAATAGCACATTACAAAAACGCCACGTCATGTTCAGTAACCCTAATGTTAGGTATCACTCTGTTGTACTTTCCGCCCAGGAGCAGCTGAGGAAAGTGTCTTGCCTTCCACAACATGCCAGTCTGTCCTCCGGGCAGCCTGTGTGCCTCCCAGCCTGACTTCCTGCCATGCTGGTGCTCCTGTTAACACATTGCCATCTGCTGGTAGGAGAGAGAAGAAGGCGCCAACGTCTCCCACGATCCATTGACTCAGTCTGCAGCAGCCCCACAGTGACTCATTTGCTGCCTATCAAAGTACTCATCCACCACCACCCCCCCACACCTCGTTTCTTTTGGCCCATTGGCTGACTTCTTATGTATTGCTTAAGAATTCCAAGTACACACAAGTTGAAAGCACACTGAGATCTGGAGTCCGACAGTTCTCCTCTTGCCAGCTCAAAGGAGGGGAGATTTCTTATTTCAGCCAGCTCAGTCTGGGGTCACCGCTGAGGACTTCCTGCAGGCTGCTCTTCAGAGCACTGTTTTGGTGATTTAACTTCCTCAGAAGAGTCTGACCTGTTTCTTCAGCTCGTTCTTCTTCCACTGAGCGAGGCGATCAAAGGCAGACATGGACATGCCAAAGACTCTGTAGAACTCCTCTGGTGAGAGATGGCGCTGACAGGGGGAGAGGAAAAGATGGGAGGTGAATGATAACTACTTATGACTTCAGAAATGCTGACAAAATGTAATGGAGAGCAGTGACTGTGGTCCAACACTTTGTCTCAGACTGGAACATCCTAAAGGGAGAGGTTGAATAAAGTATTCATCCTTTTTCTCTGGTGTTAACATAGAAGCTATGTTAGTGCCGTCATAAATCATAAATGCCTCTGATTCCGTTTTACAAGGACTTTTTAAATCCTGTTTTATTTATGGGAATATTTGGGTCCTATTCTGTACAGATGAATAAATAAATGGTCATGTGACTTTATCTTAGCAATAGCAGCTGTGTGTTTAGGTTTTGGACCAGAAGTGAAGCCAAGGTGAAAGTGTTTCTACATTCTAGGTCCTGTTTGACAACTCTTGAAAGCATTACCATAACATTTTGTGGCGACACATTGCCTTTGGGAATCTTTTCGTCTGGCGCCATCATGTGGTTGACAAGCCTTTATTTAAATATACAAGCATCTCTCTTCAACTATAGTGATGTGCAGACGCCTCCTTCAGGATGAAGCTGACCTGTGTCTGGTGTTAACAAGTAAATGTCCGCATACTAATGAACATGATAAACACTGCTTAACATCTGTATGTAAAGATTACTCTTGTCTCATGTTTTAGGTGAATTATAATGGCTTCTCATGGTGTCAAATACTTCTGTATTGAGAGTTTCTGGAAATGCCAAGCTACAGTTCCAGCCCTGTTTTCTTCCCAGTGTGTGTTTTAATTATACTCCTGTCAAGGAGGTTCTGTCACTTTACCTCCAGCCTGGCTCGGTCCACATCACTTGGAAGACGCTGCTGCCCTCTGACTGACACGATTAGAGCTTCATATGGGTAGATCTAACGCAGAGTCAGGGAGAGAGAAAAACAGCTCACATTTGGGCAATATTGGGAATTAATTTCAAGACTGAGCATAGTTCCAAGAAGGCCGAAGGCTGATGTGAGCCTGAATTGTTTATTGAATTAGCGTATTGATTGGTATTACTAAATGTGGTGAAAATTCAACATTTTAAAAAGACATCAACTCTGCCAGGAAAACAGCAGATTCATTTATCTCTGCCACCCCTCAGTGGACAAACAACTATGATAAATTAGAAAGGTGTATTTTTATTTACAAGATCAAGATTTTATTTTCACGTTTTCTTTATTTCTATCTCTAAAGCTTGGAAAAGAAGACTTAAGAAGTGATTCAAACTATGATAAACCACTTGCAATAATTGAGGACAGTAGATGAGAAATACTATTATCTGAAATACTCTAATGTCCACTGGAGTAGTTCTACAGTTATAATGTATAGAATACCAGTTTAGGAGTCCTACAAGCACATTATTCTTCCATGATCTTCACTCCTAGACTCCTAGATGACTCATCTGCCCTAAACACAAAGCCAGAGCACCTTAAGCATTTCATTTTTCCACTTATTCTGTAGATCTGTCAGTGAAGTGTCAGCCTCACAAAATCATGTGGGATCAGTCATGTGGGATGTAGTTGGTGTTACTGAGTGAATGGATTCTCCATTCAAACCGTCCTCAAAACTAAACACATCATCCTGTTCTCTTCTCCATTGATCTGGACCTTTCACTCTTGGCTCAGCTCGCTCGCTTTGGCAGAACATCTTACCTTGTATTCTGAAAGAAGCACAAGAGGAAGAAAATAAAACATAATTCATGTGAACTGTTGCATTCGCCTTCACCTCTGCTGCATTCACTCTAGTGCACTGCAGTACACTCTGGATTATGGAAGGTAAATCAGCAGAAAAGTAGAAGAACTGGAGATAAGAAGATGTAATCTGCACAATAGGCTTACCTCTGATCTGCCAATTAACTGCATTGCCGCTGTCATACTGGTAATAATCTGCACCCGAGCTTCCTCGCTGTAGGGAGCAAAAACAAGAGCAGTTTAACAAACATGGCGGGGTGAAAAAACATCATCTATCCCTGAATCAAACTGATATAGATGAGTTTCAAATCTTTGGTGGCAAATGGCGGTCTGGGCCATAGCTTATGGTTTAGTGCATGACTGGCCTGTCTTATTCCCTGTCTCACACACACACACACACACACACACACACACACACACACACACACACACACACACACACACACACACACACACACACACACACACACACACACTAATCCTGATTGCTTACCCTGTTCAGTCCATTTCTGCCGTAGCCTGGCAACGAGGCCGATTTGGCAACGTACGAGTCTGGCAGAGGAAAAACAAACACATAAACAACACATGAATTATGCAGAGCAATGTAAACGGATGTTTCCGGTACCTCTACATGCCTAATACGAGTCCCCCCGTACATAAATCTATTAGTGAAATTACTTTTATAACCATGTAAAAAAAATGCTGCATAAATAAAACATTAGTGGATAATTATCAGGTGGTTTGGTGCAAAATCTCAATCTGCAAAGTCAAAACATCTATCAGATGTACTGGAGTAGAAAGTACACCACGTAATAGAAGATACACATACATACAGAACAACTGCTACTATCTTTTTACATATATTGGGAGCAAGTTTGAACTGATACCCTAGGAACTCTGTGTTTCGTGTATAATTATCATTTTGCACTGGTAATTCTCTCATAGTCTCACAACTACTGCCGCCTTGTCACATACTGTATCTCGTCCACCATATTTGCAGAGATAGAGCAGATAGATCCTGTGTGTTTGGTATTGCTATCTCTTCTAGATATTTTTCACCATCTCATTCTAACAGGTGTGTTTTATCTGATGGATGTTGCCCAACTCTGGCAACTGAACTTCCCTCAGGGAGGTTAAAACAAAAAGTAAATCAATAAAGTTTTATCCATTTATCTTAGGAGAAGTGTAGTAGAAGTAGTTAATTAAATCAACTGAGTGCTTGCACAGGACCGAGCTGAGTTAAAGCACTTATGTAAATGTGTTTAGCTGACTGACTGCCAACAGCAGAGCGGCTTCACGAGACCTGGCGAGCGAGGATTAGAAAAACATCCTCGCCTTCCAGTTTGCGATGGAAACAGTTCCTCTGTTTGGCTCTCATCGCTGCTTTTTAAACCTCAAGGCTACGGCTGACTCCGGAGCAGCTGCCTGACAGCCTCCTGATAAAGCAGCCTGGCTCAGATCGCATGCATGTTGGTAAAAAAAAAGAAGAAGAAAAACCACTCTGACTGCGGGAGAATAATAATAATCTCTCAGGAAAAAAAAAGGCTCAAACGACCTATAACCTGTTCCTGCATCAGCAGTTTAAATGTGCTGCTTCACCCTCTGCTTATTGCATTCAGACCCTAAATACAAAGCAATCCCAGAATAATAATATCTCAGCACAAAGGTGGTGTTGGTGGTGGTGGTGGGGGTGTCGGATAACGTTAAGACTTTTCAAATCTTCTTTTCTTTTCGTTGTCACTCCTTCACAGAGGTCGCATCACTCCCGTAACCAACGGCAACCGGCCGCAAAACCCAGCATCCTCCGGCTGTGCACTGGTGCAGCGGAGGCAGCAGAGGGCAGTGGAGTCGCACAGATGCTGCCAGCTACTGCTCCGGCCTCCTCACTTTTACTTTCACCCGTGTCTTTTGTTTTTCCATTTCTTGGCACCGTTTCGCTCCGGTGTTGAGCGGAATTAAATCACACGACACGGCAGAGGCGAGATGTTGAAATATAATGGCTCTGTCATCTGCGGCTCGCCCGAACAAGAAATGAGATACAGTCTCATAGATTAGCTTCGTCTCAGAGATGTAGTTTGTGTAGATGAAGCGGGGGCCTGGTGCCAAACAGTGGGGAAACTACTGGCGTAAGCATCTCGTGTATCAGTGTCATCTTCGTACACTGTGATTACTGCTGCCATTTAATCCTCACAGTGATGGTTTCAGGGTAATTTCCACAATTATTGATCCGTTATTCCACTGTAACGACAGGATGCAGGCACAAGAAATGTGTGGCAAATACAGAATACTGGCACAGTATGATGTCCATTGTTGTCTGTGAGGTACTGTTAGATGCTGCTGTTTTCTATTTGTTTACTTCCTGTTCTCCCTGAGCACACCAGTCTCTTGTTTTCTTTGATTATCATGCCCTGCTCCTATTGTCTTTTTTGCTCTTCGGGTCTTTTGTTTTCTGCTCCTTTCTTGAGTTTCTGCTTCAGATCTGTGTTACTTTTGTCAGATCCTGAGTTTGTTTTTTGTGCTGTGCACTTCGGAGGAATTCTGAGTCTCACTTTTGCACTTGTCCCCTTCATTAATCTTTTTTTAAATTCTGCATATGGGTCCACAACTCTACAACCCAAACAGACACAGTTGCGTAACAGGCATCTCTAAGACCAACTGTAATGAGATTACATGAAACACACTGATCTGTACAATGAAAAGTGTGGTGTGTGTAAGTGCATGTCGTGGAACAGATGGCTGAGGGGTTCAGGTCTGTGATCCTGGATCAGTGAAAAGCTGCTAAATACGAGCGTAAGCTATGGCCCTATTCCTCCTCTCACCTGCAATGCAAAGGCAACATGTCTGTATGTGGGTGTGGGTGTGTGTGTGTGCGTGTGTGTTGATAACAATCTCCCCCCTAAAGCTCTGCTGCAGTGACTGGACAGCATCACGGGTTAAGACGCTGTCGTCCCCCTGAGGCGACCTCAGAGATCAGAGTGCCCTCATGAACCACTCACCGTTGTCTGTAGTGTAGACTGATCTAGGAGCTGAAGACCAGCGGCCAGCAGAGGAGGAGCAGGGAGGAGAGAGGGCGAGGGAGATAAAAGGAAAAAAAACACAAATAGGATTTAAATTTAGCTGGATTTAAACCGTGGGAACACAGGAACTTGTCAGAGGTTAGGTTTGATCCATTACAACAAAAAAAACTGTGTCCACCCATCCACACAGACAAACTCACTATCACATTCACACAAGGGGCAATTAAGAGTCTCAAAAACACTGCAGAGTTGAACCAGGACCTTCTATCTGTGAGACATATGTGCTAACCATTCATATACCATATTGCCTACAACAAATACCAGAATCAGAATCATAATCTACTTCACTGGCTCTGTAATGACGTTTGTTTTGTATTTGGCTCCTGTTTGACAAAGTTTACATAACCCAAACTGGCAGCACAGTATAAAATAGATTAATGATTATAAAGATAAACCCTATGACAAAAGAGTGCTAAACGCACTAAGATCGCACATATATTGTATAAGATATGTATAACCTATGAAGACAAAAAAAATATCTACATTTTACATCCATTCGCATGTATTTACAGAAACACTTAATGCCATTTCCATGTTGTATGTGTGCTGTGACAACATCTACAACCTTGTGTATAACAACTTATATAAAGTGGAGCTAATATGGATTTCATTGAGCTATCGTGTTGCAAAGGAATCACGACGGACAATAAACTCAGAGACTTGGGTTTCTAGCTAAAGGGTTATAGCATAGACCTGCTGTTGTGGGACATCTATAAAACATCATCTCTACCAGGACGTGGCCCCGGCAGCATCATCATGTGGACAAGTCACGATCGAGACCTACACATCGTAATGAAATATGAAGCAGCGCCAGGGCAGTCCTGTTAAAAATGCATATGTTTATGCCATCCCGCCCACTGGCTGCTTTTGTAATTTTAATGGGCCCAGCCGTAGCTTGAGATTTATTTGGCCTCTAATCCACAGAAAACACGAGACAGGGAAGGCAGATCTTCAATTATAGCCCTGGCCGTGTTCTCGTTAAACAGCCAATTAATCGCCATGGCAACGGCGGCTACAAACTGCTGCGCGGGCGACACATAGCGCTCTCGCCGGGTGACCGTTGGCTTTTAACAGTGCTGTTTACCTCAGCAGATTTTAATGGACATTTAATAGGGTTGATGCAAAAACAAATCCAAACATATTTTCACCAATATGCTAAAAAACATATTCCTGGTAATTGAGGGTTATCTGTTCTGGAAAAATGGCAGTTAATGTGTAACGTAATGAGTGTTAGGAACTTGATTTTTCTGTTTTGGTTTTGTAGACATGTAATCATCCTGCATCTGTGCTGCTATGGTGCTTAAGCTCTGCCCTCATACTCGCAGTTACACTCCTGCTCTCTGAAGGATGTGGAGCAGCATTAATTGTTAAGCTACGATGTCTTTCATGATGTAGCTGGAATATAATTTTTCTCCTACGTAAGTCACTTCGATTAAAGGCATCTGCAGAAATGACTAAATGTAAATGATGGCCCAAGCAAGATCAGCTAATTCTATTCTTCTTCGGAGTCCACCTCACTTCTACTCACTTCTACCAGTCACTGAAGGTTGAGGTTTGGAGTTTGCATCGTCTGAGGAACAGATGCAAATTCAGCACTCGTGCATTTTCTGATCTGTGTAATAACACCAGACGCTATAAACCCACAGTGATTACGCAGCACTGAACACATACAACTCTCTGTCTGCCCTACTGATGCATTTCTCTCTCTCTCCCTCTCTCTCCCTCCCTCTCTCTGACCCTGATTTACCTCTTCGCCTCATGTCATACATCTTCCCCACCGGCTCCAAATTGCTTTCGCTTCTCACAGCCATTCTTTGGCCCTCTTTTAAATTTAATTCACTCCCTCTCTTGTTCTTTCGATCTCCTCCATTTAAAATCCATCTCTTTCATTCCCGTCCGACTTAAACCTAAACACGCTCCCTTCTCCATCCTCGCTCCATCTCTGTCATGCAGGTTACACACGCTGAATTCAATGAGCAACAGGATGAATGGGGAGGAGGAGGTTAATACACAGGCGTGACACTCCCCTCCATCGCTGCTCATTTGGCATCGCACCGAGACACGACACACATTTCCTGACCTCGAATCTTTGCCTGAACACCAAGGAGCACGTCAGTGTTCACAAATTAGATTCTGTGCAACCAAACCGTTTGTCTAGACTGGTCCTGGTGGTTTCAATGGTTTCCATTTCTCTCATTTCCTTCAAATGTGGTATTGTTTGAAGCTGAAAAGTACCAGTGTGTGTGTCTGGAAAACCCAGAGAACGGCCTCTTCTCCATCCGCACCTGGAATGTTTTGTTTTGGCAGCTGTTGCTTAATTGAGCTAATTAATTGATTATAATTGTTGGATTGTGTTTGTTTGTGCAGACCAGCACTAATAATAAGCAGCTGAGTGTAACTGAATGAATCGTTCTGGCAATCGCTCCACTTTTCCGTCTAGTGCCGCCATCAGTGGATTATCACACTGAATAATTGGAAATTTCCCAGTTGTGGGATGAATAAAGTAGCAACTTTCGCTGACGTGACACTTACAGCCGTTGAGGGAGTTGAATCCCAGATTATTCAGCGCCTCCTTGCTGTTACTGCGGGAGCTGCGTCTGCTCCCCCACTGGTCGTTGTCGTGGCAACCCGACCGCGCCTTCATCTCCTCCTTCAGGATCATCCTGCCGATCCCCTGCGAGGAGGAGGAGGAGAAGGAGGGCGAAGGAGCAAGGAGCGGAGGGGTTGGTGGAGGCGGACGGATGGAGGGACGGAGCGGGGCAGATGGACAGAGAGGCGGAGCAACAGGAGTTCGGGCGAGTGGCATGGAGGCACAGGTTGGGAGACGGAGTCGGGACAGATGGAGGGATAAATGTCAGGCGATGGACGGAGAGAGAGCAGCGTTGCTTTGAGTGTGTGTGGTGGGCAAAACTGGAAAGATGCATTAAAAGGGGACCTAGAAAGACTGGAGGGAGAATTATCCCAGTTCACAGATGTATTGGTTTGATCAGAAATGCCTCAGATGGTGTTTTACAACTGTGTTGGATTATTAAGGCCCATTTCTGCACAACCACATATATTTTGTGTTTCTCTGGTTGTCTGTCACACACACCAATTACATGACTTCACGTTTCTTGCTAGACAATGGAGTTTAAGACAATCCAGCTTGGAGCAATCCAGCTATAGAGCATGTACACATCCAGCCTTATATGTCTGTGCCTTAGGAAGAACCATAGGAACTTCACCAAACTGTTGCATGCCTTCATTTACTGACATACCCGAATGTTGGAGGGTGCCTGCTAACTGTTTTGGAGATGGGTGGGCAATATGGTTTACTTCAACTTCTGCCTCTTTTCAGAACTGCCCAGGTTTTATCTTTCATTTCAATATCCAAAATGTATATATGAATGAGGATGTGATGGCGTTTTTAGACCATATCTTTTGTCGTTACTCAAGTTTTACTCAAGAAAGTCTCCTTTCATTCACCACAAAGTTTAACTATAAACGGGGAAAGGTACTTGGGATACAGGGAGGAGCAGCAGAACTTCTTCCCTTCTTACCCTATTTATATTGTGATTCCATCCATCTTCCTCCCCTCCAGAAGAAAACCGCCTCACCCTGGAGACTAGAAGAGAGGGGGAGATAAAAGGGATGTTGTTTGTGAATGCACTTCTGTGTGCAGAAGTTGTGTGTCTTACAGAGAAACAGACAGAGAGAGAGAGACAGATAGAGAGAGGGAGCGGCACCTTTAGGCGAGCCAGTGTTTGGGTAGTAGTTGGAGTCTGGGTGATAAATATTGTTGCAGTTGGATGTGGACACACGGCTGGAGTTGACATGGCAGTTGTTGGTCTTGCTCTTATTGGCTGTTGGAGAGGCTGATATGTCTGAGGGAAAGACCATAGTAGGATGGGAAAATGAACCTGGTTAAATATTTCACAGTTTGACTGATGAACAGGAGGGTGGAGTCTTCTTCTGGAGCGAGTGCAGAAGAAACGAGAGACAAAGTGGCGCATTTATTTACAGAAAGGGGACGGCAGAGCAGGGAGGGAGGAGAAGAGAGGCATCGAGAGCAAAGAAAAGAGCAGAGCACAGAAAGAAGGTCATGTAGAAGGAGGTGCAAGGGTTTTATGATGCACAACTTCCACTAAACCAGCCAAGATGTCGAGGGCGTGCAGACGGAACACAGCGCAGGATGTTAGTAGCTCGGTTTCTATTACAGTCTTTTGCAAAATAAAAACTAATATCGATGAAGTGCAACCAGTGTTTGCAAATCTTTTGCAAGCACTAGTCTCTTCCTGCAGGAAGATGGACATGCGAATACATATTTTTATATGATTTATAAGATTTTAAAAAGTATAGTATATGAGTAAAAGCATCTAATGATATGAAATGTCTCCACAGCAATGCTGTTTAACTGTTTAACTTAACTTAACAGGATTTCTGCTTGTATTAGACAGTATAAAGAGCCTTTTGGAGGCATAGAATAAAGGCCAGATGTTGATTGATAGTGCAAAGGCATGAAAGTGAACATTTCGACATTGGGCAAACCAAATTTTCACTGAAATCCAGCTGAGCGATCTCTCCTTTCTGCCAATGTGACAGAAACTGAATCATCATTATTTCAAATTGAAACAACCGAGCAGATTTTTTGGGGGGCCAACACAACCGATGCTCCTGTTTTTACATTTAGAACAATGTGATGATAGATAGACAAGTCACGCAGGTGGTGGATTAAAAAAAAAATATGGGCAAAACCATTGTCGTGTAATCATTTGTGTGTCTGGCTACGATTCTCCTTCACGCCTCCTTCAGACGCTTTCACTGTTTATTTTACCACGTGTTGTCAGCCCGGATGCACAATGGCATCCATTATGGTGCTAAATATACAGTATGTATACCTGATTATGGCGCTCTGCCTTAATATGAAATGTGCCGTATAAATGATTCATGCCGTAAAATTCAAATCGGTCCTCCGAGCGCGGACAGGGGATTGCGCGCTCCGACTGAGGACGGGGAGGTTTGTCAGCACTTTGCGGCTCGGCGGCGTAAATCACCAGGAGGTGTTTCTGAGGAGCTGTAACTCTGCTGGAGCCGGACGTCTGAGCGCTGATGGATCGCCTCCGCGCCAAAGCAGTTTGGCAGCGCTCCTCTCGGTTTCACTCCGCCTCACAAATTCACCCGCTGATCTCGTCCCTGATGTGGCCAGGCCGATCAATAATCACCGCCTCCCGACCCCCGAGTGCCATCCTCGGCACCGGCGAGCAGAGCTGCGATGGAGTTAATGTGGACCAGGCATTCATTTTTACGATGATTTATCAGGGGAAACCGATGTGTTTGATCACATCGAGATGGAGCCACTTCGTTGGCACTTTAGTTTGGGTGCAGTTTTGAGGGCTGTGTACTTGCAATCCCAACTTAAATCCACTCAGGGTCAAATGAAAATGCCTGTTATCGATGCAGTGCACTGCTCAATCAATTAACTGCTTGCATTTTTTCTAGTTTTATTCTTCCACTCCTGGACAATTTTCAACTGTGACTAATTTCCCATAAGAAATCAATTGGACAAGGTGAAATAGCTGACAAATTGTTGGACTTCCTCCAAATATCTACAGTTCAGGGTGACCTTCACCTGGAGACGTCATTCAGACTTTAAACTGGAGACACAAGTCCACTCTGTTTTCCACTCTTTTTGATATCTTTTACAGTTTTGGATCAACTGCCGTTCAGTGATCACAACTGCTGAGTCACTCTGATCCCACTCTGCTGCCGTCACCACGGCAACCATGATTAGAGGTTCCGTCACCATGGCAACCTCCACTGGGGGTTCCGTACAGTTGGTAGAGTAGACGCTGAGGTAGTAGCTGTAGTAGTAATGGTAGTAGGCCAAGAAACGGTCTTTTAATGCCTTTTTCTGTCCCTGAGAGTACAAGAAAATGAACATACTGAAGAAGCAGAGATTTTCTTAAGAAAAAAACATTCTCTTTAAATACCCAAATCGACAATTTGATTATAGTCTCCGATTTTATTAGTCAATAAATCAATTAGTCGCAGCTTTAATCGGCATTATGCTACATGTAGCTACCAGCCAACTTTAGTTATTAGTCATGTTAAAAATGTATTAAAGTCTTTTTAACATGGAGGCACAATTATACACCGTTATGGTACAAGGGGCACAAATAATTGAATGTCATGATTAAGCATCATAAATATGATATTTTGCATGTTTTTTGGGGCCTTGAATCTTAATGACTGAATAGATTTGAGGTTAAAACTGTTGTTGTGACGCTGTGGATCAGTGATTTGTAAAATTCAAGAATAAATGAACATGACGGCTGCCTTCGCAACGAGCCGAGGAAAATCAATCAACACCAGTCGGTACAAATGAGAGGATGGAACTTGTGACAAGTGCTGGCGAGCGACTCATCGATTAATCAATTGATCGATGCAGCACTAGGGGGGGACCTATTGATCAGGTCGGCTGACAGACCGGATTAGAGAAGCAGAGTTTGGCGTAATATTATGTAATGAGAGTGAAAAATCCGACTCTATTCAGATTATCCGGCAGCAGCAAAATGGAGCAGCAATTCCAGCCTGCACAGAGGATTGACGTCTGATGCTTCCAGCTCCTCTGATAACTTTCCTTTCATGAGGATGTGTTCACCGTCGCCGGAATCAGACTTTAGACAGAGCAGAGGCATCACAGAGGTGTCGCTCTGATCTTTTCTCTGACTGGTTCATTAAGTCAGACAAACAGAGGCGTGTTTGATACTGCCAGGACAAGGCAGACAAAGGCAAAAAAAAAAAGGGAAGGGACTGACCTTGTCTCTTATAGATGGGGGGTTTCCTGTAAATGTTGGTTTCCTCGGAAGCTGAGGAAAAAAAAAAAGAGAAAATGAGAATGAGCCTTGAAAGTGAACGGAATAGGGAGGGAGGATGAGAGGAGAGGAGGTAGGAGCAATCAGGATCTTCCTTTATTCATCCCCTCCCATCGAAGGAGTTGCATACATTTACAGTCTCGGTAGCCGTAACGCCGACAGCGCGGGTAATAAACGGCTATGGCGGAGACGACGCTGTGCATCCAGACAACCTGGCCGACGTGCAGAGGGGATGATTAATACGGATCCACGGGCTTATTACGGGGAAGAGCAGCAGATGGTACGGGAATAAAGGAGAGGAAGAAGTGGAGCGGTCGATGGGTGGAGAAGCAAAGGGAGAGCGAGACGAGGGAGAAACTAACAAGCACATGTGGCACTGTGTTCAGACCTATGGCTCGTTTGTTTTTGTTACGATTTAAGTGGCTAAAACGGCACAATTGTAGCAATTTTTCTTTTGGGTCGTTTGTGTTCACACAGTAACAGTCCCAAGCGTAAATACTTGTAAACAAATAAACCAACTGTTATGCTTAGAAATCTCTACATGGTTTCTCTGGTTGATGAACCAGTGATTTTTCCAAAATGAACAAAATATCAACAAAAGACGCGAATGTCACAGACAGTCCATCAGTAGCCATGATTGACAGGTTTTCCAGTCATGTCCCCGGATTATATATGCAATCGCACATTAGTGATTGGTTGTGAGCGATGATTGATTAGACACTACGATTTTATACAATCTACTCAGCTGTGTATAGCAGCGTTCATTGCTGCATCGATAAATAAAAGTGTAAGGCACACTTTTACAGAATTTATGCAACATTATGTGACAAACTGGGCTTAGCATGTTTATTTTGATGATTTAAGATTACTTAAAGTGATGGAATTTTTCTTTTTTTGTGCATTTTTTGTGACTTTACGTCATTAAATATGATTAAACAGGATATTTTTCATGATTTTGTGTGACTTAACTAAACGAAACATGATTTTTTTTCACAATTTAATATGAATAAAGTGTTGTGTTGGTCTTTCATGATTTTACATGACTTAACAAGACTGGATGTGATTTTTTTTAATGATTTATGTTACTTTCCGGAATTTTTTTCATTTTTTTTCATGATTGTATGTGACTACACATCACTACATAACTTATTGCGACTTACCCTGACTAAATGCGACTGTTTTTGCACCTTTTTCACAATTTCGCCCAACATGTATTAACTTGTTTGCAACACCGTCTTGGCCACTAGCTTTGTACTACATCCTGTCTCGATTACTGTGTTCACATACACCAAAACGATCCAAGCTTTGGAGTTAAGTGCTCCCTGTTTCACAACAACTGTTGCAACACACAAACCAGGTCTGAATTCGCTCTTAGTGTTGGGTATGCACCACAACATGTTGCACTACTTTCTGCTGTAAAAGTAGCAAAATACCAAAGAGTGCACAGAGCATGCCACTAATCCTGCCAAAGTTGACTCCCAGCGGGTCGTCCATGCTAAATCTGAGCGCACTTGAGATACAGCGAGGAAGTCTGGATGAAAGCATCCACCAGGCACATTTTGTCTCAGCGTCGAGGAGCATGAAAGGGAGAGATGTCGCAGGCCGAGACAAACCGGGAGAGAGCGCAGGAACATGCATCCAGAGGTGGATTGAAGGCAGGAGGAGGAGGAAGAGGAAGAGGTGGAGGAGGAGGGAATCCAATCGCACGGCTCGCAAAATGTGACAGGAGCAAAGATCGAAACACAGAGGGAGGTGAGGGAACGTTAACTCCTGTGTTTCAATAAAAAATGGGCTGGGGTTAGTTGTTAGATTAAAGCCCCCATAGGGATAAACTGATGAGGTTAGAAAGACTGGATAATTTGCACTAAGCCAAAATGAAAGCTGCAACAACAATTCAATTCATCGACTATTACATTAACCATGTTAATGATAAGTAAGTCGATTTGCACATTTAGAAACTTTTTGGAGAAGGATTTTTAAAAAAGTCACAACTCTCTGATCTCAGCTTCTTTAATGTGAATATTTTGTAGTTTCTTTAGTCCTCTCTCCTGAGAGAAAAAAGAGAAATAATGCATTTTAAGACCTTATTTTGGCCCTTGGGAATCATAGTTTCTATGTAATTTTACAAACCAAACACCTAATCAATCAATTGTGATGGACAGCTTAATAGACCAGGGAAAACAACAAAATGAATGACAGTAAATACCATATTATGACTGTATTTAGTCCCAGTCCTCCCATAACAATCAGTTTCACTGGTGTTGAACCTCAGGGAATTTGGAAGAACTCCAGTCACAGTTTTCCATAACCCAGAGTGAAGTCTGACAAACATGGGGTTAAAAAAAGTTTCCAGTCATATAAAAAAAAGAAAGGACAGATTCAAGAATGTGAATCATTTCATCTAATTTTGCTTGAAATTAGTTAAAACTGAAACTGATTAGGTAATTGCATTACTGCTTTGGTGCCAAGTCTGTCAGATCATCACAGTGGGATTCAACACTCCTTGGGAAAGTGGTTGTGTGTGTGTCTGACAGCCAGTGAGGATGTGGGGTCACACTGTGGGGTCTCTGGGTCAAACTGTAGAAACACAAAGGTTAGAGTGTGAAGTGGCGAGGCACGGGTTATAGTGAGGTCGATCAGGGAGGGGTGAGTCTCAGGCTCTGGGTTAGTAAACAGGCCCTCGGGGTCGGGGGGGGGGTCACAGAGAGCAGCCTACCTGGCACATGGAAATGCCTGGGGGCTTGAAAGGTGGTGTTGGTGGTGGTGTTGGAGGTGGTGTTGGTGGTGGAGGTGGTGGGGGGGGCACAGCCGGGCTCCGGCTGACCATAAAAGGGTGAACTCCTGCCACTCTCACTGCCTGCGGTCAGCGCAGCCAATCACAGCCAGAGAAACCAGAGTAGAATGAGCCACGACCCCGAATGGCACAGACTCCGAAATCCTGTCACAGTGTGTGCTTGTGCGTACCCATGTGTGTGTGTGCATGTGTGTGTGAGTGTGTATGTGAGTGAGTGTGAGGGATGCTGAAAATAGTTATAGGGTCCAATCGGGACATGACACCCACTCAGAGAGCTTGAACATCTTTCCGCTGCGAGGACACATATTTTACAGTAGGTGTAGTGCTGTGTGTGTGCGTGCATGTGTGTGTGTGTGTGTGTGTGTGTGTGTCATCTGTCTTCGCATGAGTGGGCGCATTACCAGGAAGAAAACAATGCAGCGGGGAGCCTCCGTGGCGACTGTGTGCGGGAGAGTCGGTGAAGATGGAGCTGGAGGAACGCCTCGTTCTCAACTCGACGCCGTCCAAAAGATCCTTTAGAGAGAGGGAGAGAGGGAGAGAGAGAGGGAGAGGGAGGGGGAGAAAGAGGGAGAGAGAGAGGGATAGAGAGGGAGAGAGAGAGAGGGGGAGAGGCTGCCTTCAGAGTGATGCGCTTTCATTTACTAAATGCAGCAAACTTGACGACACACAAGGCTCCTTCCAAAATGCAATTTTAATCACGTCAAGAGCAGTTTAATTTTCTATATCGACCTCGTGCAGCTTGTTCACACACACACACACACACACACACACACACACACGCACACACACACACACATGCAGAGTCACTGGTCAGTCATGCGTGACTCTTTAACCCAGTTATAGGGAGAGGCTGCAGCCGGCAGCCCGCATCTTTTTCAGGCCTAACTTTAAAAGAGTAGTTTTGACAAATCTGGATGATGAGGGGCGAGTTTCGCTTATTGTAAAGCAAATTCTGCTCCCACGAAACATTACGTCTGACTTGTCTTTATCTGCAACAAAAGAAAGTGGAAACTGACAGAAACGTTTTCTGTATTTGTTTCCCTGCCTCCCAGCCAGACGCTAATAGCGATTGATTTCTATGAAAATGCGCGGCAGATTAGACTCGCTCCGATCTCACCTTTCCCTCCTGACGCCAAAATTCGATACCTCATCTCGAGGTTTTCCTGCCAGCGCCGAGGTCACGGTGACAGTGGCGAGGTGGCTGCATTTCTGAAACAGCTCCGTCACCAGCTCGGCGTGGGCGCCACAGCTCAATCCAACCGCAGTTCTAATGTTTACCTCCCACCGGAGAGCAAACGATATAAATCCCTACACATCTTTGTTCCCCGTTTCTTCTGTTGCAACCACCGAGTCGGAGTGAACAATATCTCTGGATGGGTTTGTAATACTTACATGAGAATAAGGCGATAAGGATCCCAGAGACTGGAGAAGAAGAAGAAGAAGAAGTGGAAAACAGTCATTGCTGCTACTGAATACTACAAAGATGAATAGTTTCTTACCATATATGAGTGTAATGATCATTTTGTTAATATCTGATGAACTGTCTGGACAATGTCACTCCAGTGCTACTATTCTTATTGATCATATGTGTGTGTGTGTGTGTGTGTGTGTGTGTGTGTGTGTGTGTGTGTGCGTACCTGTCCACAGCTCAATCGCTCCAGAGTGTCATCTGAAAGGTGTGAGTGCGCATGGTCGGCCTGATAAGGGATGATGTCTGGTCGCTGGATGTCGTAGATGGCTTTGACCCTGGGCAGAGCCGCCAGCTGCTTATAGTCCAGGCCGTCGCCGTCTGCTTTAGACTGTGTGTGTGTGTTTGTGTGTGTGAGAGAAAGAAAGAAGGAGAGAAAGTGAGAAGTGAGTAATAAATAGGACACTGGGCACTCATATAAACTCAGAAAAGATAGAAAAACGTCCAAGAACACATAAATCCAGGTGGTGATACATAAAGAGACAGGTTGATAGATATGTTGACACACACACACACAAGGTCAAATGATGATTTCAAGTGGTTTAAACCTTAGAAAGTCATATTAAAAGTCACAGAAGACTTGAGGACTTGTAGTAGTGGTCAAACAGACCAAGATAGGAGCAGCTCAAGCATCGACAGAACCAGTTTTACGTGGACTCTTTCTGCCTCTGTCACGGCTCGGTCGAGGGCCCGGGACGCTGACAGGCCGAGGGCGTTAGCGTAGCATCGCTCGCCGGCGTTACCGTGGCAACCTGCTCTGACCGGTACTCACACAGATGAGGCGGTGCGGGGAGCCGAGGAGAGGAGAGGAGCCGGCGGGGGAGATGGACGCCGTCTCAGAGGTACGTCTCAGCTGGAGGGACACAGAGAGACACAGAGGTCAGGGCTGGTTCGATGTTTCTATTTAGACAAAGATTTGTTATTTGTTATAAAATGTTGTAAAATGTGAATAAAATTTGATCAGTATGAACTATTAATGGCTCAAGCCATTCTGAGTCATTACAGTTGATTCACGAGATTAAACAGTGTTTAAAGTGAGAACAAACCTGAGAAAAAGTACAACAATATTGAACATTCGGCGATAGAGTCGTGTTTTAATAACTTCTCACACTTGAGCTGAGATGCATTGGAGGTTTCCCAACACAAACTACCACTGGGTCTCATTGAATGCAAAATAAATCACATTTATCACCAAACCAGTGAATATGTATCCCGACTCAACTTTCAGTTCAACTGAGTTCAGCGACACAAACTATGAAAGAAGAGGAAAGCTGTTTTTCCTCTGAAACGTTGCCTAATTTGACCTTGCGGTCCGCACGTAATGACTGTGAGGAGGCGCGGCAGACAGCAGCACAGGCGAGCCGCTCCTCCATCTTAATGTGACGAACCCATTTTGACTTATTTGCATTTTTATGGTACTGTAACTCTTGGCTCCCGCAGGCGGCTCCCAAAAGAGCAGCCCCATATAAGTATCTCATATTAAACGCCATTTTTTGACACATAAAAAACCTTTTTTGGTGGGGATCCATCAAAATATATCTGTGAGAACAATTAAAAATCATCCCTCCCTCTCTGCCATTAATTACATACTGTGAAACTTAAAAACAGAGCCGTTTCCCATATTTAAGTGCGAGGTTCGAAACATAAGAGGCCGAGAGATTTATTCAATTAAAATGACCCGTTTTGATTCGTTTCAGAAGGAATCTGGCTCGTGAAACCGAGAACAAGATATTTTCCACACAGAGACAAAGAGAGACACAGAGACGCGAGAGCAGAAATAGAGAAAAAGACGCAGGGGGTTGTGGGTATTTTGAGAAACACTCACCCTCAGTTTTCTCTCCAGCCGTGCCGCTTCTTTACACATGGGGTGCCAAACCTCTGAACCTGCACACACACACACACACACACACACACACACACACACAGAAATAGAAAGAGAGGTACACACGCAATTTAAACTCAGTTCACTTTGTTGACTGTGTGTGGGCAACAGACATACAGTTTTTATAGGATCCAATGAAGAGCAGATGAGCATCTCTAAAGAGCATCGACATCAATCATTAAGGCCCACAAACAAATAAATAAACAAACGCTCACACACACACACACACACAGGGAGGGCTGTGGAGGCTTCGTGTCCTCTCTCATACATATAAACACATAAACAAAGAAGGAGAGAGAGAGAGGGAGAGAGAGAGAGTTATAGCCCTCTGAGTCCGGAGGATCAAGATGACTGATCCATAATACATCATAGATTTTTGTTTCAGACAGTATTAAGGCTGACCAGAGGATAAACTCTATCGTCTTTGCTGATCCTGGCCTCGCATCCTGCGTCACAATTTGTCCCCAACTTTAGGGACATTAGGAGACAGATCTTTGGTTGCAAGTCCAGGCGAACCTGGTCTCAGTCACTCTATGTCGAGTTCAGGGATGTAGCAACTAACTGATTAATCGACTATTCATCAAGTAATAATATAATAGACAATTTCTGATTACTGTTTCATAAATATGAATATTTTCTACATTTCTTTTGTCCTCTTTGACAGAAAATTCAATGTGATTTAGATAGGGCATTATTGTTTTGGCTTTTTGTGTCGTCTATTTGGAAACCAGACAACTCATCAAATAATCAAGAACATAATAGAGAAATTAATCGACTACAAAAATAATCGTCTGTTGCGTCACTAGTTGAATGCGTGTTCTACCCTTATCTGTGTGCGTTTCTCTCCAGGTAGACAAAAACATGGTCAGGTTGAAAGGAAACTCCAAGTTGCTCTTAGGTGTGGGTGAGAGAGTGAACGTGTGTGTGTATATGTGACACTGCCAAGGTACGAAGCACGTAAGATAATGGCTGAATAAATATAATCACTTTTATCAACAAGGTCACTTTTCATTCACTTGAGAACAGCCGTCTGTACTGTAAGTCTCCTCTTTAACATCTAGAAGCAGTACTGTAAGTAAACTTTGAATAAATACTTCATGCAGCTGTAAGGAAACAGGAGCGATACAGTAAATAATGTATTTGTCTGCAACTACAGTACAAAAGCAGTTTAAAGTTCATTTATTTATGTGATGTAGAAACGCACTCAGCCATGAACCCTGTTTACACGACACCAGAGTTTCACACTCGTCTCAGTAACAACAGGAAGAACGCGAAGGAGGAGACGAGAGGAGGAAAGGATGTGACCACAGTGAGAGAGGGAGAGAGAGAGAGAGGGAGAGAGAGAGAGAGAGGGAGAAATGGTGGAAAGATGGGAGGCTATTAGATAATAATCATAACAATAAACCACTAATGTCAGGATGTGATATGCATGCGGAACACATAATGATAATGACAGTAATATATCCGGTCTGGAGACACACACACACACACACACATACACACACACACACACACATACACACACACACACAGCTGGAGAGGCCTCGGGGTTACACAGACCAACTGAATGGACTCAGTTAGTCGATCATGCCTGTAATATACAACCACTACCAACGTCATAAATCTGAGCCACACACACACACACACACACACACACACACACACAAGAGGCACCTGAAAAGTAGACGACACACACACACACACGCAACCACACACACACACCCGCAAACAAAATCAATACAGTAGACAGAAACCATGCGTGGTGATTCAGTGTGCCCCCGTCCCGCCCACGCTCCTCCACTCTGCAGATGTATGGCCGCTGACTCCGGATCCTTTATCTCCTGGAGGACGAGGAGAAACTAAAAAAAGGAGGAATTTCAACTCGTGGGGCACATCACGTCTGAGGATAATTAGCCCCGCCCCGCAATTTGTCCAAAAAGAGTCCCGGAGCACATCTCCGCCTTTTCATTTTCAGAGCGAAGCCTCGGCCGTGTTCGGCCCTCTTTATTTCTCTCGTATTAACTCGATGCAAAATGAGGTTTGGACGCGTGGACGGGCCCCCGTTATCTCGTCCGCTGATATTCAAAAGTGCGGGATGAAAAGGCGGCCAGTGAAAATCTAGAGAGGCGATATTGACGTCTGTGCTTGTGCCATTATAAAAAAAACAGCAGATATTTGAATGTCCTTGGGCGTTTTTGTCCTGTTGCTGAATCATCCTGCCGTGAGAGACAGCAAAACACGGCAGGCTGAGGTTACCCTTCAGATATGTGAGCGCGGCTTATTCCACTTACGTTCTTTTTCAGACCGAGGTAAAAGAGAGAGAGAGAGAGAAACGCTGTGGAGGAATGCACTCGAGCTACAATCATTTTCTACTTTGAGGTTAGATGATTTCTTTTCAATGAAGCCTATCAGCTTTGACCACACTGTGGCCTAGAAACACAACATGCCGCAACGTTTTTTAAACCTTTGGTATTTTCCATCCATCCATTAACTTTAACAGTGTTGCAGCGAGACTATATCTTACTGTGAGGTTCCCACTCTTATCATGTACACTAAGATATCCCCTACATGCATTAGAGGTGTGTCATTGTCTACACTTGTACAATGCGTTTTGTAAATGTACCCACATTGCATTCATGATTATTCCTCTCTGACCCCCAGGCGTTGATTTACAAGATGTGCAGTCTATGGCTGCAACTTAACAATGGAATAATCTGTTACATGCTGAGTCTATGCATATACAGTACTGTATAAACCTTCTAATCTGTCTGGGTTTTAAATCATTTTTCTCCAAGTTTTTCCATGTCATTTCAGTTTTCCTCTCATTTTCCCAGGATTTCCAGGATTCCTGGGAACCCTTTTCTATTGTCCATACATTTATAGTGCGTAGGAGTCTATTACTGATCGATCCTACCCTTCTTTACTGATACTCTGCTGCAATGGATTCCCACACTGACGGATTACTTTATCATTTTGGTCACTTGGATAACACAAAAAATAGTGAAGCTACTGCGTGCACTCAATAAATGTTCTTCACTCTTTGGGATTGATAATCCTGTTGTTTGATGCTTGAAATTTATCACCAGCACCAGCAGCAGCAGCAGCACTGGGTCTTATTCTCTGGAGGCTTGATGAGATAAAAACCTGTTTGAGATCAATACATTAATCTGTTGAGAGAAAATTAACTGATAACAGCTGTGAGTCCCTTGATTTATGCCTTTATTTGCTGCTTAGTTTTCTCTGTTTTATATTTTGTAGCCACAAAAAATAAAGAGGCTCAAAATGAAGTGATGATTCTCGGATCCATCCATTCATCCATCCATACATCCAACATCCACACATCTATTCATTCATCCAACTATCCCCCCATTTGACCAGTCATCCATCCATGCATTCATCTACCAAGTTGCCATCCACATCATCTTCATTGTCATCCATCTTCCATTTATTCATCCAACTATCCATCCATTCATTGTCCATCCATTCATTCATACAACCATCCATTCATTCATACAACCATCCATTCATTCATACAACCATCCATTTAGTAATCAATCCAACCATTCAACATCCATCAACCATCCATCCATTTATCCATCCAACCGTCCATCAATTCATCCATCCAACCATCCATTTATCGAAGACCCATCCATCGTCCAATCAACATACCACCCATCCACCCATCCAACCACCCATCCATGTAACTATCTATGCATCCAAACATCCACTTATCCAACCACCCAGCCATCATCCATCCATCCAACCACCCATCCATGTAACTATCCATGCATCCAAACATCCACTCATCCAACCACAAATCCATCATCCATCCATCCATCCATTCTCCATACTATGTCCAACCATCCATCCATCCACTTTATGGTCCCATGTTGAGATTAAACATTCACTGGTAGTTCATGAAATCAACCCCCACATTCAACACACACCCAGACACACACACACCCAAACACACACACACACACACACTTATATACACACCCAAGCACCACATGTGTGTGCATACCCTTGCAATCAATCTCATGATGCCTGTCTGGAATAAGAAGTGGTCTGAATGTGTGTGTGCGTGTGTGTCTGTGTCTGCATGTGTGTGTGTGTGTGTGTGTGTGTGTGTGTGTGTCGTAATTGAGTGAGTCTCACGAGGGTGATTGCTCAGCCCTCCTACATGTCTGAAGTCATCAAAAGGAGTGAATGTAACCTTGGGGCAGCTCATTGGAGCTCAGCACACACACATACACACTCACACACAGACACACACAATTGCAGTCTTAGGCAGACACACAAATGTGCAAACATTCAAGCAAAGTGCATACACGGGCCGCCTGTGTGCATTTACAGGCATAGATTAGAATGCACGCTCGCAGACCTCAGGTGCGATATGCAAATGCTCGCTTTTACTGGTGGCTGAGAGCAGAAGAGCAGCAGAATGTCAATGAGGTGAAACAGGAGGTGTCAACCTGTGAGGCGACCGCGGGACAGCGTGTGTGTGTGTCGACCACATGTTACGCTACAGTGGCTCCGCCGCGTTTGATCCGGACTCAGCTCGGCCAGGCCACAGTATCCGACTGTGGTGGCTACTTCAGCTTTTCCTTTATTCATTAAAGAACCAGCGGTGCTGTTGGGAATGGCAGGATTGTCGTTTCCATTTTCAGCCTGTTCACACAGCCCTCTAAAGTACGTCCACATGCGGCTCATTTGCATTGACAACGTAGCGTTTCGTGGAAACGCTACTCATGTTTTTTCAACTTGACAACATTATGACCGGCTATTTCAACAATGTAGAGGCATTTGTATTTAACAAGGTGACAGTGTATAAGTGGTTAGCGCTGTCACATCCAATCAAGTAGGGCCTGGGTTCAATTCTTATGAGGAATTTGCATATTGCCCCTGTGTTTGTGTGAATTTATGCAGGTATTCACAGTCCAATAACAAGCATGTTTAGGTTGATTTGAGACTCCAAATTGCCTCTATGTGTGAGTGGGAGAGTTAAGGTTATGTGCCCTGCAACCGACTGGCAACCCTGGCATCCAGGGTGCATTTCCTGCCTTCACCCTAAGTGCGTTGTGATAAGCTGTGGCAAATCTGGGTTTAGAAAATGGATGATTGGATGTGGTATATACAGATGATCCAAAATGTTAAATTGAAGCTTAACTGTACTGTATATACTGTAGATATGCATTGTTTAAACCTGGACAACTTACTCATTGAAAGGTATTATTGTAATTAAAAGGTATTACAGTTCACTTCAGGCCCCTCGGGAACATTATGTTTGACTGTGTCAGTTATAGCCATTATGATACCTGTTTTGCCGTGCAAATGCTACAGTCTTGCAATTCTACTGTAATTGTAACAGTTACTGATCCTGCACAATGAAACAATGAAGCCCCTTTAATGTGTTCCACATAACATTACATAAACCGCTGATGAAAGTAATTTGAGGTCTATTTATACAAATATAAGAAAAGAAAAAAAAACGATTTGCCAGTGAATCCCCGAATGAGCTCATTAACTTTAATTGCAGTCATCTGCATTAAAAAAGGAAGCTCCTGCGTGATTCCTCTCAGACCTCCAGCAAAGTCGCTCGCACTCCGATTAATTCTGTCGAGAGGCAGCGCAGAGCAATCTGACACGTCGGAGGGAAAAGGTTGAGAGGTAATAGACTCCAACCCGTGTGTGTGTATGTGTGTGCTTTAACAAAGAGTCAGCTGGGGGAAGGTGTGTGTGCATCATGTGTGTCCTGGCTGCTGAGTGTTATATATGTGGGATCAATAACCTATATAACAGTGCTTTGTTAAAAGCAGTCGTTTATCAGCAGGCCGTATCCTGCTGTTCTCCAAGTTGCCTCTGTTTGTTTCTCTGTCTCTCTCTCACACACACACACACACACACACACACACACACACACACACACACACACACACACACACACACATACACACACACGCAAGCACAGTTCCACAGATGCAGAATTGCTCTGGCCATCTGGATACTCGCAGGGTTCAGCTAATTCAATAGACGCTACAAGTCTATTTTTATGCCTGTTACTACGCCAGAACAAGTGCAGAAGCTCCTTTTCGTTTGGCCGCTCTCAGCTCCACATGTTCTGCTCTTATAAGGTACAACATCCACTGTGACACTGCTCACCTGTGAGGTACATTTCCTCTCCTTCCAGGAACATCATGTGGCAGCGGGCACACCTGGCACAGCTGGGGTGGTAGCGCTTCCCTCCAGCCTGGAGAAAAACATGAAAAAAGTGGAAAAAACAGGAAAAATGTTAATAGAGTAATATAAATTAGAGAAAAAAAGCAGAGAATGAAAAGGAGAAGACGGTAAAGACGTGAGGATATAAACAGAGGGATGAATAGAGGAAGTAAAGAGAGGAAACGAGAGCAGAGTGGCGATAAGAAACAGGGAGGAACAATGAGGAATGACGAGTGGCGAGAAACGCGATAAGCAACAAAAAAAAAAGACAGCAATGAAGACAGAGGACGGGAGGATGTCGCTTTGTTGGTTTTTCCAAGGCTGCTTCGTCATTATTCCACTTCAGCCATTTAAGGAGGGACAGCTGCAGTTTTTCACAGCTTTTTATAGGCCGACACACTCTCGCACACACATTCTTACAAAAACACATGCATTGGGCGCATTTTGCCTCTTGTTGCCATCTGTTTGCAGCTCAACACACACACACACACACACACACTCAGATTTGGAGAGATGCACTCACCTCGAGCACGCGGCCGCTGATGTACCTGTTACAGCTGTCACACCTGATCCCAAACTGAGTGTGGTAGTCGGCCTCGCAGTAAGGAATCCCATCCCTGCCGGGAAAGGAACAAACACGCTGAATTTACATGGAATATCGGGGGGCAACAGCTCAAACATTTTTTATCCTGGAATAGATAAAAAACAAATCTAACAGTCACACAATTGTTTATTGCTTGTGTGGCTGCTAAAACAGCTGAGCATTGCAACTTTTTCCTGAACTGAGTCGTAGCTGGAGCCATATCTGCTATGAAGCATGTTATGTTTGGGGCAGAATCAGAAGAGCGAGTCGAGTTATTGAGAAAGAACCAGGGGTGTGTGACACTGACATTTCACCAGAAACTAAACTGCTGCCTCACAGTTGTGCTTTCATTTAGCTGCATGCAGTACCTGAATATCGTCTGTGGGAAATAAACTGTTTTGGAAGTTGTAGAAAAACAAGTGAGAAGTGTTTTTCCCATTCTAGTTTCCCTTTTGATTTCTATGATCAGATATACATGCAAACATCTTCAATGTTGTACAGTACATAAGAAGAGGCCGGGCCACTCACTTGCAGATGTACTCTCCGGTGAGAGCGCGGCCACACGTTCGGCATTTGAAGCAGCTGACGTGCCACTGCCTCTCCAGCGCCAGCAAAGACTGACCATGTCTGATCTCCTCACCGCAGCCGGCGCAGTCTGGTGGAGGGCGGGGGAACAAAAGGAAGAAGAAGAAGAGGAGGAAGAAGGCAGTCACCAACAGAACGAGATGAGAACAGCTTAGCTCACACAGCTTAGCTGGATATATTTCAAACAAATCCAGATATTGGGCCATCGCCGCAAAATCACCCCTGAGTGGCCATAACTATTACATCTGTTCTGTTATACTGTAATAAGGCTTTACCCACTTTAAAATGTCTCTAAATTATATTTGTGGTGCAGAATACATGAAACAGCAGCTGTAGGATAGGGAACGCATCCCATGCCAGTTACCACTGGCGGCCATTTTTGAAAATGGCTGCCACAGGATACAAATCTGCAAAGGCCCAATATCCAGATTGATTCAGCATATATTCAGCAATGGATGTACCAAATTTGGTGCTTTTATCGCAAAATGAAAAATAGTTACGCTATGGTACCCCACTATTTAGGGTTTCAACACTGGTACATTTATCACCTGTAAGAACAACTTTCAAGCTTCATATTTTCCTCTCTCTTCTTCTTTCTTTCTTTGCCACACTCTTTTCACATTGAAATTCTGTTTGCTTTTCCTCTCTACCATTAAGAAATAAAATTCCCTTTACTGTGTGATGTGTAAATAGCTTTGAAAATAGTTGTTGTCTTTCCATTACAAAATACAAAGACAATAGCTACTTGCAGATGCTTCCATTGCACAGGATGTTATTGTTGTATTGTAATTCTATTCTTGTGGCATCCCAAAATTCTCATAAAAAGGAAGATGGACATGCAAATTTTGCATTTACACAATTAGAATTTGACACAATTACAAAGCACAGTCCTTACCTAAACATGCGTGTACATAATTTCATATAGGTATATGAGGTATAGGTTTGTATATCAAAATATTAATGTGGTGAATCCATGTCTTTGGCTTTAACACTTTCCCTTTCTGTTGTCACAGTCCCACTGTCTCTGCCAGATGGAGCTGGCAGAACAAGGCTACAGGCCTACCTGTCTCCTTCTGCGGTGTATGAGTGAGTGTGTGTGTGTGTGTGTGTGTGTGTGGGTGTGGAGCTGCAGGCAGAGCGCCTGCGTTTTGCAGCGTTCAGCAGGTGGACGACTGGTTCACCTGTGGGCGCACAAGCAGTCTTCCGTGCTGGCTGAATCACACAAGATTGAGATGAGTAATTTTAATTAAATATCAGCGGGCTAGATAAAATCGTGGCCGCGGATGACCTCAGCTGCGGCCGGGAGCTATGCAGTATTTTTAACTTAATGATGTCACACTGACAGAGCCTGAAGGACGACGGTGGCTGTATGCAAGTTTTTTTTTTCTTATTATTGGCAACAAATCCTATCTGTGCCGCCAGAGCCTGCTTCTCCCCACCCTTGTCCAAAATCAACCACCACCGTACGATGTACTTTATGTTCCCTCGTCCCCGAGAACACTGTTTGTTTTGACTGGGACCTTCCTGCTGCTGTAAACACACACCAAAGCAATTACCGTGTATTATTCCACAGCTGGAAATAGTCCGCTCACAGTTCAGCGTTTCATTTAAAGCTGGAGTGTCAAGCCGATGCCATAAATTATTCAACCTGCTTAAAGAAGAAACGAGGCTGTATATTTCTGACCGCCCTTTGTGAAAGATTGATGTCTCGTTCGCGCTACAAACAGGGGTAGGAAAGTCCCGATCTGTCACAAGATGATCTTTTTACACGCTGGGAAAATACACCGTGGTGCCAGACTTTGATGTTCGGGACCATCTGATGTCACGAAAAGATTTAAAATGAGATTATCTTGTCACACACGTCGGTCCCAAAGCGAGGATTGCCTGATGGTTTCCATTAGTCCGGATGTGACTCAGCAATAATTGCATTTTCACCGCTGGCAAGACAACAGGCTTTGTGCATTATTTTGGGACATGCACGGACGTGTTGTGCCCAAAAGTTCCAGTTTGAGTCTTCTTTTGCTTAGCAGGGTGCGCACATATCTGAGCATGTGTGTGTGTGTGTGTGTGTGTGACTTACAGCTTGGTCCGTGGACCTTGACGGGCTTGTCGTTGCTCAGAGTGCTCGAGCACTGCTGACACACACACTTCTTGCCGCAGAAGGTCACCCTGTCTCCAATTGGGAATGGACTCCTGAGAACAAACACACAGAAATTTCCAAGTCAAGCTTTTGCAGATGCAGAAACTGTGATGCAGTCGAACAAAACTAGGAAAAAAAACCAAAGCAAAACATGCATTTCCACACCCACAGACATAGTATCCACGTAGTGGCGCCATATCATTGACAAGAAGGGTTTGTAAAATCGCATTTGAGGCATTTCTGATGAAACTAAGGTTCCAGGTTATTTTACAATGTTTGTTACACTCAGGCTCTTAACTATGTAAAATGTGCATTTCATATCAAAAATATTTGTTTAATATTGTATTCTACTTTAATTTTTTTTCACCTACATTTGATCTAACTATTGATATCAAATATTTATTAAGGTTTTTGTCATGATGTCACCATGTTTTTAGAGTGGTATATAGTAGTAGTAGTATATACTAGTATATATTCAATGTATTACAGGCAAAGTACATTCATTTGTGTTTGAAGATATTTCAATAATAATGTACGTTTTGTGATTTCTTTTTGTGCAGTGTCAAACACTCATGCTTAGGTTCCTACGTACATAAAATTCATTTTTTGTAAGGTTGCTATGAAAATATTATACATTGGCGTTATTTCCAACTTTTTCTGAGCATACAGCCAGAAAACCAAGAATAAATACTCCATTCAACCATTCTGTGTACCCTTCAAAATTAGGCAGTGAGTCTTGCCCTCTCTGCCTTGAAAAATGACGCAGATGTTTTGTGTTTTTCTAACACAAAATCGATCCCAACTCCGAACTGAAGGGGACGTGAGGTGAGACTCAAGTGCTGCTGGGAGCTTTTGGTTACACCTACACACACAAAACACACACACACACACACTGATTTTTAGGGATTTTTTCAGGAAAACAGGACTGAAGTAAAACAGTACCATAAAGTATGAATTAAGACATACACAAGTGAATCCTCTATGGCCTGAGGGTTGTGAAGGCAGAGGTCAGCGACCTGGCTGGACCCCATCATGTATGTTGAATATAAATGTGTGTATCAGAGATTTTCATTAAAAGTGCTGCAGCAGAAAATAAAACTATTTCCAAAAATATATATAACTGCTCTTAAACATTCTCACATATTTAGCAATGTGAGTACGCAAAGTGAGAAGTTGTGGTTTGGGAACACAAGAAAAACTGCATTAAAAACTACAGCTTTGATGTCAATTGTTAATCATCATTGTGATCACACTGTTTCATTCTAACCAACACATTGTCCCTTTGTTTATAGTTTCATACTGGCAGGAAGTTGTTTTACTGCAAAACGTCGACACAGCCATTTCCAAAATGAATAAGCTTCAGTCGCAATTTCAGGACTGTGGGTTCTTATTCAGAGGAGCAGGCGGGGGCACACACACACACAAACACACACGCACACACACACACACACACACCCAGAGATGGCAAGAGAGAGAGAGAGCCTGTGACAAACAAATGGGGAAACTCAAAAACTCTTATGATAAGTTAAACCGAAACCTAATGATCCATCTCCACATCAAACAGACTGACTGACAGTTTTCCCTATCACATATTTACTGCTCTGCTCCCCAGGCCTCACTTTATTTAGAGCCACTTTAATCACATTTCGCTCCGGCTTTAGCTGAACTGAACTGAACTGAAGCCAAAGCTGGATTTACATAATATCTGATAAAATAAAGTGGGACTGGCCGAGCACAACAGGCAAATTGCATTCAAAATACCTAAAAAAAAAAATCCTGTTTGCTCTTTGAGCAGCTCTCTCTTGCCAACTTCCTACTCTGCTCTAATGCAGCCATTGCCATTAAGGATGAAAAAAAAGGTTGTTTGACAAATGATCATTTTTGTAGTTTATCTTCTCTGCAAAAGGAGGGATTCTTAGCAGGTTCTGCACCAAAAGCAGCTTGTTATGTTTACTCTGTAAAGTAGTTACACCACACTGTGTAATGCCTGACTCTCTCGGTGAGAATCTCATTTGTCTCCGTTGTTTTTGTTTTGGTTTTTGTCGTCACAAGTTATGAATGAAACAGTGCTGGGGGGGATCCCCCGAGGATGTCGGGCTGTGAATACGAGCCCTCTACTACCAACCGCGTTGTCTCTAAAACACTGTATATCTGAGATTCAGACAGAAGGTCTGAAAGGGTTCCCCGCACAAATAGAGCTACAACACCTAATTAAATAATCAACTACTATAATAGTTGATTAACTGGAACAATTGGTTAATTGGTTTAAGCCTTCCAAACGTGTTTTCAGAGGGATTACAAGAAATGTAGACATGTTTTTCTTTAATCCTCCAAGAAAGAAGACTCAATGTCATTTAGGTGAGGACAAAATCAGGCCTTTAAAGAGCTTATGTACGTCTTTGTGAAACAGACATTCTCAATTTTGCATCTTTTTAGAAACAACTCCTCGATTCATCTGAAAAGTAATGGACAGATTGACCGTCTACCAGGATGTTCTTGCTCTGTGTACCTGCAGATGCTGCAGACGAAGCAGTGGGGGTGGTAGGTCCTCCCCAGGGCGGACACCACCTCTCCGGTGATGTACTGGTCGCAGCTGTCACACTGGGTGCCGTAGAGCCGCTGGAAGTCCTCGGTGCAGATGTACTCGCCGGAGTGGTGGAAGAAGCCCGAGTGGACCAGGTCACAGCCACACACTGCTCAGACAGACACAGGAAACAAACCCCGAGCCCCAAATCAGAGACTCAGGCTCACGCTTTATCATATGTGATCCGTATTTTCTCAGAAGTAACTAGACTGTAACTATGAGACCTCTTTGACACGAGTGGTTAATCCACTAATTTGGAGGTCTAAGGGTAGCTAACAAACAGTCAGAGTGCAATCTGTTACACCTTCCTGACCTCTGAGGTGTTAACACTGTAATCTGGTTTGGGGGATTAGACTAATCAATTACATAATCTGCTGAATTTCTTTAATGTGTTAGAGCAAATGAGAATACGTAGCTCAGCATGTGTGTAAATGAGTATCTGCAGGTATCCAGTTCTGTATAACAGCATAGATAAACACATGTAGATCTAGATCTAGATCTAGTTATTAAGTCATGAACTACTATAATTGATAATAAGTCAGTGTAAGTGACAATGATTTGAAGGAATCGTAAAGAAAAATCTCTGATCTCAGCTTCTTAAATGTGGATATTTTCCATTGTTGAGGAAAACATTTTTAAAGACCCTCATTTGCAGTTTTTAAGCCATTTTATAAACCAAACATCTAATCGAGAAAGCAATCAACATATTAATCAGTTACAAAATTAATCATTTTTGCATATGGGCCTGGATAATAGTAGCATGTTTAATTACTAATGCTTTCTTCTGCATTACCATATTCTACAGTTATTAGGCTTTAAATAAGTATCCGCTTACTAGGAGCAAACGAGGACAATGTCGTACACGGATCTCACAATCTTTACACGTACTATCCCTAACAAGCCATAACAAGGCTTTAATATATCCTTTATACGACTAATAAAGATGATGTATCCGACCAATATGCATTTTAACAACCAACTGTGAGTGTGAAGTGAGCGAGCGCAGACTGTAAATGCAGCGTCGCTTTGAAAGATGCATGTCCGGGACGAAGAGGCCCCACGAGTACGTACAGATACGCCTGCTGCCTTTTACTGTACGCTCTGACAGCCCTGATGAATGGCTTTTATTTAGCAAAATGCAAAAAGTCCTTCGGCCGAATGATTGCCCCTGGTCCAGCTGTGCAGAGGCTGAGGAGACCTGCGCTCTGCTGCTTTCCTCCACCATCTCATATCATGTACGTTTAGCAGATATTTTGCTCTGATTTGTAGATTTTTACAATGGCGTGCATGTATGTACAGTTTCAGCATGTGTTATATCGCTGTCTGTGTTATGTGCAGGCCCAGCCATTTGGAAGGTACAGTATGTATATATATAAGATGCTGTATACAAAACCTGGATCTCTGAACTGCAGCCGAGGGATCAAGATATCTGACAGTGAATTGAATGTCTGGTCTCTAATTAAGCTAATGGCTCTAAACCCAGTGGAGTGAATGGATCTGATCTGATCCCGGCCAATGCGTTAAGTGGCTCAGAGAGGGAGAGAGAGAGAGAGACAGGGAGAGTGAGACAGTCACGCTGCGTAATTTATGTCTCTATTGCAGCAAAAACGAGCAAACACAGCGAGGCGTGGTTTAGGTTTTCTCGACATAAGACGACGAAAAACACAATCAAGCCAGAAAATCTTTCAGGCTGTCCAATAAAAACCATCCCGTGGTGGCTTTCTGTTCCCTTTACAAGGACAATGTTGAAATATCGTTTAGATGGCGACGTGATATTGCCGTCTCCTGCGCATTTTGTCAATTTTTTTATCACTGGATTGCCAGCAATTACATTACACGCTGCAATTAGTCACCATAAAAAAAAAAGAAAAAACGTAATTGCCGAATGCCAGGCGTCTCTAAATGGGCAGCGAGTCGCAAAAGCATCGAGACGAGTTTATCTGCTCGGCGGCCGGGCAATTAACATCGCTTTGGATGTTCATAAAACATAAATGCGTCAAGTTATGAGAAACAGAACAAGAGAACGTGCAATTAAAACTGGATGCCGCTTCAGGTTGGGTTTCGGCTCTTTGAGCGCTCACTGAGCAGCAGATCGTGGAGGTATATTTAGGGAGGCGAGCCTTTCAATGCTTCATAAATGAGAAGTAGATGTGTAAAGCCAGCCTCGGCTCTGAGGACCGATGAGTCACTCTCCAGGTCCTGGCGAGGAACGAATCCGCTGCAGCTGCATGATGGACACTTCAGACAGACCTGACTCGCACTTCTCTCTCTCTCTCTCTCTCTCTCTACATTTCCTTCTTTGTTTTTACTGGATTACAGCAGGGAAATACTCCCTCCCAAACACTCCTGACTGTCTTTCAACCTGCGTGCGTGTGTTCCCTTTGGAAAATTCAGGTTCCAGTTAGAGTTGGAAGCTGGACGCGCTAAAACTCTAAGATAAGAAGGTAATCTAATACAGTCAGGCAAAAACACACAATATGGACATCCCATTATTTTCTCAAGATCTTGTCTCCCACTTTGAGGAAGATGGGACGTTTAAAACATTGTTTTATTAGATATTTTTTATTAGATTTTCGTTGAAAGTTCAGTATTTCTCTATATTGCTCCATCTTTTTTGAGGACAGTTGGTCATGTGACCCCCTACGTCATATTTAGAGATTGTAAATGCAAAAGAAACACGATATATCCAACGTTTTTAAAAATTTAGTTTAGGGCGTAATGAACATATACCTAGAATATGTTGACATCTGCGTCCATGTATGTCCTCTTTCCTTTTCTTGGTTTTACAGTGAGTTAATTTTTCATAAACCAAATTACATTGGAACAACAAGCTATAGCGAGGCTGAAGTCATTCACATGGGAGAGAGAAAACTAGGCCATCACACTCAAACATGATACGTTATAGTACTTTATGTTTTGCTTTTCTTCTTCAAAATGCCAGTGTGATCTTTTGTCCTCTGAGCAACATTTGGTGGTTAAAAAAACACAAGTCCAGCAAATTTAGATATCATATATGAAGTTAAATATATAAAAAGTTACTTAGACTCCAACATATTACACAAGTCTCCCACTTGAGGACGATGGCCGGGTCCTTCCTCATCACTTCTCACCCCGCTGACAGCATTCACACGTTCATCAGCCCCTCAATGAAAATCCATTAAGATGCAGAGGGAAACTGGAAAGAAGGGGAGCTGCCGAGGCTCGGCTTTCTCCGAAGGGACCTCTGGTATATTTGGATTTGGGAGCTCAGGCCGCTTTCAAAAGCCGTCAGCGCGGAACAAGATCCACGCACCAGCGTTTACTCTGGCTCGGCTTGTCGCACGTCCCCGCTCTGAGGAGATTTTATGCTTTTTGTTACTGGTTTGATTTTATTAGGCTAATCTGTTTAGCCGGGCCAGCCACACGGCTCTGGGGATGACAATGTCTGTCCACTCCGGATCAGACTGAAGAGAGGAGTTGGCGTGAAATCTGGTGCAGACCTTCACGGTTCCCACATGAGGAATCTGAAAGAGACTCGTGAGAAAAGCTGACCTCCTTTTGTTGGCGCAAAAAGTCTCAATAACTTTTTGAATGGAGAGCAACGGTGGCGTAACTAGCGACCCCCCGCCTTTATCGTACCAAAGTGTCATAGATTAAGACTATCTATCTATCTATCTATCTATCTATCTATCTATCTATCTATCTATCTATCTATCTATCTATCTATCTATCTATCTATCTATCTATCTATCTATCTATCTATCTATCTATCTATCTATCTATCTATCTATCTATCTATCTATCTATCTATCTATCTATCTATCTATCTATCTATCTATCTATCTATCTATCTTTCTATCTATCTATCTATCTAGCTATCTATCTACCTATCTATCTATCTACAGTATCTGGATGTGTACACAGTGCTTAGCTGTATCGCCATGGTAACTGTTCAGTTCCGGTTGCTAGGCTCCACTGTTTAGCGGTAACCGTACGATCATGTGAGCAGACCAATCAGCGTAAAAGCCAACGCGTGGTTGCCAAATAGGCATAAAAGGGGTGCCAGGTCTGTGTTGAAACTGACCATAATATATCCGTTCCAATATATTCCAAAATGTTCCAAAATAAAATAACTTTTAAAGGGGTAAAAAGGGGTTAGCTTTTCACGTTAGCAACATGCTCCTTTAAGCTCCACTCCGCGCCAACTTCATCTGCAGTATATTGTCCAGCAATATCTGATTTAATCATCAGATATTTTCAATCCTGCACTGAACAGAGAAAGTAACCCTGAAAAATCCATAATTCCAGATAAACATCAGTGTATAATGTATCTTACATCATCAGTAACTGAATGTTTGACAGTAGCGCTTGGCACACGCCACCGTTGTGCTGGGTATTGTTATCGATCCTGCTCGGCTGTCGGTGCATCTTCATTAGACTCTTTCTGCTCTTTATGAAGGTAAATAATAAAGTAAGACTCCGCAGACGCGCCATACGAGCTGTGTTTTCTTTGAGAAGGACGTAAAATGGATCGTTACGACATCCCTATGATGGACCCAAACACTTTTTATCACCACAAGTATTTCACGTCGCAGATTTATGGCGTAATTATCACAGAAGCGGGAAAATGCCACAGCAGAGATCCTCCAGAATCTAAATGAGGACGTGCATCCATTACCCACTCCCCTCCCCTCTGTCACATGACATTTCAGTCTCTTTCGAGGACGGTCAGGACGAACCTTCCCGCTGCAGCCTAAAACCTGCTGACCGAAGCCAGACCTGTCAGTGGGACCCGTGCCTGACCTCAGCCTCGACCCCACCTGTTGCCCCCACGCTCTGAAGCTTTCCTACACGTAGGGTCCGTCCTGCTGAATCAGCTCCCTCCACACACACACACACACACACACATCTCCGCCAAGAAACAACAGAATTTCAATGTTATTCATAAGGTCCGTGAAACACAAATCCGTCATGGCATGACTTGTGAAGCGAAGTCGACCCGCGATCGCGATCGTTTCCACACTCGACCGTTGAGAGACCGTAACAGTATTTTTATGATCGTCTACAGGCATCTGGAGAGTCATGCAGCCCCAGGCAATGTCTCTCTCTCTCTCTCTCTCTCTCTCTCTCTCTCTCTCTCTCTCTCTCCCTCTGTGTGCAGCTGTCAGTTATAGCTGCATCAGTGACTCCAGACGACCCGGGGGGGAGGTCTGTTTAGAGACATGTATAACTTATCCCAGCCCAGACAGAGAAAGAGGGAAAAAGAACAACAACAATCAACAGATATTTCATGGGAGATAAATAAAGGAAGCGTAATAAAACAAAAGTAAAAAGGCCTGTTTTATTATTTTCTTATCTTGCTGTGCAAAGCAGCCTTTTGGCCAGGAAAGAGAGAGAAAGAGAGAGAAAAAAATGAAGAAAAAGAGCAGGAAAAGTGAAGAGAGGTGAAACAGCAGGTGCACAAAGCAGCTTCTAAAATGAGAATGAGTGTGGGGTCGGCGTTCAGCCCGCGGGCCACTGCAGAAGGAAAGGAAACGGTGTGGGGATGGAGAGAGACGTGGAGTTGACCCGTTTTGCGCCTGACACGGTTGGTTTTAGCGCCCGTGATCTTGCTGACAAATTGGCTTTTATCTTAGCAACAAAACTCGTCGGGGCAGGTGAGGAGAGTGACCTCGTTGGGGAGCAGGAAACTCGACCAAGGCTGCACCTAAAAACTGGATTAAAAACGGTTCAACTGAGCTAACGAGATAACGAGGCGCAGGTGAGGAGAGGAGGGAGGAGCTGATTGGCTGGAGACAGACAGGGCGGGGCTAACGAGGCTAATGCGGGACAGGTGTGAAGCCGAAAACCAGAAAAACAACTGGACAAAACTATAATATCGCATTAAAAAGTGGTAATGGAAACACCTTAATGTCAAAAAGCCACATAGACATCACAAAATCACTCTCATTAGGTGTGATATAGATAGATATATTGATATTGAAATAAATGACCTTATGCGGCTCAAAGTATTATTACTTTTACTATTATAACTTTTATTTAAACTCTGAGATATATTGAGGGAGCAGCGACCTCATTTACAACATAACCGAACACTGTTATTTTGTGACAAACTGTAATCTAACTGTAAACTCTGACTACCGTTTACAGAGGAGCAGCAGCTCTACTTTGAGCTTCTCCCTCAGCCTGTATCGCTACCCACAGCTCAGGATAGACCAGTAAACTGAGAGCTTTACCTCAGGGCTAAGCTCTTTGTTTCTTCATCACAACAGACCAGCAAAGCATCAGCATAACCTGCATCGTAAACTTTTTAATTGCACTTGTTTTGTTTACGCCACTAAAGAACTTGCATCAGGTTTTCCTATGAAGCAAGTGCTCAAATCTATTGGATTTGATATTTCGAGTGGAAAACAAATGTTTTCGCTTTGTTTTGACAGTCCAGTGGCTGTGCAGCTGTCTTGTTTACTCGTCTTCTGTCTGTTGATGGGAAAAGTGAAACGCGACAAAAGCTGCAAATAAACACGAATCAATAAATATAGAAAATCTATGTGTTTTCTCTCCCTCTCTTTCATCTGTCTCCACTGTCTGCTCCATCAGCCTCGCTCCTCACGCAGGTTCAGCTGCAGTTCGCCACAGACACCAAAGTATTTAAATACTTCCACCTCTGTTAACAGTGATTTGTGGCCTATTAGGGCGAAACGCTCGAGGTCTGGACACACACACACACACACACACACACACACACAGGTCCTCCTGGAAGAGAGACAACAAATAGTAATGATTTCTTTGTTTTTCTGCTAGCGGCACAATGGATGGGCGGAGGGAAGGAAAGAAAGAGAGAAAGAGGGAGAAGGAGGGAGACATAGATTTACAAAGAAGGGAGACGGATGAAGACAGATGCAAGAAGAAGGAAACTCCTGGAGGCCTGACACACAGGCTGGCTGTCCCATCTTTCTGATTTAGCTGCAGGACTGTATCGTAATTTTTTAAATACATATATATGTGTGTGTGTGTGTGTGTGTGTGTGTGTGTGTGTGATAGATCAGAGCAGTGTAAACACTGGTGTGAGGATGCACACTAAAGAGCGGCGGCGATTAAAGCCTCGCAGTTTGTCCTTGAAGAGGAGGAGGAGGAGGAGGAGGAGGAGGAGGAGGAGGAGGAGGAGGAGGAGGAGGAGGAAGAGGCAGGCCATCCGTGACGGCCTGGATAGCGCGGAGCACGCTAACGCTGATAAAATGCAGCGGATCCGGCTCCTGGTGCGCGTGCCTCACTTCTCGCAAAAACTTGTTTTAAAAGCAAAGTGGGTCAGGCTTCGGAGGTAGGAAGAATCATCACCCCGGGTCTGTTTTATATTCCGGTGAGAAGGTGAAGACCTCGTACGATCGTACGATCCCGTCCAAGTGTGCATTCGTGAGAAACGACGTCTGACTGCTACAACAAAAGCTTTCCGCTGCGGTGACTGTTTTTCATCTTTTTTGGGTTTTTTCTTTTTTAGCCGAGTTCATTCTTCACAGAAGTACACGCTTTAAGGTCCCAGATGATGTACATGTTTCAGTTTTTCTTTTTTTTTTATCTTTTTTTTGGGGGGAGAGAAGAGGATTATTTCAGACGCCGGGCTCAGTCGAGACACGGAGAGAAGAGAAGAAAGGCAAAACGGGGAGTCGAGGGAGAGATTAGAGGGGGAGGCGGAGAGGAGGAGAGGAGGAGGCGTCATGTGCAAGAGAGAGAAAAGTGAGGGGGCGAGGATGCGAGGAGGGGAGGAGAGGGAGGGGTCCCGGGGGAGGTATCAGTGAAGACTATCGATCTGTCCATCCAGCGCTCGTCTAACGTCCTGTCACTGTCTCCCCTCGTTTATCCGCATCGTCAACACGGGATGGGGCTCCTCGCTGTCACACGCCCGCACATTTGCATGAGTGTGACAGGCAAAGAGGAAGTGGGGGTGAGGGGAGGGGGGGGGGGTGGTAGGGGTGAGGGGTGAGGGGTCTCACCAGTCCTCCCCGTGGGGAGAGCTCGGTGTCAGCAGCGTTATGGATTCCCGGCTCGAGCCGTATTTCAGCGTTAACCTTTATCAGACGAGCCGAGGCGTCGAGACGGCACATCTGCATACCCAGCAGGACGCTGAGACACGTCCCGGAAAGAGCGAGAAAGATAGAAAAAAAAATGGCATCATTTGCTTTAAAATGAGGGCAAATTTATGAATGTGCTCCATATTTAATGGGAGGCTTTATTAGAGTGGAGATTTTTTTCTCTTTTTTTTGCAGAGTTGCATATTTTTTGCCATCAGAAGCTTGAGTCGTGTTGTGAATCATGTTCTCTCGTCTCGTTGCTCTGTCCGGAAACTTCTGTAGTTATAGACAGACCCATTGAGACGTAGCTGGTGGTAGGCGATCAAAAAAAAAAGATCAAAACTGAGGTTTTCGAGATCAAAGAAGCAACAAGCAAAAAGCAAAAGTTGCTACAGAGATCCGGATCCTCATCTCCCACACGTGTAAAAACAGTTTTATATCACTAATTACACGTTTCAGCAGCTCAGCGGTAACTTATCTTAATGTGGACCTCGTCCTCATGGTCAAAGCACTAAATTATTTATACAACAACCGGGGGAGGCCTATGCTAACATAACCTCAGAGGAAACGCTCATATGATTCAGTTTAACAGGTAATGTTTCCCATTGTTTGAGTGTTGGATACAAGGATGCATAGAGGCTAATGACAAGTGCACTTCACTCCTACTTCATTTAACAATTGTCGAGGTATTTCAAAGGTGTTTAACATCAGCATGATGAATGTGAATGATTGAATGTGGCACAGAAGGTTTATATACAATGGCACTCATACAGTACAGTGCATACACTGCACAGGCTAGTAAGTGTTGAAACAAAGTCCTGGCTTCGAGTTATTGATCAGGAGACCAACTTGCTACGAGCATGATCCTGACCAATCATCGATCATGACTGATCACAACCCTATGAGAGTTCAGAGAAAGAAAGAAGAAGAATACTGTCTTTTATTTTCACAAGCCCAGAGCGCTTATTCATCCTGTTGGTCAACATCAAGGTTTAAGTGGTAGGAGATGTCGATCAAGACCTGAGGATGTTGATATCACGATTAATTTGTAATATAATGTGCCTACCATAGTAAAAAAAGTGGGTAAAATTATGGATGGATGAAACTCTCGAAATCAGTCACTCATTACCACCAAAAAGCTTGACTTGTGCACAGACTCTGCTTATCTGTTTCTATTCCCCAACAACTTAAAACTCCTGGTCCCAATCAGCTCCAAAGTTTCCAAACAAGATGAATTTCACCTCTTATACGGTCGAGACCAGAAACCAGGCAAGAGACAAGTCAACTGGAGGAGGGAGCCTCTCGTCTGCCTCATGGGCTGACGTCCGCTCAGCCCACGCTCCATTAGCCAGAAGTCGTTAAGCTTACTCTGCGGGATCAATCGTCCATAATAATAAATGCTTGAATATGAGGCAGACGCTTGCTTCCGCCAATTAATGCAGCTCGTGTCCTGTCAGAGGGAACAAGTGCTTCAATTAAGCCGAGAGTCAATCAGGAAAATCAGTTATTCAACCAAACAAACAACCCCGGCTGTTGTTTTTTTTTGCTTTGTTTTTTCTGCTCTGGTTATTTTTAACAGTGTTCTATGATGTGTGTCATATAAAAATATAATAAATCGAAAACACAGGATAAAAAAATAATAAATCCTCCTCTTTGGTGTCTTGTGGCTGATGTTAGCTGGCAGATCAAACGGAGGAAAACCGTGTTGTCTCCCAACGTGCTGTGAGACCGTGTGTGTCTGAGAGAGAGAGTCTGAGAGAAAGCTGCTGACTGATCTACTCTGCTCAGCTCTACCCTGCTCAGCTCTACTCTGCTCGGCTCAGCTCAGCCAGCTGCTGACTCCAGACCTCCATTTGAGCCTCCCCGTCCCACCTGCTCAGGACGTCTCTACATGTGCACATGTGCAGATTTAACTTAAAGGCTCCATCTGGAAGGAGGAGGAAGCAGGAGGTTCAACATTCAACCTATTAACAGGGATATTCTCAGGCATGTTGGATTTCATCACTGTGATTTTATCACTTCCTATTTGGCTGATAGCAGGCATCAAGTGGTGATAGCATGGCAATAAATCGCAGCAGAGGTCGTTTATGGGCTCGTCTCCTATCGAACAGGTCTGGACCAGGTTCAATCACACACACATCTACACCTACAGTCATAGAATATAATGCACTGGCCCCCTAATACCTGAAAAAGTTGAGAAAATAGTAGATACATAGATAGAAAACACTGTACAGACATGATTCTTCTTGATAGTTAGATGGGAGCTTTCCACCCTCACCCCCTCCACCTGTGTTTACAGTGAGCTCCATCGATCTGATCTGGTTGAGGTGGTATGGTTTCTGATCTCGTTACAGTCGTAGTTCAGTTTCCCCTCTGAGGGAAGACAGATGCTATCACTGATTCCCTTGTGCCAGCCTTGTCCTGGTGATTATTTAATATCTAATTATGAAAAAGGATGTGGGTGGAACCCACACACACACACAAACATTCATCTAAAGACTGGAAAATAAATGAATATGAAACGGTGTGTGTGTGTGTGTGGGTAACAGAAGTCCATGTGAGTACAAGTACATATGCAGATACAAAGGTGTTAAAGCAGTTCTGGTAAAATGTGTGTGTGTGTGGGTGTGTGATGGAGTTTTTTTTTCTTTTTCTCTCTCTACCTTGGCAGGTGAAGCAGTGAACGTGGAAGTGTGTGGTTTTGACGCGCACCACCTCGCCACGACACACCTCCCCGCAGCGCTCACACACGATGGGCGAGTTCCCACGGCTGGAGAGAGGAGAGCTGCTATTGTTGTTGTTTCCTCCATAGAGATCTGCCTGGTACTGGACTGAGAGAGGAGGAGAGGAGGAGAGGAGGAGAGGAGGAGAGGAGGGGAGGGGACGGGAGGGGAGGGGAGGGGAGGGGAGGGGAGGGGAGGGGAGGGGAGGAGAGGAGAGGAGAGGAGAGGAGGTGAGGTGAGGAGGGGAGGGGAGGGAAGGGGAGGGGAACAGAGGAGAGGAGAGGAGGTAAGGAGAGGAGAGGAGAGGAGGAGGAGGAGGGGAGGAGGAGTGGAGGGGAGGGGAGGAAGGGAGGGGAGGGGAGCAGAGGAGAGGAGAGGAGAGGAGAGGAGGGGAGGTAAGGAGAGGACAGGAGAGGAGAGGAGGAGGAGGAGGGGAGGAGGAGAAGGAGGAGGGGAGGGGAAAGGAGGGGAGGGGAGGTGAGGTGAGGAGGGAAGGAGGGGAGGGGAGGGGAGGGGAGAGGAGGATGAATGAGAGGAGAGGAGAGGAGAGGAGAAGAGAGGAGGAGAGGAGAGGAGAGGAGGGGAGGAGAGGAGAGGAAGGGAGGGAAGGGGGGGATGAGGAGAGGAGAGGATGAATGAGAGGAGCGGAGAGGAGAGGTGGGAGGGGAAGGGAAGGGAAGGGGAGGGGAGGAGAGGAGAGGAGAGGAGGGGAGTGGAGGGGAGGGGAGGGGAGAGAAGAGGAGAGGAGAGGAGAGGAGGATGAATGAGAGGAGAGGAGAAGAGAGGAGGGAAGGGGAGGGGAGGAGAGGACAGGAGGGGAGGAGGAGGAAGAGGAGGGGTTGAGGAGGGGAGAGGAGAGAGGAGAGATCAAACACACGTCACTTATTGTCATTTCCAGGCCCGTCCCTTTTTTGTCGTCCTTTCGAGCGGATTCGAGCGTCTGATCAAAGTGTGATAACAACGAGGAGCGACTGCCACGCAGAGATAACGCTCCCGCTGCTCCTCCTCGCCACGGAGCCGCGTGACAGCTCGGCTCCAACGCGGTTCATCTGAAATATAAAATAAAATAAAACCTACGAGGTGAATCTCATCCCCAAACATCAGTCGTCACGTCGATCCCACAGTTTAAGGCCTTTATATGAAACATGGATCAATGAGACAACAACAACAGCAAAAAGAGAGAGAGAGAGAGAGAGAGCACAAAGAGACAGAGACACAATAACAGTGATAAACAGACGCAGACAAATATGATCACACGAGGGTTTAACGCGGATGAGGCGAGGCTTTTTGACGTCTAGTGGCTCCTGGAAAGACTTACTCTGGCGGGGAGATCAGCGCGACTTACAACCATTCATTACAAGGTAGTGGCTTAAGAGAGAGAGAGAGAGGGGAGAGAGAGAGAGAGAGAGAGAGAGAGAGAGAGAGAGAGAGACAGAGAGAGAGAGAGAGAGAGCAAGGCCTCAAAGCTGCTTGTGTCATTTAAACTCATACGTATGAATACTTTCACATCTGAATGTGCTTTACTGGACAGCCTCCCATTGCACTTGTGCTGTTTGTTTACTTTTCTTTTCAGGATGTAACAGGATGCAACTTCAGGTATAGACAAATAAAACTTTGAATTTGTCAGTGGAATAAGAAAGAAATCTCCATCATTGTTCATGTGACGCTCAGTGTTGCCCTGAAAACATGCCTTAACAAGTTCTTCACACTCTCTTCCACACACACACACACACACACACACACACACACACACACACACACACACACACACACACACACAGACACGTGCAGTTCATTGGCTGCACATTTGACTCGTATTGAATTTGCTGAACTCTCCACAGTGACAGTCAGTGTGGATGAACTTGAGCTACAGCGCTGTATCCGACTCAATACAATTACATTACTGTTAATGCTGCTGCTGCCGCTTCCAGGAGTATTATGCAATCGCCACACACACACACACACACATGCATAAACACAGTGGCGGCAGGTTAAGCTGATAACAGCAGGAGAGAGAGACAGAGTGAGAATTGGGGATCTATAAATGTTTTTAGCAGTAAAAAAAAAAGTAAAACTGGGACAAAAATGTTTCCTAACAAACTGTATCGTCCCTGTGTGTGTGTGTGTGTGTGTGTGTGTGTGTGTGTGTGTGTGTGTGTGTGCGTGTGTGTGTGTGTGCGTGTGTGTGTGTGTGCATCACAGAGGCTGGCACTGGTTCTGTAGCCAGATGGCAGCACAAGGACTGGAACCACAGACATCGAAAGATCTGAGCCACCTGTGTATGTTTGTACATGTGTGTGCGTGTGTGTGTGTGTGTGTGTGTGTGTGTGTGTGTGTGTGTGTGTGTGTGAGAGAGAGTTCATGTGAAATTAAATGTGTGAACTGAATCTGTTTCTGTTATTATTAATTATTATTAATTATTAATAGGTTTGTATGTACCGGTTGTATGTACCGCTTTACAATGCTGATGATGGCAAAATATGTATCTTACAGATGTATACACACTGTATGTATGTGCGCATCTGAGTGTGTGTGTGTGTGTGTGTGTGTGTGGCCTGGTAACATCTAACAATATCTAACTGCTGAATAAACACAACTCAGGTGCTGTAGCTTCTTGCAACCCTCTCATTTACACAGTATGTAGCAGCATAATGAGGCCATGTGGTGGTTCAGTGGTTAACAAGAAGGTCCCTGGTTCGAATCCCAGTCAGACCTGAGAGTCTGACTTTTTTTGCATGTTCTTCCTGTGTGCAAGTTTCTCTAGGAACATGCATGTTTTAAGATGTTTGGAGACTTAAAATTGGATGTGAGAGTGTGCATCTCCTGCAGATCTCTCTAACACAGTTACATAAGGTACAAAGTAAGCAAGTGAGATGATGATGGATGGATGAAAAACAGCAACACTTTCTTTTTTCACTGACAAAACAAAATAAATGTTCTCTTTTTTTACCCATTTGTTATACACAGCGATGAGGAAAAATCACACACACAGAAAAAAAAGTTTCCTCCTCCTGTTTTGTAGAAGTGTTGATTGGAGCCTGTCCTCACGTCGACCCCGAGGCTGGGAACCAGCGCTCTTACTGTGTGAACACGTCCTCCCAGCTTTAATTACAGTTTTCAGACGATTGTGAACGTCTTAAAACCTGGGACTGTTAATTGTGCGCAGACCCCGCACAGATTTATCCCGTGACCTCGTCCAGAGGTCCCGACTCTGGGATTGGGAACACTACTTTACTTTTTACGCCATCGAAGCGGATGCCGTTAAGAAGGAGCGGCCCGTCTGTCGTCACATTTCACTTCGCCTCGTCAGCGTCTACGTTTGGTCTCCTGCTTAAAACAACTCAGAAGACGCCACAGATTGCATGGATTTGAAAGGCTTTTCCCTGGGAAAACAGACTGGAAGCCGCCTCCGTCTCCCTAAAGTGCACACTCCAGTATCTGCACCGTTTCACCATACCGTAGAGTTCATCCTGACCTTTGACCTCTTGCATACACAGCCAGGATAAAGAAAACAAAACTTTAAAGGTCTGCCATAGTGCGAACTAAACCAGTCAGCCAAAAGGTAATCCTCCTCCTTTCTGTGGGAGGTTTTTAGGGGTTTTGCAGCCGCTCGACCCCGGCCCCACCAGCACACTCACATCAGAGCGAGTGGAAAGTTAAATATCTGTGCCTGTTCGCTGTCCCCGTACCAGAAGCAACAACATTTTGCTTTGCCAGCCACTTTTGCTCTTTTTTTTCCAATTTGGGGATTTGGTGGTTCCATATTAATAAAAAAAACCTGCTGTACAGTACGTGGCACTATATTTAGACATTTTAATATGCCCGGCTGGCACAGTGTGAGCCAAAGCTGCGCTCTGTTGTCTTCTGGCTATCAAAGAACAGCCGGCTCCATTTATTCTCTTCATGATATAAGATAAGACAAGGCAAGACAAGACCAACCTTTACTGTGCCTTGTTGGAGCCAAGGAGCTATAAATACTATATGCAGGTACTAAGAAGATTCTCATATATTATACATTCACATCTTATATGTAAACGTAAACTATGTTGAGTAATATTGCACAGCCACAGCACCACATTACATGTCAGCCTCTACAAATACATGCAAACAGAGCGGTGTCACATGCATCCCTATACCCGGGATAACTGAGTGGGATTTTGTTGACTTGCGTGAAGGAATTCCTGGTTGTATGAATCCATACAGTATGCAGTCTGCCTGTCAGCTGTAAGTGCACGCTGTGAGAGCCTCTGTCTCTAACGACACAATGATATACCGTGTCAATAAGGGAGGCGCTGATCGATAACCCCACTGAGAGGGCTGTTTATGTCCACTTCAACTTAAAAACCCTCCCAGGACGATATGGGATTGATCAGGCCGGCTCAGGCAAACGCCCACGCAGCCTCCAGCACGCACACACACACACACACACACACACACACACACACACACACACACACACACACACACACACACACACACACACACACAGATACAGCATCCGCACGTGCACCTTAAACTTACTGAAACATGCAGACACATACACATGCATTGTTTTTTTTTACTAATCTTGCACACTCCCGCTTACCATTAGTGGGTCCGCTCATGATGCAAAGTGGAAGTTGTGCAGCTCAGATGTCTGACCCAGCTCAGCTGACCACTCTCTCTCTCTCCTCTTCCTCCTCTTCCACTTCCCTGGGTGTCAGTCTGCACAGGGCTTTCCCTGCTCCTCCGAGCGGATTATGTCTCCAGGCAGCACTACTGCGCCCCTCCAGCAGCTTGGAGAGGAGGAATTAAATCCATACTGACTGCTACCATCCTCTTCCTCCTCCTCTTCTTTCTCTTACGCTCCCAGCCTCGGTCTCTCCCACCCAGCAGACCTCTCTGCATCCAGCCCTTCAGTCTCCATCCTCTCTCTCTCTCTCTCTCTCTCTCTCTCTCTCTCTCTCTCTCTCTCTCCCCCTCTCTCTCTGTGACTGCGCTCCGGAGCGGGGTCTGGGGACGGGCTGAGAGCGGCTGTCACAGCCTCTCTCCTCTCTCCTCTGTCCGGGCAGGAGCAGCGACCTCTCGCGGTGCGAGAGCGACGAATAGCGACTGAATCACATATTGCAGCCAGATAGAAAAAGAAGAAGAACTAATAACGCATTCCAAAAGTCCCTTTCCATCAAAACGGTTCCATTGTTGGTTCGGGGTCAGTTCCATTTGCGAGCCAGATGTGTCCCTGCGTCAATACGTCACTGTTTACGTTAGTTACAGTGCCAGAGCCAGACCGAGCGTTTGTATTTTTATATTATTAAGTGATATAAAATGTGATAAAATGAATATAAAACTCATTAAACATAAATGTTTACTAAAAACAAGCAAAAAGTAGAAAGCAAGCGACTTTTTTTCAGATGAAACAGAGAGAAACTTTCTAAATTAAGCACAGAATCAACATACAGTAGAACCAGTTTAATGGAATGGATGCTAACTGTTTAGCACTTAGCACAATATAATAACTTGGCTCTATGAGTTGGTTTTCTTGGGCACACAAGTCAACTCTCTTATTATATTGTGCCTGCAGATTATTATCCGATGTGCACAAAAATCTGAGCATGTCCCTGATCTAAACCCATCTGTGCTTTCATTACAGTCATCTAGAGGATTAAGTCAGGGTTAGGGTTTGGGAGTCAGGAGTGTTAGGTTCAGGGTTTAGAGTTGAATCACTGTAAAACCATTGTACGTAACTACAACTGAGCACCAGAAGGTGGCAGTGTAATAATGCACTGTGAATGCAACCAGTGATAGAGGTGCTGAAGTTCTTTCGCTGTCCCATTAGCAAAACGTCAAAAAGATGCAGAAACCAAATTTCTGCCATGTTTCCTGTCCAATCAGGCTGATTTAAGGGCTTACTGGCAAATGTAGAGGTGTAACTAACAATAGGAATAAACAGACATGCTCCAAATATTTACAGTTAAAACATTAAAACATTTTTTGCTCTAATAATACATTGATTAAAAAAGTGGCAACACGTTGACTTCTTTGTCCCAAGTCCTTTATTTTATTTTTTATTCATTTGATCAACAAGAAAAGATACTCTGAGCAGTTCAATTCCTCCGGCAGCTGCAACAAAACACAAAAACATGTTTGCACAGGTAGCTTTTCAGTCCACGCTCTGGCTCACTTCCCTGAAGCAGAAAACAATGTGCAGGATATTTCCTGTAAACCATTTACGCTTCCTCAAGACTCCTGCTGAGGATTTTACACCTGGAGGGAAGAGTTTCAATCCCAGGGTGATACAGCCCTTTAAAGTTTTCTGGACACAACGTGTGAAATTGTGAAACAACACTGCGGGTTGTAATGTGTGTTTGCATCTCTGAGCCTCTCACCACAGACACAGATCCTCTATAGAGATACCGGTCAGTATTTCTGGCCTCACTGCCACCCAAGTACACTCTCAGAATCACAGTCGATCTCCAGATCTTGGCACAGAACAACACGGGGTTCCAGCATAAGTGTCTGTTGTGTTTTTCAGGTGTGATTAATGACCCATTGTGAAGCCGGTCTGTCTATACATAAGCATTTGGCAAACAATGGAACTCAATTCAGAGAAAATGAGTTCAGCAGCTGCACGGTGTTGAACACACGATATGAGTTTTGAGGGCATTTTACATCTTCAAAACAGAGGTTTGGAGAAACATGTGACAACCAGATTGATTGAAATGAAGTTAACCTTCCTGTTCACTTCCAGTTACTAACCTTACTGTTCCTGGTCAAAAATGACTAAACCATTTTAGAATATCTTAAATCTTTATCAATACATATATTATTACATTATGTTGTGTCAAGAGTGTTGCAGCTCAAGAGTGCAACACTCACGAATGTTCTAACTTTTGATCTTACATTGATATTTATTTATGTTTAATATTGCACTATTTATCACGCTGAGTAATCATTTTTAGTCTTAAATGATGGTTTTAGCTTTTCTCAACAGTGGCAAAACATAACTACACCTCCGCCCATGCTGGATTCTGGCAGATGTGTGTGTTTGTAACAGCAAAATGAAATAGGGGTCATTTTAAGCCTCCAATCAACCTGAACATTCAGACTTTTGGAAAACCTGAGTTCCCAGAAAAAACACACAGACACAGGGAAAACATCCCAATTCCTCACAGAGAGGCCTTCAGTCCGACTGGGATTTGAACCTTCTTGAAGGGAGGTGACAGCACTGTCTGTTGTATAAACAGTCACTGGTTTGACCTCAGGTCACCGAGGTACACGGGACAGATATGCCAATTGGATGTTCAAAAGAATCTGAGTGGCTAAAAGCATAAAATCATCACCAAAGAAGTGTTTGTTGTTTGTTTGTTTGTTTGTTGTTCTGTGGTTAAATGTTGCGTTTGATCACGGTCATGTGAAAGCGTATGACGATCAGACTGAATAAACTCCATTTGTTTAACATGTGAATGGGACAGATTTGACCAAAAACTATCACTCCAGTACATAAAGAGGAAAAGCAACATTGGTCGTTCTTCTGTGAAAGGAGAAACTAACACTGAAGTTGATACATTCACATAGAACAAGATGTGATTCAGTAAACACAGCAAAAAAATGGTTTTGCAGCAACAAGGAAACCGAACTAGTTCTGCAAGTTTCCTCGTCATCTCATGGCAGGATAGCACCCCTGGGGTTGCTTTGTGGCACAAATACAGTAGATGTGCCTCCATAAGAGCGTGAGTATGTGTGTGTGTATGTGTGTGTGTGTGGGGGGTGGGGGTGGGGGGGGGTGAAAGAGCGAGATAAAAAGAAAGAGACAAAACAAACAAACAGTGTGGTGCCTGAGAGCTGAGCCACTGGTCACATCCTCCTGGAGGGGAAGGAAACCTACTGTATGGGGACCGTGGCACAACACCATCCTATAAATACACGATGGTGGTAGGACTGTTGTTATTATTATTACCTCACTATTAATGTGCTTGCTAAATAAGAAGAGGGAGAACCTGTAAACTCAAAGTCGAAGCCATAAACGGTGACATGATGTCAGGTTGAAGCACTGTTTATTTACTCACCTGGGCGTCCCGGAGCGGCGTGAACGATCCGTCTTCCAAGCGATCGATGCTTTGATTGATCAGGGCGGCGTGAAATCACTGAGAGCGACCTGGCACCATCCGTCACCCCGGTCCCCGGGACAGAACCGATGCAGGTGGGTACAAAGACGTTTAGGAACAATTTTCCAACATTATTAACATTGGCGATGAGAGATAAGTCGCTTAAAGAGAATTGTGAATTGTCGCTTTTGTTCCTCGGAGTGACGTCCGGACATTTTTGCAAATTGACGACTGTGTGTGTGTGTGTGTGTATGTGTGTGTTTGCACAGTATTTATCTCATGGTGGAGACACATGTCTGTACAAACCACAATGTCCTGTCATTTAGATACAAACATCAGAGCCCCTCATAAGAAACAAAGGTCTTGTTACAGTACATATCTCTCTCTCTCTCTCTCTCTCTCTCTCTCTCCCTCTGAGTGTGTGTGTGTGTCTGTCAGGAAATGAGAAGGTGAAGGTGGGGTCACTGTTATTGTGTGTGACTTTGAGTGTGCATGTGTATGTGTGTGTGAGTATTAGCATTGATGTACCTCCACTCCCTTTGATTAATTAAGCAGTTCAGAGGTGAACTCCACGTGAGTCCGATTCTGTTCTTTACACTAAGATTTATCGTGACCGACCCGGACTCAGGCCGGGGGTCAGAGGTCGCGGCACACACCCTAAAAAAACTGAAACAGATTTATAGCTGCGCCAGATAAAACAACATATAATTTACAACATACTGATTCTCTAAAAATAAACAAATGAGCCGCACCCTTAGCTCCAGACAATATAAAACCTGTTTCTTCCTCAATTTGTCCAAAAATATATCACTTGAAAACCGCAGTTTATCTCCTCTGCAGATCATCATGGCGAAACAGGACTTTCTCCTCGAGACAATGGTTATCATCTCCATCTATCAGCCAAACACGTACAGTACCAAACTCTTGTTATGTGTGTCCGTGTGTTTTCGAGCTTTACCCATGGTGTCACCTTTCAAATGGAAGTTAATCTCACATCTAGAAACCTTGTCAGCTCTTTCTTCCTCTGATAACCATGCAGGGATGCAGCATCTCTCTTGGTTGTCGTTCGCTCTTATCACCCAGACCTTGGTTTATCACAACCAGGGTGAGCTGAAACAGCAGGGATTAAAAGGGAAAACTCCGGGTCTGTCCGTCTCTGTCATTCCTCCCTCCAGACAGCGACCTGGCCTAAATCTTATCTCTGTTAAATGTTGTTTGTGTCCGGGTCAAGAGGTGAAACTCTTGCACTTTTCTGGCACCGGTACAACAAAGAAGAAACAGTCGACATTTAATGTTCTTTTAGCAGCATGAAATCCAATAGTTTAACCTTAAAGTAACAGACTGAAGGAAGCGTGCACAGTCTGGAGCTGATTCAAGTGGTTGAGTGGCATGAATAACCAGATTTGATTTCCACATAACAACTTCAAAAGCTCGAAAGAAAAACCTTTTCAGTGTGTTTGTAATGGTTGTTTCTAGTCTCTGAGACTTTACACAAATTTAAAAATGCAGCTGTGACAGGTACAAAGACTTTCCCCAACACAAATCCTGTTAATTACTACAAAGGAGAAGTTTACTATAATGATATAATGAAATATAGGATTTGATGCTTCAGGAACATTAGGAACAGGGAAAAAAAGTAATGAAAAGTAATGAAACCTAAACTACGCTATCATATTAAAATGCTTTCATGTTGCAGGTACCATATATGTGGTGTTTTCACCTAAAAAAGCCACTCTAACCTACATTTGAAGTGACAGGGTATTTGAGAAAAAGGCTCAACCACTTGTTGACACTTTAAAGGCTTTAATGCAAGGACACTTGAGGCATGGGCTCCTCCCGAGCAGCTCAAAAAGTGCTGAGCGCTGTTTGTGTTTGGAGGGGGACGACAAACCACACAAGTGAGAAAAAGAAACAAGGCTGAAAGAGGCGCGGCAGGGTTTGAGAGCTGCTCAGGGAGAGGGCTTAACAAAGGAAACACAAAGAGAGAGAAAGAGAAAGAGGGACAGAGGGAGAGAGAGGAGGCGGAGGAAGAGGAGTTATGGACGAGCGGAGAGAGGGGATGAAACAGCGGAGAGTGATGAGGGACGACGGAGCGAGCGAGCGAGGCAGGGCAGAGAATATGAGAGAGCGATGGGAAGAGATACGACGATGAGAAGGGAGGGAAGGAAAGGAAATGTGCTGACTGCCAGAGACAGTGTTTATCTTTCTGCTCACATGTAAGAGGCAGACCCCCCCCCCCCACTCACACCCACACACACACACACACACACACACACACCCAAACCTGTCCACACACACACACAGATGAGCTCTTTATCTCATACAACAATCCATTGTAAGAAAGAAATGCTTAAGTAAAAGTATAATTCACTGAGCAGGTGGAAACAATTTTGACCACTTTATTCATTTCCATTCACTTTGTTTTAGACTCCAATCGTCTCACGTTTGATCCTTAACATCTGTGACAACAGCCCAGGCTGGGGGGCCTGACAGAGGTACAGTAAAAGACAAGAGGGAGGAGGAAGGGAAACAAAACAAGGATCTCTGTCGGTCATGTTAACCGTGCTACTGCGTGAAGCCAATCCTGAGCGGTGCCTGAGGATAGTTGGTACTTTCAGCTTCATTGTAGGTGAAAAAAAAACACTTTCCTGCATGAGTTCTTTTTGTATGTGTACATTACGTGTTCAATTCAAGAATCAAGAGTATGAAGATATGCATGAACCTGTGACTAAGTTAGATGCATAAAACTCAGTGACTCGCAATCCTTTATTTATAAAGCACTCAAGCACTAGTGTTTAAAACAAACATGGACAAAGATCATTTAAAAAGCATGGCAATAAAAATGGAAAAAACATACACATTGATGAAAGTATATACTTTATATACTTCATGTAAGTTTGCACTCCAGTTTCCTCCTAAAGTCCAAATGCGTGTGTATGTGTGTGTATGTGTGTGTATGTGTGTGTGTGTGTGTGTGTGTGTGTGTGTCCTGTGATGGACTAGAGACCTGTCCAGGATGCATTCACCATCTTACACCTCTATACGCTGTACAGTAGAAAGGTGCTGACAGACAGAGCTAAAGCCGCTAAGATAATGGACGGACGGACCATTTGATCTTATTTGGGTCGAGGTCGCTCCGAAACGTTTTTGGCAGACGGCCCCCGTCAGACTGGCACAGGAAAGATAAAGAAGGTCAGCATACAGTCGGGATATGGAGGCAGGAAATGGCGCAGATCGGGCCTCAGAGGTGCAAATGTACAGGATATACCGTCAGGGGCCGGTACCCGCTGTGTTTTCTGACTGAGAGTAAACCAGCCGCAGCAGATGAATCGCTCCGCACGGGGAGCTTGAAACGTCTGCGGCCGGCGCTTTGATGGATCGCGTCAGGTAAAGCAAACGCCGCTCCGCAGGACCATTTGTTCTGGTCGTGATGACAACTTGTGGAGGGGGGGAAATAAATAAATAAATGAATAAAGTACGGTTACACCTCGGGAGAAAAATCCACCTCATCACACAGCTTATCGGGGCACTTCAGCTGCGAGGACTTCTCCGGCTATGTAATTGAATTATGGATGGTGCCGAAAGGCGTGAGAAAATACAGAGACTTTTACGCAGTCTGAAAGGCAAACTAAACGTATGTTTTAAGCCATTTTATCCCTTAGTTTCTCCTTTTTAATCATGTTGATAATCACATTATCACAAGTTTGTATCGAGTGGAACCTCACAACAGCCGTTGCTATGCGTGTGAGAGCGGTTGCTAGGCGACAAACAAACCGACAACAAGAGGCAACGCTCCCTTGTTCTGTTCTGTCAGTTTTGTGTCGGTTGAAAAGTGACCAACAGACAATAACCCCCCCAAGAAGTCACATTTATACGTCGGTGATGTGATTTTTCCCCCTGGATGTGAAACCTGCGCCCAGCGGGATTTAACACTAATCACGACCGTGAACTTTAATAAACAAGAGAATGTCAAACAGGCTCAACTTGTGACGAGCAGATACAGATATGTGGCTTCACGGAGGGGAAAACAACAGACGAGGCGAAAAGAAAAGAAAGACAAAAGCTCATTGGCGTGGCTGAACGTGTTGCTTGATAAACGTGACGTTCGTTCCAGATGTGTTGGCTTTAAGTTCTTTTTTTTGGAACAACCAGCGTCCTGATTCAGTCCCGTCTGCCATAGTGACTCGTCATGTTCCCAAACTACCTTAACTAACTATCTTAACATGTTTTCATTTTAAAGTTTACAGTTTGTGTAAGTGGTGAACTTTTTGTGAGCATGTGATGCGAACGCTGTCTGTCTTTTCCTTTGGCGCTCAATCCTAGAAAAGAAGAAGAGACCAAAAGTTAGTGATAGAGGACGCTCTACTCTCCATCTGCTCCATAACAGACACCTTAAACATCTCTTGTTGTTTGTCCTGTAGATCTGGGGTGTTCCTCCACCAGGTGGGTTTTGTTTTCTCTTTTGATGCAGTGATAAGAGACTGGGATCAGATACGGATGACAAAACAAATCATGGTGGAAGTTCAGCCGAGACATTTTTATTTATCCATCCAGGTAGTTAGACGTTGGATGTTGTTGTACTCGAGCAATAATAGATTAAAGTTAAGGTTAGATTTAATAGCCTTGAACGCTATTCTGGCTTGAGTTTGTAAATGCCATTGTCGGAGTGTGTCTGCAGGCGGGCTGAAAGTTTCCGCACGAAGCCATCAACTCATCCAGCAGTCACTCGCCTGGACCCGAGGGAGCAGAGCTGTGATTTCGTGGGATGGTCGGAAGGTGTGGCAAAGAGAGGAGGATATGGAGGAAGGGATGGGACAAGGACAGGAAGAGGTGCGGAGAGGAATGTCCTGGGGCTACGCAGACGGCAGGATGTGACCGTACGGACTCGACCGCGTCTCTTTTTCCCCACGGAGGACGTTACGGTGTGAATGAGGGACAGCATCTAAAGGAATCTCACATCACAGGAGCAAGGGGGTGGTTTCCTCTGCGGGCAGGGCCGTCTCTTGACTGAACCGCTTTGTTTTCCAAGTCCAGCTGGACGGGAGAGAGTCCTGCAGCGGAGCGAGAGCCTGCAGATCAGCCGGCCAGCCGGGTGGGCGAAGCACGGATGAATCAGAGCGTTATCACTAATCAGTCCTGTTGGCCTCATGGATGTTGCTCCAGGCTCCTCAACAGACAAGGCCCGAAAGAAGGTGGAAGAGGAGGAGGAGGAACAAGAAAGGAGACTCTGAGTCACTGTGAGGTTCTCCTGTTTATCAAAGTGTGACATTGACGCAGAGAGTCAAACCTGTTGCCTCAAAGACAAAATACCACAAACAAAGTGTTGGTGTGTGTGGCATAAAGGGTGGGAGGGCTCCAGCGTGGTGTACGTGCATCTGCATAAAGCCGAGAGAACACTGTGTTCAATTATGCATGAAGAGCACTTTGGTTTTACCTGAGCATTTTTCGCCTCTGGCTGTAAGAGAAAAAAAAAACAGCTTTGCATGTGTCCTGCAGATGCTGGTTGAATAACGCTTGTTAGTAAAGGTCTTAAAGCTGTTTCCCACAGCAAACACTGATGGTCACCCAGTTTCAGTTAATTTCTCCACTTTGGAGAAAGGGTGAAAGCATGACCGGGATAAAGAAACTGCAGGATGAGGAGTGATGGTGGGTCTCAGCAGGGGACCTAAAATTGAGCCACATGGAGCCCCTCAATTTCTCCAAATCCTTTCCAAATCTCAAATTTATTACCCTCAAATATCCCGGCCAGATGCGTTTCAAGATTAATTTTTCTTAACCCACTTTCTACCCCAAAAACTGTGTCCCCACCAGGGCGTCTCCCTGGATTCCCAGAGAAGGTGAGGAGACTCCACAGCCAGAGCGAGTGGCAATGTTGAGTTCCCAGACGACCTCAACGTCGATGTTTTTTGGACGGAGGAGGAACAAAAACAAAAAAAACACACACAGGAAGAACATGGAAACTCAAGACAGAAAGAGCCTCTTGTCCGACCCAAGATTTCTATCTATCATAAATCAATGAGGGCTTTAATTCCGATCATTACCGTGAGCGGTATTGGAAAGTCATGATGGGGCATGAGCGTGATTCGCGTTTAAAGACCAACGACGCAGACGACTTCCTGAAATAACCAGTGCTTTTTGAGCGATCAATAATGAGATCAGGCTAACCGAGTTATCAGGGTACGACACACAGAGCTACATTGAGGCCCGGTGGCGTCAGTTCCACTCAATTTGAGCACTTGACAACTCCGAACCCTCTCCATTCACTCCTCCTTCCCAGGTCCAACACCACTTCTAATTCCAGCTCCCTTGCCGTCTTATCTCGACTCGTCCCGGTGCAGGACGACACTCTTTTTCAGGTAAATATTGAGAAGCGGTTTTATAAATAGAGCGCGGCTGGGAACTCTCAGGGTACAGATTGCTCCCACTGCAGCGTTTCAGCTGCCTGGGCAGCCACAAACACAGGTCTGGGGTTTTTGTACGGCAGCTCAGGAAGCCTTCCAACTGAATGAATAACAGGCTAAAACACTAATGTTTCCCCAGCGGGTGCCGTGGAGCTGACGGTGTGCCGCTGCAGACATGCGATCCGCACCGAAAGCCGTGCCCAGGCCTCTGATAGGCTACTGTCCTGCTGTGATGTCACCAGAGCCGGCTTATAAAAAAGGGGGGCGAAGGGCTCAGCTGCTTCAAAAGGGCAAGTGTGGTCGAAGGGTTGAAAGAGTGTGTGTATGCACGAGCGCTCACTGGAAAGAGAGAGCCAAGCAGGCAGAGAGAGAGAGAGCGTGTGTGTGTGCGTGTGTGTGCGTGCGTGTGCATGTGTGTGTGTGTATGTCACACACTGTACCAGACAGTCATAGCTCAGCAGAAGAAGAAGAAGAAGGAGGAGAAGAAGAAAAAGAAAAAGAAGAAGACACTACAAAGCTGCTGACCAACACATTATAATGATACTTTATGCTGGTGGATGTAAAAACACCTGGATTTACAAAACACTGGATTGCAAAGACAAGCGCAGAGCCCGGAGGTAAGAAGTCCAACTGCAACTGCAATTTACGCTGTTTCCTAATGAGCGCATAACATTGTATTTATAGATGTGCTGTATTGTAAATCATGCACTTCTATATCCAGAGACAAACAAGTGTCTGCTGGTTTGCACATTTTAGAATCAATGAAGCATAAATATGCTCTTAGTGTTGTTTTTTATCAGATCACAGGTTTTAAAATATATTTTGTTCTTGAAGTATTTCATATAGTTTTCACATGCTAAAAAAAATCTATCATTAATCACTCCAAGCAGTGTGTGATGGTGAACGTTTGAACTTTTTAACTCATACGATCATCTGAGTCATCCTTGTACATACTGTTGATATAAAAAGGATCAACATTAGTCTTTCTCTCTCTCTCTCTCTCTCTCTCTCTCTCTCTCTTTCCCTCTTTCTTAATTCAAACAGCTGCCAAGCTGTGACCGAACCTAACGTGGCAGAAATAACTTGCATTCTTCCGGAGTGAGGGTGGTGTCACTCAGGCTCGATTAATCCAAACTGGCTTTCACCTCTTAACATGTTTAGTTTATTTTATCAGCACATTAAAGTGTTTTATGAGTCGGCTGTTATGAGAGTATGTGAGCATTTCACGGGGACTGTACAAACACGTCTCTCCTCTCACAGTTTGGTCTACCAGCATCAGTTTGCTGCCCTGCTCCAGGTGTTTGTACATCTTATTTATGTGTTTACGCACGCACTTGAGCCTCTGTGCGCGCGCATGTGTGTGTGTGTGTGTGTGTGTGTGTGTGTGTGTGTGTGTGTGTGTGTGTGTGTGTGTGTGTGTGTGCGCGCCATCGTGTTCATTCTTGTGTGTTTGCGTGCTGGGTGTAATCACCACCATGGAGCTGCCTAAATATTAGCATGTTACGTCTCAGTCCATCTTCTGTGATCGATTACTGATCTCAGAACAGAACCAGAGCGCATTGAGAGGAGGAAGAGGAGGAGGAGGAGGAGGAGGAAAGGAGGAGGAGGAGGTGATCACGAGCTAGGCTGTGTGTGTGTGTGTTAGTGCAGGTAGTGCAGAGCATTGATCCCATCAGACGTGTCACAAGGGATCATTAAAGGGTTATCAGTGTGAGGGGTGGCAGGGTCAAGCTACAAAGGATCACATGCGCCGGAGGTCTAACAAACATGAATAAAATTACTTTAATTTGTCCTCGGGGATCAATAGTCTTTCACTGAGTGTGTCAGGAAAAGCAATTGAGATCTTAAGCTATCTTTCAGGAGCACGCCCAAGCCGTGCGCAATTGATTACACGTTAAATAACCTTCTAAGTATCAGTAATGAAAGATTGATTTTCAGAATTACTTTTCAGTTTCCTTTGCAGCGGATCCATTATTTGGCCCCACTCTCTACATACAAATAAATGCGCAACATCACAACACTTCCAATTTACGTTTATATACAGCAGTCATTTATTCCACTTGGTGATTAATTGTCCCAAAAGCAAGTACCAAACCATGGTCCACACCGAGGCATATTGACATGCAGCCCCATATTTAGCGTTTTGCTCACCGGGAATAAGAAAAGCGGGAAAACATTCTGGGAATCGATTCATCTCTCAGCTGGCTTTAACATGTGCCGGGAGCGACTCGTGTTGGAATGACGCCAACATACATATTATTCCGAGCGCACATGTGCACGTAAGATCCACTTAACCAAACAATCTCTGAAGGTAGTCAAGGTTATAGTTGAGGGCATAAACCCTGCATGTGGTTTCCTATTAACCGCGGGTGTAGGAGCAAAACAAAAGCAAACAAACCTCGACCTGTGGAGAGAACAGGTAGGACGGGTCTCCAAGACTAAGTCCAGACTAACAGAGCAGGCAGGACAGTAAGCTCTTAGTTTTATGCTAAAACTGCATCTTGTTTCATAACTCTTTGCTTCTCTGGTTTTGAGTCCAAACAAACCAATGCATTGTTGTTCAAAGCACCAATTGTTTCTTCATTATGCAAACCCAATCGCCTCAGAAGGCTGCATTAGAGAGGAGGTCGATCACAAAAGGCAGCAATAAGACACAGAAAGTAGGTTAAAGTGTGTCTGTGAGACGGGTATATAGTGTTAATCTGCAGCTAGAGCTAAATAAAAATAGTGTCAGTGCGTGTGCTATTGTGGAGAAACCTCAGTTGCCTTTGCACCTACTAAAGCCACACACAAGCTTTAAGTTGAAAGTGATGCCCACGCTGGGACTGATTCAGCCCCGTTGTTGACATGTTAGCAGCTGTGTAACCTCTGTCCTACCTGAGAAACTAAGTCTAGGTGACAGACAGCTGATGCAACACGGTGCTGCATTCACTGTGAATGAATAAAAAGCAGTAATGTATATAACAAAGAACACAGGAGAACAAAAACGTTGTTCCACTGTGCTACAATCACAACTACGGGGTGTATTATTCCCTCTGCAGCACAGACAGTTCATGCAAGGTCCGGTCATGTTCTATAGCGCTACATCTCACTCTACATACCCCGACGCTTGCCAAGTATCTGTTCACACCTGTATGTTTGGCTTATGATTGCGCCGGGTGTCCGGGACCGGGGCCAAGAAGGAAAATTTAAGCTAAGCTTGTTCCCGACCACAACGCGTTTTCAGGACAGATTCGTCTCTCTTTGATCTTCGCCAGCGAGTGACTGGAGCGTGTGAGGGAAGAGTCACTGTAAACTAAGCCCCGTTGTTCTTTCTGTTATGACCGTAGATCATGGAGCGTGCCAGTGTTGTCTCAGCGCTGGTTAACCAATCAGAGCACAACAACTCCTCCCTGGTCTCTGATTGGTCGGCCAGGACTTCGGAGTACAGCGATGCGGTGATAGTGCTGCTGGGTGTGTTAATGGCCATTCTCATTCTGGCTATAGTCTTTGGTAAGTAACGAAACACCTCAACGTTTGGGTTTGTTGATGGATATTTCGTATCATCTGGGCAAATTCAACAGGTTTCAACTGCATTTTTTGATTTAAAGCCTGGGTGACTTAGGTCCAAAAACATCATCATCATGTAAAAATGATAGGTAATGATTTGCCTTTAACGATCTCTGGTAAGATACAGAATCAGTGCCATTCATTGAATGAAGTCACATGACTGTGAGTTTGATGTCTGATTCCTCTTCTGACTCTGGCTCAAACATATCGGGCAGGGCGTGTAGCGTGTAGCTTAGCTCAGCCAATAGTTCCTCAGCAAGGAACGTAAAGTCACCTGTCAAATCAGGGTACAGAGTTGTACAACAGCATCTGAGCCGTTTTGTAACACATGAAATATATTTAAGACAACTATATTGAATCATTTCATAGTGTTACACTATAGTGTTACATTCATAATGGTAGCAGTTAGTCAGTGGCCCTGAAATTTGACCAGGTCCTCCCCATGTACCACCCTAGTAATGAGGGGCGTTCAGGTACCACCGTAAATAAGAGAATCTCGATTGATTCTAGATTGATTGATTCTATTGATTCCCTAAACATGGGGCCCTATAAAGGCTTGGGCTGGCTCTGCATGGCAGATGAAAGATAATATTTATATCAAAATCCTAATCCTAATTCACCTTCTTTAACTCTCTTTCCTCCGTGTAGGTAACGTGCTGGTGATCTCAGCCATCCTGCGCTTCCAGAGGCTTCAGACCGTCACCAACCTCTTCATCGCCTCGCTGGCCATCGCCGACCTCATCATGGGCTTGGTCGTGGTGCCGTTCGGGTCCAGCTACATCCTGCTGGGAGCGTGGCAGTTTGGAAACTTCATGTGTGAGTTCTGGACGGCCGCCGACGTGCTGTGTGTGACGGCCAGTATCGAGACGCTGTGTGTGATCGCTCTGGACCGCTACCTCGCCATCACCTCGCCGCTCCGCTACCCGACACTGATGACCAGGTACGGCCCAGGAGTTTTACCTGGCTGGGAAAATCAAAGTGCAGATTGGAAAGTCACTTGTAATAAATGTGTAATAACACAAACTCATTTTTTAGGATTCTGGTCCAAATTTTCTGAATGCATTATGGGCTTAATGTTTGGTTTATGTGCATATTTATTAAGAAAATCTTTCGCAAAAACTGAAACTTAAAGTTAGGAGACCTTCCACATCTAAATGAAGCAGAAAGAGAAACGTAAAGAGAAATATAATATAAAAGTAAACAGAAATATCATAGATTGAATTAATATTCCATGAGGACACTGCAAAATGAGATGAGGCAAAAAGCACAAGCAGCAAAACAACAACAAACATGGATCATGAACTACAATCTTTTGCACATTCAGAGCAATTTAACAGATAAGGTAACAGATAAGATGGAGAATCAGTTATACAAATTTGTGGTAGTTGACCGGGGTGTAAGCGATAAAGATATTTTGAAGCTCTCTGATAAGTCTGTACTTAATCATTTCAACTTGAAAACAAAAGTACATGCGATGAATATTAGGATATCAACGATAAGCACACTGCAGCACTACAATAAAGCTCCACACTTCTAAGTCTATGTGAAGTCTATGTGAAGTCTATGTGAGTCTATGTGTGCCTGTCCTCTCCAGGGGTCGGGCCTTCGCCGTGGTCCTGGGGGTCTGGGCCGTGGCCTCTCTCATCTCCTTCCTGCCGATCCATCTGAAGCTGTGGGTGTCGGCGGACCGCGAGGCTCAGCGGTGTCTGGCCGACGAGCAGTGCTGCGACTTCAACACCAGCGCGGCGTACGCCGTGTCCTCCTCCATCGTGTCCTTCTACCTGCCCCTGGCCGTGATGATCTTCCTGTACAGCCGCGTCTTCCAAGAGGCCCAGAAACAGCTGGAGAAGATCAGAGGGAGGGAGCGCCACTTTTACAACCTGCACTACTCTGCACAGATGCCCTATCCCAGCGACAGCCCTGCGATGAACAAACTCAAGGCTGGGACGGAGCCGGAGGAACGAGCCGACGGTCTGAACATGCAGAGAGCGGAAGGTACGGACAACGGGAAGGACGAGGCGAGGACAGGAGAGAGTCGAGCCAGGACGGAGAAAGGAGAGGGGAAATACTCAGCCACGAAGCGGCTCAAGTTCTCTCTGAAGGAGCACAAGGCTGTGAAGACTCTGGGCATCATCATGGGCACCTTCACTCTGTGCTGGCTGCCCTTCTTCATCCTCAACATCCTCATGACTTTCCACAACCTGGGGGACGTCAAACTCCTCTTCAGATTCCTCAACTGGTTGGGATACTCCAACTCGGCCTTCAACCCGCTCATCTACTGCCGCAGCTGGGACTTCAGACACGCCTTCCAGGAGATACTCTGCTTGAGGGGGGGAGCCAGGGGCAGCTGGGGCGGGAGGAGAGGCTGGTGCTGCTGCAAGGACAGAGACAGTTACCCCAAGACGCCGGACGACAGGGCCAACGGGTCCGCCGAGCCCAGCGCTGTGCGCCGGCTGGCGGCCCAGATGAGGGCGGGCTGGAAGGGCAGCTTGGACAGCTCGATCCGGGACAGCTCGCAGACGCTGTCCCCGCCCGCCTCCTGCTGCGAGGGCGTCCTGGGGGTGTCTCCGGGTTCGCTGGCAAACTGGCAGGCCAACAGCTCTCTGAACGGGAGCTGCAAGGAAAACCTGGCGTCTATTGCTTGACCAACTTGGATGTAACGTGTAACGTGTGTGTAGCCTTGCTTTGTCAGTCTGATGAAGCTCAAAATGTTAAGAGCTTTGAGAATTGAGAATGACTCAACCTGTTGGTCCTTTTTTTAAGGCTTTTGAGAATGTATGTTTGATGTATGAGGTTGGATCTTGTGTTTATTATCAAGAGCTTCCTGGTCGATGTTACTGAGGTTTTACTCGTGATCGCTTTGGTGCTGCAGTCTTCCTGTTCGTGTTTATCATACAGGCAGCTACATAGGTAAACCCCGTTCAGCTTTTAGAAAGAACAGTCATACACTTCAGACTTAATGAGAATTAATTAAAGGAACTGTAATTGCAACATGGTGACAAGGTATCTTTGTGGTCGCCTTACAACCTGCGTTTACCGGTTTCTCCGACTGTCAATAATCATACCATATTTAGGCCAATTGGACGTGGGTCAGGGCCATGTTTACACGTTGTATTTTGTTTGCAATTGACATTTTTAAATGGCGTTTTTCTAACCGTGCACAACTGAAAACAATCTCCATGCACACGAAACTGAAAAACACGCTGCAGTACACATGCCAGGCCAGTAGTTGGCAGTGTGACTCTGCCATCGCACTGTGAACAACTAAAACTGTGCATGCGTAGAGACACTGAAGCATGCAAACGGCTGTGGTGTAACATTCACTTATCCAGTTATACTTCAGTAAAGGTCACAGTCACGCCACGCAATTCTCCGTCAAAACACTAGGGGGAGTATTCAGTTTCTGGCTAGTCTGGTGGAGTTGGTGAAGTTTCTAATTTGTCCTTCCATGAGTTGCTCGCTATTTGTCAGTCTTTATAACACAGGGGATAGCGAGCGGTACAAATGCTCATATTTTATTTTCTGACTTTCTCGATGATTCGCTGCTTGATTTGGTCGATGTTTATTCGTAAGCGAGAGTCTTTGTGATGATGCCAATCATGGTAAACCATACGGAGGGGTCTCCCACAGGGGCTCACGGCTCCACCAAATCCCAGAGACGCCATTACTGGTACAACACAGGTCAAGAAAACCTGCAACTCACTGAGGCAGGAGAAGGTTTGACGTCTTGGTGAATCACGCACAACAAAACGAAGCGATGACGCAACGCACAAAACGCAGCAGACGTTAACGTCACAGCAAACACGGAAAATCTCAATCCAAACTGACGAGACGGATGGAAAGCCTACTGAAACGCAGGACGGATTATCTAAGGACAGTTTCACAGTCACAGCAACCGTCTCACCACCGTTCGTTGGGACGTCTCGCATGCTTTGTGCATTCCAGTCTGCAGCTCCGTCCAACGCAGCCAAACAGGAACCTTCATATATTCACTGCTCTGCAGAAGTGTACGACTACCTACCAACATACTGTAGGCCCTGGCACAGCGACAGCATCAAAACGCAAAGATTGTGTTATTATCATTATAATTATTATTTTAAACTATTGTGATGCCAAACAACAAGTGGTCGAGGCTTCTGGGTGGGTTCACTGGACTGCAGGTATCGTAGCTTGTGAGTGTGTGTCTGTGTTTGGCTCAAAAAATGAGTGATTTGCGATCGGATTTTAACGGTTCTGTGTTCTTGTGTATTTATAACAAACCCTGACGAATCGGAGCGGATGACTCAGATTCACATGAGAAAACATGCTGTCCGGTGTTTTCTTAAAGCCCCTAAACAAAAAAACAACAAAAAAAACAACTTCTCTTGTATTTCTCTATGATATCAAATATTCGGTGCAAGTTGGTTAAAATGTTAATTGGTTTTGTACATAAAGAAACAAAAATAATCGCATTACAATGCTGATTGGTGGCTAAAAGTATTCTCCAGGGTCTCTTAGGTGTATTTTAATGAATGTTTAGAGATCATTTTGCCACAGGACACTTCACTTTCTACACACACCCACAGTGTTACGATCTAGTAGCGAAGTGTTACGACCTTGACTGATGCAACAAAAAGCCACACAAGAGTGAATCAGAGATGGAGAGACTAAAAAAAACCCATTCTCCTTGCCCTGTGGCTAAAGTCTTATTTAATAAGGAAAAAAAGCAGGTCTCATGATGATGACAATTTTAACCTCTGACCGTTTTTTTCGTTTTTATTCCTTCCCGATAAACCTCATCGTTTACGACGAACGTCTGAACTTATCACGACCTCTCCCTCTCTCTCGGTCGCGGGGTCTTCACATATGTCTTCACGTGTCATCACATAATCTCTGGGAGAGTTTTCCCACTATATCTTTCCCAAAACATCAGCATTTTATACACACACTCGTTCTTTGGCGAGAACGTCTGCGCTGGGGTGATCGTTTTCATGCTCTGGGATGAATTTCCATAACACTGTCTCTTTGCACTCGCTGTAAAAACATAGATGTCACATTACACTTATTTTAACTTTCTCTTTGTTTCCATTACTCATAAACTTGGCTGACGGGAAGGTGTTTTTGAATCATTTTGGGGTGTTTTTTTATTTCCTAACCCTCGCACAGTTTATTTACAGTATATAGAGAGAAAAAATAATAATCTTCCCAATCTTTCTTTTACGTATGTGGTTTCGTTTGTGCTCCGAGCTTACTCCAGAACAAGGTATTGAGGGTATTGTGTATTGTAAATATGATCTGCACATGCGTGTGCATGCCTGTACCTGTCTGTATGTTTTGTGTACTTTTTGTGACGATTTACTATTCGTGCATCGAAGCTTGAAACGTGACCTTGTAACATTCTGTGACGTGCGAGACTACAAGTTGGAAAATATTTCAATCCTGTTTTTTTGTTTTTTAGTAATTTCTGTGATCTTTGTTAATCCATGTGGTCATTGGATTGCAGAGTTTGAAGCAACATTATGCAACGCTTTGATTTGATGGTACACTGGCTTCGCATGGGGAGAATGGAGCTGCTTTCATTCCCACTCTGCTCCCTCGTGGCCCGTTTTTGCACTATGTGGCTTGGGTTGGTACAGCAATTTGCAGCACTGCATGACCACAAACAACAACAAAAGCAACAACAACACAATTTGCAATCAAAACCCTGTCTCTTAGCGACAGAAACTACAGTCACCACTGATTTGGGTTGAAATGGACCATATTTGGTGGAATTTTCTTGGGTTTTCTGTTTATTTCTGGTCGAGAAAACAAGAAAAAAAGAGGATTATTGTGTTGTCATGTTATGCTTCTGGATGTTTCGCTGTGTTTGAAGGTTTCTGATCATTAGTAACGAGTGGTCCATATTCCATATTCAGCGGTCATGTACGGTATACGTGAGTTGCCCATCTTGCATAGTGTTGCTTTGAGCGGCATTGAAACACTCTGAAAAGATGTCATGTTATAACCTACATGTGTTGTTGGAAATAAAAGGTGTTTTTTCAGAGGTGCAGAGGAACAGATTGTGCATCTACCTCCACCCGATTCACACGAACGTCATCTCCTTCTCTGTACATATTTATTCGTAAGCTGTCGTATATTTTTGTGAGTAAAACAATGAAGTCTGAAATCTGTTGCCTCTGTGTGCGTGTGTGGATAGGTGGGTGTGTGAATACTCAGGACAGGTAAGGAGAAGACTGAAGGAGGACAGGAAAAAGACAAACTGTCTCTGCCGTGGAACAAACATCCCACAGGGAGCTTGGACAAACGAACGAGTTTATTTAGTGGATTATGTGATTTGTAGTCAGAGTTCGAGTCAGAAATTATAGAGAATCCAGGAGTTACTCTCACAAGCCTTTTATGTGAAACACAGCAGCAGTGCGGGCCACAGTTTATTGGAGTGCGTGCTGATCTAATCCTTCTCTTTACACAAGAGCTACCACAGCATTGTTGAGTTTTCATCTTGGCCGTGGCGCACACAAACAATCCATAATGGAAACAGAGATTTGTCAAGTCGCCACTTAGGCTTTAAAAAAATCAGCCCGATGGACTGAAAGCTGCGACGCTGTTGAACCGGGCACTGCGTTTGTGAAAAGCTCTCATCATGATGCCCCTCAAGGCATTCAAGAAACATCCATAACTCTGGAAATCCTGCCAAGCTGTGCCTCAGAAGGCTCTTTGTGGACGGGCTGAAATGTGATTCACGTCGTACTGCAGCCTTTTCAACCGGGCCCACGAGGCTGGAGCGCTGGGTGCACACTCAAACTCAGTCAGGTTAATCATGAGGGCTCCTGTTTGCATTAAAGTTAACCATATCACTGTGTGAGACTGTGTGTGTGTGTGTGTGTGTGTGTGTACGTGAGGCGTGACACACACTGACAGGTGCAAGTGGTCCCAGCAGCGACAGTATCAGCTGCTGCAGAGGAAATACAAGCAGCTATACTGCCCCCGAACACACACACACACATCCACACACACACACACACATCCACACACACACACACACACTCACACACACACACACATGCACACACACACCCGGCTTTACAGTTTGTCTTAAAAACACACACTGTGGCCTAACATGTGTGTGAGTAAGTGTGCATATGTGCATGTGTGTGTGTGAGACCTGTTTCCATGCAACAACTTTCCAGTCCAGGTATGTTAAGATTAAGGTACTTAACATGCATGCCTGTGTATTGTGTGTGTGCGTGTATGTGTGTGTGCGTGTATGTGTGTGTGTGTGTATTTACTACTTTCTGTGTTTTTTAAAACGCCACACCTTTAATGACAAAGTGCCACACAAGACAATTGAGGGTAATCATAATTATAACATGTCTGCAACTTTTACTCATTTTTGCCTTTTTTTTCATTACTATTAAGCAGAGAATTTGACCTGCACTGCTGATTGTTTGTTTGTTTGTTTGTTTGTGTAAATTAAAGGGGCGAGCTGTTTGGTTTGACAGCTATCGGAGCAGGATGCTTCCCCATTACAGAGGTTTGTTTCTTCCGATTTCTTCTTCTGAGTCATTATTCAGACAGATGTGTGAAACACGCTCGAGTTGTAGGAATCTCTCAGCTGCTGAAATGTTGCGAAACTGCGAGACCGCATGACATAACGGTGTGATATCGAGTCACTGCTTTGAGGTTTCTCAGTCTGGCGACACGCGTCATCCTCATGAACCTCTGCTCTCCACTGACCAGTGAGTTGCTACTGATCAAATTTGGGCTAAAGGTTCCAGCACAATCGCACAATCGCTGATTTGGAAATCACAGAGGACGAATTCCCTCTGGTTTGGTTTACGCAAAAAAAAAAGTTTATGCTTGCTGAGTGTTTGATTGGAGGGAAACATTTTCTCTGAAAACAGATTAGCACCGTCATGACACACTTTATTGAATATCAAAGCCGAGCTCGCTGCATCCATCCGTCTCATCTTCAAGCTACGTACCTTCGCTCTTCTTCCTCTCGCTTCCCGGGTCGAGCGGTCGCCGGGTGCAGGTCTGCGTTTCGTCTCGTTACGAGGTGTGAACCGGCCTCGTGAAGGCGACAACGGGCAAACATTAACAGACACACACGTCTGTTGACAGGCTGTTGTTGTTTAATCCCCCACAGATCAAAACAGAGACCCAGCCCCGGGTCTTTGTACACAGGGCTGGAGGTTCGCCCTCTGGATAAACACACACACACACACACACACACACACACACACACACACACACATGCTCTCTATCTATTACCCTGAAATATATACATGTAAACGTGCGTGTATCAGATGAACTCGTGTGCAGAAGCACACTTGCAAGGCAGACACAAACACACACACACGAAAACACAGTTACACAATGTCCTGAATGTGTCTGCGTGCGTGTGCCTAAGAGAGAGAGAGAGAGAGAGAGAGAGAGAGAGAGAGAGAGAGAGAGAGAGATGTGCCAAGTGTATCTTATGATCGCCGGGAGTTTATAGAAGTCGAGCTTGTGTTGCTTGTGTCTGAACCGAGGCCGACCCGGCATCTCCTGCCAAACGGCGTGAGAGACGGTGAGAACAGACAGATATGCTGTCCATCTGCCGGCGTGTGTCACAGCAGAACAAACAGAGCCGCGTTCATCCAGAACACGTGTTAAAAAAAAGAGAAATCCAGATGTTGACGTGCCTCTGAAAGCCGAAGCCTGACGAGAAGTGGCATTTTGAAACAAAGAGACACGAGTCGTTGGACCAGAGTGATGCTTTATATCAGCATCATCGGCATGTCCGTGGATGCTTGCCACTTTCTCCGTCCACGCTTTATTGAGCTGTGGGCAGGGTGTGTGTGTGTGTGTGTGTGTGTGTGTGTGTGTGTGTGTGTGCAAGTTTGCGCAGAGACACAAAGTTTGTCTGTCCTCGGGTGCCTGGGTGGAGTCACTCGAGGCAAGTGCGTCTCCTTCGCGGTGAGGAAATAACTGGAGACAGAACTGGAGCAAGGGAGGAGGAGGAGGAGGAGGGGACGGCATGGGATACACAGCAACCAAAAGGAACATTTTGACAACTTCCACGTTGAATAAAACTGAACATAATGCCAAAACAACACCGCCCTGCATGACGTCAAATATGACACCTCTGTGATTCTGTATGAGTGGGATCGCCACAGAATTCACTCTCCTCCTAATGTCTGAAAGGAGACTATTGAGAGTCAAAGGTTATATTACCTCACTCTACACCTTCTCTGCGTCATGAATGTTATCTCCAGGGCTAAAGGTGGAGAGCTGAATCCCACACTGGTCGCCAGTCCGCTGCACGGCATTCGCACCATTCGCTACCCCTCTCGCACCTTGGGACAATTTAGAGTCTCCAGTTGCATGTTTTTGATGCTGTGAGAGGAAACTGGAGTACCTGGAGAAATCCCACACAGAGGCACGGGGGAGAACCTGCAAACTCAGCACAAAGAGACCCCCCAGTATAGCAGAGAAGCAGACCAATGGCCATAGACTCCTATATTTGTAATTGGATGAAAATTCACCTTATCATCTCTTTGCATGCATTGAGGTTTGATTATTATATGTCCACAATTTGATCCAGAAGTGAAAAACCTCTAATGGTGTCTAAGACAGGTTTCTCATCCCATCTCCATATTGATCTTCATATGTATAATTTATCTTTATATGTCTTCAAATTTCCCTATTGTGGGACACTTGAAGGCAGACTTAAGACTTAAACACTTAAATATCTCATCTTATCTTAAATAAAGGAAAAACATAGGGATCAGTTTCACTTTGGGAACAAATAAGACACTTATCCTCTATTCTATTATGTTCTAATCCATTCTATTCTACTGTATTGTAATCTATCCTACTCTATCCTATGTAGGTCATGATTGCGTCATACTAAATGAAAGTACATCCCCCTGCCCATAAAGTGTTGGCAAATATGAAAACTCAGCGACAAAATAACTTGACGGACTCAAAGTAAAAGCCAGCAACGTTTGCAGGTTGATGGACAGTGATTGCCCCAGAAACGGCCTCAAAGCTGTCCAACTAACCAAACTGCTGCCAAACGGAGCAGAGTAACAAAATTCGCCTTCACAAACTTCTTCACATCCCTTCTGAAAACAGGTCTTTGTGACCGAATAACTGCGCTTGACGTCACTTATGGGAACAACCTCGACACTGTACCCGAGCCCAGAACATGACTCAACACCAGGCCCATCAGCTCTAGTCGCCCCGCTCTATAAATAAGGCCTCTCTCTCTCTCTCTCTCTCTCTCTCTCTCTCTCTCTCTCTCTCTCTCTCTCTCTCTCTCTCTCTCTCTCTCTCTCTCTCTCTCTCTCTCTCTCTCTCTCTCTATCTCTATCTCTCTCTGTCTCTATCTCACTCACGCCTCACTCTGGGGTGGCACACCAGACCAGCAGGGTGACTGTAAATGAGACCCTTGATCTGGTTTTGGACCACGGCCCCGGACACCTGTGCCGGGGTAGAGGTCGAGGTTCATGGTGTTGGTGGTGGGGGTGGGGGAGGGGGAGGGGGAGAGGGTGCTATATTGATTCTCTCTGCTCTTTGTCACCCTGAGAAGACTGTGTTTGACGTGTCATCAATCAGACGCTGACCGCCACGGTCTGGCCAAAACTAACTTTGTGCGGCGGATTAAACTGTTCAGTCTGATCGTTCTCAGAGCACAAACACAGTCTCGTTGTTTGATCCGCTGCAGTGAAAGCACCGACAGAGACCTGAAACCTGACTGCTGGCCCCTGCTTTCAGTTCTAAGAGCATATCTGAGATGTTATAGCTCATTACATTCTCTATGGGTTCTATCTATCTATCTATCTATCTATCTATCTATCTATCTATCTATCTATCTATCTATCTATCTATCTATCTATCTATCTATCTATCTATCTATCTATCTATCTATCTATCTATCTATCTATCTATCTATCTATCTATCTATCTATCAATCTATCTATCTATCTATCTATCTATCTATCTATCCATCTATCTATCTAATAATGGATCACGTTTGGAGGTGTTTCGGAGGTCGACGGTTTTCTTTTTTTAATTTTCTTGTAGGAAAACAATCGTGTGTCGAACCCTGGACGAGCGGACGGTGAGGGAACAAGCAGAACATCTAAGATGAAACATGTCAGGAGACACCTCGGCTCGCCGGGCCGCACCACTCACACTGTGACTGTGCGATCCTGCAGGCGGTGTGAGAGTGGCGGGTGATGCGTCCCGGCTGCGTTACGCTTGAAGCTGCTCCGAAGACGAAGAAGACGAAGACGAAGAACAGACAAAGTCCCACAAAGACTCTTGACCGTCTTGAAACTACGAGGAGCCGCTCTCTTCATGTGCTTTGGTTTTATGAGAGCGGATCGTCAAACCGTCCCCAGCGCGGGGCGTTAATCCTTCTTTATTGTCTGTATAGATTCGCTCGACGGCTCCATATGTCACGGAGGCGAGCTGGCATGCGACCCGTCCGACCTCTGCATGTTCAGGGGGAAGAGTTTTAAACAGAACTCTTGACAGTGTTTTCCTTACATAAGCTATCTCGCCCCATACACGCTATTTCTTATCTGTACTTTTCCTTTTTTTTGTGTCATTGAGCTGTTGATAATTCATGGCGTGTCATGAGGTTCGTTTTCCATCAACCCCTGGAAATAGGAAAAAAAACCTAGATGTCGCAATACAAATGGTCGCTGTAATCGTAATGGAAACACCTAAATTTCCAAATAATTCATTGCAAAACTGTAATCGAAAAAGTGTTGTACGTGATGTACAGCATTAACTTTCTGTAAATCTAATACAACCTTTGTTTTGAGTTTCCATCTTCCTCAAAGTGAAGTCTTTCACTTCCATTTCATGAAGCACCATGAAATGGAAACACCTGCAAGTACAGTAGCGACCGTAGTTTGTTGAATCTTTGGAAAAAATTGCCTTTATTTTGAGAAAATATGTGCAAACTCATCATTAATCTAGTTTAGATTGTGTTTTGAGCATGCTAGTTGACATAGTTGACAGTTGCTAGTCTAACGTGTACATAGTACAGTAGAGCAGATCTGGGTATGGATCTCCAGTTCTCTATTATTATTACATGTTATGTCTTATCTATTTATCATTATTATTATCATTACTGTTTCCTATCATCATCATAATCATTGCTATTGATATTACAATAGTTAAGTTATTTTTATAACTCACTTATTGCTATTACTTGTTAGTTTGCTTACCATATTTAGTTCTACTTCACTAGTTTTTCACTTATTTAAGATTCTTTGGGAGCTGTTGTGGATTCTCTGTACTTCTGTCGCTGCACAGAATAATAATTTGATAAAAGCTGATTGTTTATCCCTATTTGGAAATGTAATGATTTGTGCAGTCTTGGAGTTTTGGACTGAGACTTCTTCTTGTCTTATTCACACCTTAGGTGTCACTTCTTTTTCAGTAAAAAAAACCCAAAACAACAAAAGAAAAACACATTTTTGAAAGAAAACCTGAGTATTTAGGGTTTGTAACACTTGTGGTGCTGCCAACCCTGCAGCATATGGCGTCACACCATCTGACTGCCCGGGCTTGGCACCAGGCTGTGTGTGTGTGTGTATGTGTGTGTGTGTGTGTGTGTGTGTGTGTGTGTGTGTCATGAATCCATGTACATGTACAGCATGCAAGTTATTATGCGTGTGCAACCATTGTGTCTGTGCATACGGTATGTTTGGCCTTCGACTGTGACTGTGTTACTTCTGTGCATATGTGTGTGTGTGTGCGTGTGTGTGTGTGTGTGTGTGTGTGTGTGTGTGTGTGTGTGTGTGTGAGTTCCGGGGGGAGCACAGTGGAGTTAAATATTTCTGATTGTCCCGCTGTCGGCCGGCTTCCCATTTGGCACAGGCACTTGGCGGCGTGTCCCGTCTGCTATGCAGCAGAGATCTGACCTGCAAACACACGCGGGCTCGGCTTCACACCGAGTTTAATTGCGACGAAATGTCGATTCATTTCGTCCTACGAGGACTCGCTTCATTTCCTCCCTTCTCCGCGGATGCATCCGATTTACTATTTGTAATTGGGTTTATGAATTCTCGCCCCCGGGGCGTTGAATAACAGACTGAAGTCTGACTGGAATGAATTGAGGACAATTGAATTTACCAAACCGTGTACAACTGGGTTAAACTGTCCTGAATATCAATCCAACTCTTGAAACTGATTTTTATTCAATTTTCAAGTCTAATTACAATTCAGTGAAATCCAGTGATATTCATACACATTATTCAGGTTTAGTGATGAACAGCCAAACTATTTTTCCATATGATTTGTGTATTATTAATCTTTAAAGGTTGTTCATGAACATTACATTTTCCCCGAATAACTTGATTTGATTTATTTGAGCTTGATTTCATGTAACATGATGGACAAAAACACTAATTTCTCCTTCATTTATCTCCAAAGAGTGTTCCAGAACAATCTGTGGTCGATATCGACCTCTGTGGGAGCTTTTTATCATTTTACATGTTGCGAAAATTAGTAACAACTTTCAGAATTTCAGAAGACACTATCATTTTTACTTTGATCTAAAATGCAAGTTAGTTTTGATACATTCTTTCTGTTATGTCACTAAATATAACAATGTTGTTGCCATTTTGTTGATTTTCTTGCATGGAGTGTATATTTTTTTATGCAACAGTTTCAATTTTGACTCGAAAGTTATTGAAATTTCCCCATTGTGGAACCAATGAAGGCCTAGCCTATTCTATTTTTCTCTTCCATTCATTCTAATATAACTCCTCTTCCTGTCATTCCCATTCAACTTCCTGAGGGGCGGAGCCATCGAAGTTCCGATCCCAAATCCTGAAGCGGATGTCGCGCGGTCCTGAATTTCACTGGAACAACAGTCTGATCTGGTGTCAGGAACAGAAGCTCTCCTGGTCTCCGCACATCCAAACTCTCCTTATTGCCACTCCAAGAAATCCAATCAGGCGCACGTTAGCGGCATCATATTACATCACATGGAGCCTTGATTGGATCTAATTAGATTGAGATTGAGATCATCACTTAGACACCTCCTTAGCCGGGCGGGCGGAGCGCAGCCGGCCTGACCCGGAGAGGACACGCTGAGCCTCTTTAATTCAGGCCGGCTGTCCCGGGCTGTCGTTTCAATTGTGACTTTTATCACCCAATCACGCCAGGACGCATTAGGAGGACATTTCCCACACCAAGATCTAATTTCACTCGCACCGCTACCGAATAATCCGCAGCGAGGCGGGCTGCTGCTCCAGGCCCGCTGTGGGATCACGGTCCTGCGTTGCCTGGAGGCGATTCCAGCTGTGACACACACACACACACACACACACACACTGACAGTTCACATAATATGAGGCAGACATATAAAAGAGAGGAGAACACACACACACGCACTATCAAAGACGCTTATCGTAGTTATTATCGGGCTTTGTGTGGACATACGTTCGATTCATATCTCAGACAACTCTCAGAGTCTGGTACACGCCCACCAACGGTAGATCACCTCCTAAATCCTTCCCCTTGTCAAACAGGAGACTCTGCTGGTTTATTTCATTATGCTGCTAATTGCCCTTTGTGCTCTGCCAAGACCTGCTGGATTTTTCCACAACTGGAGAGCATTTCTCATCACGCGGGACATTTGCAAAGACAGAGCAAGGCAACTGGGATGTGATGCTGTACCCAATAAAGGAAAACTCTGGGCGACTTTACAGTTTGTTTACTCCATTTATGTCCAATTCAATATGCATACATGCATCCCCCTCCCGTTGCATTGCTGCAGGTGGTGCCTGGAGCTCCACTGATTTTGACAGGTCTGACCAAACAAGATGACCCAAGTAAACGTCTATTTATGTGGACAGTCAGACTATGATAACCACTGAGTGTCTGAGTAAAAAAAAAAACATGAAAAACAAACATATTTTATTCTCCACGGTATATTTATCTCTGAGACGTGGACTGTCAGGTTTTTTTTACGCTGCAGCTTCTGAGGTTTGTCACGCATTAACATTTTATCTGAGAAACAGAGGGAACAGCAACTGCCTGGAGCAGGAAGTCGTTATCCATTTCATTTGCATTTTATATTCAAGGTCATAATCTTACTTTCATAAAAGCACGGCTCCAAACAGCACCCAACATGTAGAAAACGATTATTTGGAAATTGCAGTTTTATGTCGATTCCAGGGACGTCACCGTCACACTTTCTTTTCCTCTCCAGTCCGATTTGATTTCGAGTATGTAAAAGGCAGTGAAGTCATTTATCACACCACTTGTTCAACATTTATCCAAAATTTATAGTCTCTACTTTATGTTGAATTTAGAGCGCAAGACCCGAGAGAGGTGTAGACGAGGTGCGTTCAAGTACCATCGGACATTTGACAATTAGACGATTACAGTAGTTTTTAAGGTGTGATCAGTGATCTTTTCCACCCGATTCTGATCTGAAATTTACCTGATCGGCCCCGGTTTCTGATCACGTGATCGGATCCAGGACATCCGGACTTGATTCATAGTTGTGCACGTGCAAGCCGTCCATCCGTCCATCATCTTACCTGATGGTGTCACAGACATCTCCTGGAGGCTGGTTCATTACGGTCCACTCTCACACTCTCACCTCGGAGCAATTTAGAGTCTTAAACTCTGAAGAATCTACGGGTGGTAAAAATAATGGAGAATTATTCAAGTGGCCCAAGGCAAAGACGCCCCTGGAGCAAGGTTGTTAAGGCATGTTGTTAGTTAAAACAAGTTTGCTCACAAACTACAATATTGACTGGAAAAAGGAGATTTTACCGAGGCCTTCGATGTGAATGCCAGGTGAAAATAAAAGGATCCCAAATGGTTGGAATCAGTTTCATACCTAATATGAGTCTTTATCTAGATAAAAAAGGCAGGGGCAAGTGTTCTCCTAGACTTTTACTCATCTCTCTGTTATCATGATATTATCAACTCTGTATGTTGGTCTGAGCTGTTCGCCCAAAACTATGTATTTGTTGGCACTGCTAAACTAGAGTTGAAACTTTTTAATCCATTTTATCTTCCTATTTTAGTAATGAAAAAACAAAATAAAAAAAAAACAAATGAGAGCTTGGAAGTCCCTTTTTGGTAACAGCCATAGAGGAAAACAAGGATCAAAGGTCTATTAATTTACAGTGGTTCAACTTCATATTTCACTGTTGGACTTGCTCTGTGAATCACTTCGCTGTTCAGCCAAAAGGGCTCAATTATGTAATGAGGTTTGTCTTGGACAACAAGTGATACACTGACGCTGAAGGTGCATGTACATTAGCGTAATGTATTAGGTCTGAAGGTTTACATCTGAGGGGATTATGGCCTTGTTCACTGGGCATATACAGCTGTGGGGGTGATAAACTAGAGACGGACCAATCTTCATATGGTCAGTTACCATAACAAGTCAAGTCTGTGTGTGGGCTATGCTCTGTGTGTGTGACACACACACACACATACACACACACAGAAGAAAGAGAGAGAGCGAGCGAGTCAGACTGAGGAATGATAAGATATACGAATCCACCGGTACTGCAGCTTTCATGCCCATAATTAGTCAGAGGAGGTCAGCTTCACCTCGTTCCAACCTTTTTCCTTCTTCGCTCCGTCCTTGAACTCGAACCAAGACTGCGTTTTTCAGAGGTCATAATTATGATAATCGCCCCTCCCGTTTAATCATGGCCCCATTGACACGTTAACACAGAGGTTCCTCAAAGTGGCGCTATCGCTACTAGCCACTGTCCTCGTCCAACAAAGCGTCTGTTTCACCATTCCAGTTGCACACAGCTCAAACCTTACATTCACCATCTCATTCACCGTTGCAAATAAATAACAACTCAGCTGTGTCAATACTCCTCAAAACCTTGTTTTCCTTGTTGCTTCATCTGCGTCCAATTAGCCTGGATTATAAATATTTGCTAGTGGCGAAAAACTTGAAAGGAGGATCGTGTCAGCCAATGGTCAGTCCATAGATTTGTTTTTTTTTTGTTGTTGTTTTTTTTGTTTTTTAATGGGATCTGAGAGTCTGGGCTTCCACTCAAAGATGATTGTTTGTGCCAAATTGGTTTTGACATTGACGTCACTTGCCGCAGACTTTGAGTGTCGGCGGATCGTTCGCTCATTGTCCCTCTCTCTCTCTCTCTCTCTCTCTCTCTCTCTCTCTCTCTCTCTCTCTCTCTCTCTCTCTCTCTTTCTCTATGTCGCTCTCTCTCTCTCTCTCTCTCTCGGCGTGGACCGCTGCCTGCCAGATCTCTCCTGACACGATCGTCTGCTCACGTGCTTCGCTGAAATAATGATGTCGGACAATAAATTCTAGTCACACACACACACACACGCACACACACACACACGCACACACAGAGTGACGCTTCCCCGCAGAGTCCAGTATTTAACGCGGCACGATCCTCCATCAGCAGCTCCCACTGCAGCCATAACTCTGTCAGCTCAGCCCTCGGGTTATTAGTCTCTGCTCCGGCGTGAAGGTCGTTCTCGCCCTAATCTGCTAGAATCGGGTCCATATTTTTATTTATTTATATATTTTTTATGCCTATTGAATGGAGCCATCTGTGTTTTCTTGTCAAATACAAACATTTACCACACACACACATGCAGATGGACACGTGAGCTTGTGTGACGTTGCTGTCACTCTGAGTCGTTTTTTCTTTTCTTTTCTTTTCTTTTTTTTTCATCTCCTGCCAAAACGTCGTTATCAGCGTCACATCCAGCCTGTTGTGCACAGCGGCGGTGCTGTCCCGCTCCCGTCACACTCCCATCAGGACCGCACCAGAGGGGATCAATCAGATTTGGGTTGGTCGAGAGAAAAAAAATAACAGCTTTGCAGGTTTTTGCCAAAACATTGTTTCGGAACCAGAACATCCATCCATTTATCCATTATATCCTCCCCGCCCCCTCGCTTTGTATTTCCAGCACAGACTGGACAAAGGTGAGGGAATAAAGCCTGGACAGGTCGCCAGGATATCACAGGACACACACACACACACACCATTCACCGTCTCACACTCACATACTCGCAATTTTAGGATGTACTCGGAGGCTAAAACATTAAAATTGTTGTATTTTTCTTTTTGTGTCGTTTGCGTTCCCATGGTAACGGTCCCAAGCATGGAAAGTTGTAAAATCCACATCCCGACACGATTGCTTTGTTCACATTATACCCAAATAATCTGAAAATAATCTGATTTGGGGGAATTAAACGCCCCCTGTTTTTTAAACAAACTACTCCCACGCCCTTAGAGTCTCCAGTGCACCTAGACGTGCATGTTTCTAGACCGTGGAAGGAAACCAGAGAGCCTGGAGAAAATTTACCTCGGAAGTCGGAAGTCGGAGCTGGGAATGACGTCACAGCTGAGTTATCAGCGTTCCAGTTACAAAGTCAGTTAAAGATGCCAGGCTATTCTTAGCCTGTGCTGAAGTGTCTGTGTGTTAGCTTGTGCTGAAGTTGAAAAATCATGACAACATTACATTTTCAGCAGCATTCCCATATATATGTATACGACTGACTTAGCGAGACAGAAACTAGTCAGAGGTGCTTATAAACAGAATAGTACACAGGTGCTTCAACTGTTTACATTTGGGGTGGCCACCTTTGACTGTCACCTCAGGGTTGGTGAGGATTTTTCGACTTTCCGAGTCAGAAATCCAACCTTGGGGGGACATTCCAGTTGAAATCTCCAACAAATCGGGATTTGAACCACCAAGCCCATTGCAGTGAGACGACAGCACTTGGCACAGTTTTACCGTATCGCTCTACTTCAAGTGCTTCCAGGGCTTGCAATAACAACATGCTTGTGGATGCAATTTTGTTAACGTTTAATATCACCCTTTTCGCAAACCAGACATTGTCAATATGTCAAAAACAAATTATGTAATGTTGTAGGAGAAGTACAAACAATAACATCTGGGAGGAAAAGAAAAGACATCTCCGTCCTGGCTATCTCACGTCCGTTGGCTTATTCTTATTGTCAGCCTGTGTCTTTTCCATTTCCTTATTCCCTCTTTTCTATTTGTACCTTGTCTCCATCTCTGCTTTTGTAATCAGGGAAGTGTGGCGCATGGGAGAACCACCGGGGCGGTGTGCAGCCGTTCCTGACGAAGCAGCTAATAGCAAATCGATGAAAGCACAATCAACCATGTGCCGTCCGTCTGGTTCCTTGATACACAGCTGGATGTGAGTGATTTCAAAAGCTCCAGCTCGCCCCAGTCTGTGTAGTCTCTGTCAGATACACAGAGTGGTTATGGCTCTGGGCTGGTGTGAGGGGGTTGGGGGGGGGTGTGTGGCGTTTGGAAGATAACAGTAAATCAATGGATCCACTAGCAGCTCCATCTTCCACACAGATTGGGGCGGTTGAACACCTTCAAATGGCCAGACAATTGGGAGCGCAGCAGGGCAGATGTAAGGCTGAGGACCTCAGGCCGGCACAAGTGCCGGGGCAGTTGAGAATAAATCAATGACGAGCCCATTAACCTCTGTGCCAGCTGCTCTGTCGGCCAGAAGAAAGAGAGAGGGAGGAAGAAAGAAAGGCTCCCAGAGACGACAGCAAACGGGAGAAGAAAGGCTGTAGATAGTGGAAGAAAGTGACAGAGGCGGAGATCAGAGAGAAATGTCAGATAAAGAATGTCCGGGAAAAGCAAAGGCCGCTGGTCAGTGTCTGAAAGAGTCTGGCTGTTGTCTTTCATCGCATCCCTTTTTTTTTCCTTTCCCTTTTTCAGACTGAAAAAGAGCAACTGATGGTCAAACTGTGCCTGCAGAGGAGACAGACAGCTGAGCAATTACAGCCACAGTGTGGCCACTTGCAAATGTCCATGTTGTTTTTCTATCTTTTTATTGACTTGTGCTCCAAAATATATGAAATAAAAGAAGTAATGGTCACACACAATGTCTAATAGACAGAGTTGTGAAGGCAACTCATACTGTCGAAGCATATAGATATATATTTTATTCAAACTAGAAGAGAAATGGAAATGTTGCTTCCGTCTGCAGGTCAGACTCTCCAGCTCCACCTACTGCCTGAGCTACGTCAATGCACATGCCATGACATGGACTGACACGGTACGCCCAAATAAAAGCAGAAGTTGCATCACACACTCAGAAAAAATCATTTATTAGGCAAGAAATATTAGTTTTCACAGTAATCTGTCGGAATTGTTGGAAGCGCATGATTTCTATTTCTGCAGAATTAGACGTGATTTGTACCGTGGCATGATCAAACCTTCCAGTGTTGACCGGTGTCCTCAACGAGCCTGTGAGTTTTCAGCTCAAGCTTCATCCTGTAATTTTAAGAGTTCAACCAACGCATTTCAGTCGAGAACAGGGGGCTTTTGTTTTTCTTCCTTCACAGTTGAATCTCGAGTCTGACCTCAATTATGCTTCCTGTGTTATGGAAATTAAAAGAAAATGACCGACATAGTCACTAGAGGTCACTGCAGTTCTCATTAATGAGCTAATAACACTCAGAGTGTCTGATCCATCCATCCACTATCTTATTTCAATAAACCATGGCTTTTACTATGACTAAATAACCATGGTTTATCATGTTTTTCGTGTTTTTTTTTGTTTGGGTAACCAATGGAAACCATGACAAAATCATGCTGCAGCATGGTTTTAAAACCACAGTAGTACCATTGTTACCATGGAGTTCTGTATGTAAACTACAGTGGTACCACAGCTACCATACAAGGTGTACTATGAGTATTACTGTGGTACCATGAGGTACCACAGTAATACCATGGTTCCTGCATAAAATCCATTGGAAACCATAGGGAAATTTTTGTAAGGGTTATTTCACAGTAAATACACCCTGGACACAAACACACACACACACACATATCCTACACACCTAGGGTCGATTTAGAGACTCTAATCGACACATAGGGCGAAGATATAACTGAGGTGGGAGCCCGGGTCGTTGTGATTGTTTGACTGCTGTTTGTCTGCTGTCAAAACCTGCCTCGTCACTGTGGGTGAAACTTCACAGCTTCCTGTGGTATCTGACAGTGTTAGCCGTGAGCCAACGACACCAAGTCAGGCATAGTAGCTTAAAAACATAAAGCCACGTTTAATTTTTCCTTTTTTTCAGGATAAAACTATGTGGGTGTGAGATCCTGGGAAGAATCGATGCCCACAGAAAATCATTTCAGTCCTAAAAGATAGAAAAAAAAGCAGCACATGCCACTATCCTCTTGATAAGAGGAGGACGGGGTTAGGTCATTTGCATCATGAAACGGGAGCGTGTGAACGTAGAGGATCCTGCTGAATCTTTCACCATGACCTTGATCACATGTCGAGGGCTTTTATCAGTGGTTTGTTGCATCACATTACGTCATGCTCTCAATCGCAAACAGGGTTTCCAAGGAACGTCTCTCCCCTGCGACGACTGCTCTTTCAGTTCGCAATGGGAAATACTTGTAATTCCAGACAGCTTTATTGTAAAATTACCCTCGCTATCTGGTTGCCATTGTGAGTGTGTGTGTGTGTGGGTACATGAGCGCATGAGTGACTGTGTATGTGTGTGTGTGTGTGTGTGTGTGTGTGTGTGTGTGTGTGTGTGTGTGTGTGTGTGTGTGTGTGTGTGTGTGTGTGTGTGTGTGTGTGTGAGTCAAATTACACTCAAGTCTCTTTAGGACAGTCCTAAAGATAGTGACCAGCCAGGAGTGTGTTCATGGGGTGTAGCGTTGCAGCATTCGGATAAAACGAAGGGAAGTAGGCAAATGGCCAGGAGAGACACGTTTTAAGATGTAAAATCTCATCGATTAAATTCTTTAATGAACGTGTACGACAATGCTACAACCTAATACTGGCATGAGGTGTGTAGTCTTGTACAACAACGACCCCCAATACCTCAATAAGTCTTTATCTAAACACTTATTTCCTTCCTTGCTCGATCACCTTGTAATGATTTGTGCCTCTCCTCCTCTTCCTGTACTGATCATTCCCCGCCTCCCTCACAAATGGGAAAGATAATAGAGGCCACTTTGTCCATCCAACGGTGATGAAGAAGAAGGGAGGAAGGGTGGAGGAAATGGGGTGAAGGGAAAGGGCTTGAGGTAAGACAGAGGATGCTGGAGGAAGCGAGGTAGGGAGGAACAAAGGAAAGAAGTAGGAAAGAGGTGCGAGAGGAAACAAGGTGAAAAGAAGAGATAAAAAGAGGAAATGGGGTGCAAGAGGAGAATGGTGAGGAAGGAAGAAAATGTGAATGAAAGGGGAAGAGAGGAGGAGACAGTGAAAGGAAAGGACAGTAGAGAGGATAGGGGATGCAGGATGAAATGAGAAAGGAAAGGTGGGAGCAAGGGGGATGAGGGAGCAAGTAAGGAAAGAATGGAGGAGGAGAGGTCTGGGAGAGTTCAGGATGGAGGTGCAGGAGGTAGGATGGATAAAAGGAAAGGAGGAGAAAGGTGCAAGAGTAAACACAGAGAAAAGAAGACAAGAAAGACAAAATTGGTTACAAGAGGAAAAAGTTGACGGGGAAGAGAAGACAGAGAAAAGGAGACGAGGTGTAAAGAAAGGACAGGAAGAAAAAGGGAGTGTAGGAGGAAAAGAGGGAGGGAGGAAACCAGGTAGGAAGGGAGAAATGGAGGACAGGGTGTTAAACTAAACAGGGTGAAAGGAGGGGAGGAAGGAAGGAAGAAAGTGTCGCAGGAGAAAATTAGTTGAAAGCAATGGAGGAAAAGGAGGAAATGAGGTGAAAGTGTACACAAGGTGAAGGGAGAGAGGCAGGAGGGTGTGAGATAGAAAGGTAGGAATTAAGGAGGAAAGGGAGGCTGCGATTGAAAGGAAATGAGGTAGGGAACAGGACATGGGGTGCAGGAGGGAATAAAACAAAGGGAGGGAGGAAATAAGAGGCTTGGAAGGAGACGAGGTTAAAGGAAAGGAGGAAGGAAGGAGGAAAGGGGAACGCAGGACGAAATGGAGTGGGAAGAGAACAAATGAGTATACAGGGTGAAAGGGGGGATAGCAATACTGTAGGAAGGGAGGGAGGAAAGAGTAAATAGGGTGCAAGATGAAAAGAGGTGGAAATGAGGAAGAGAAGAAATTAAGGAGCTAACGGAGGGAAGTGAGAGGTAAACGGGGGAAATTGGGTAAAGGGAGAGAAGGAAGCACCAAAGGCAGGAATAAAGAGGGAATGAGGCAGGAAGAAACAAGGAGAAAGGGAAGGAGGGAGGAAGTAAAGAGGTGAAAATAAAAGAGGGAAGAGGAAAGGTGCAGAATGAAACAAAATGAAAGGGAGGAAAGAGAAGGAAATGAAATGAGGGAGGATGGGGGAATGGGGAAGGTGTGGGAAATGAGGTAGAAAAGGGGGATAGATGAGAAGAGGGGTGCAAGAGGATATGAGGTAGGAGAGTGGGAGGAAACGAGGTTAAAAAGAAAGGAGGAAGTGAGGGAGGAACGAAGGAGGAAAGAGGAAGGCAGGAGGAAACGAGGTTTACAGACGGGGACGAGCGGGAGGGAGGGAGGGAGGGAGGAGAGGAGAGGAAGGAAGAAGGAAAGGGGAGGAAACGAGGTAGAGAGGGAGGAAAGGGGGTGAAAGGAGAGAAGGAAGCAACGAAGGAGGAAACGAGGTGCAAGGAAAGGACAGGAGAGAGAGAGGAGGAGGAGAGGAGGGGCAGAGAGAGAGAGACAGACAGAGAGAGGGCGAGCGAGAGAGAGAGAGAGGAAACCCAGATCTCAGAGGAGGAGGAGGAGGAGGAGGAGGAAGGTAGGGGGGGCTAGTGGATGTAGCAGTAGCTGGGAGCCGGGGGGTGAGCTACCTAACCCGGGCTGCTCTGCAGGAACATCCATGGGAGGCTGTGTCGGGAGCCACCACGACTCCTCTGGCAGCTTGAACGAGAACTCGGACGGAACCGGAGGTAACTCCCGCACACGCTCACACACATCGACGCCTTTTTTTCCTCCTCCTTTTCTCCTGTTTTTGGAGCTAGGAGCTCGGCCGTGGAGGGAGGGAGGGAGGGAGGCTTCTTCTTCCTCCTCCTCCTCCACCACCTCCTCCTTCTCGTCCTCCCTCTCCTCCTCCACCTCCTCCCCCCCACCCCCCCCTTATCCCCAAACCAGAGCCGGGGACACAGACAGTCAGGACCGGGCCTGTTCCGGGGCTCCCCCCGGCTCCTCTCAGCCCGGGCTGGAGGTGCCGGATGCGGGACGGGGGCTGTAGATGAGCTGCCTCCCTTTGTTCTGATCCGGGGACGGAGCTAGCTGAGCCGGCTAGCTGCTGCTAGCCTGGTAGCCCCCCTCCTCCCCTCCTCCTCCTCCTCCTCCTCCTGCACAACACAGAATATAATATGGGTCACAGACGGTGCTGGCATGCAATGAAAAACACTGTGCAAGAGGCTGAGGCAGCCCTCACACACACTGTTGGATCACCTTTCTGTGGCTTTAGAGGCTGTTTTGTCATGTTGAGAGGAACTGGTGCATGTTCAGTGCTTGAGGGGGGAGGGACAGGAGGAGGAGGAGGAGGAAGGTGTCAAAAGTTAAAGGTTGCTTCAGCTTTACGATGAGGAGAAGTGGTGTTTTTAACGTGCGGAGAACGAGGCCTGAGAGCAGTGGAGTCAAAATGCAGAAAACAGTCCAAACACCAGGTCTACTGTGCGCACAGAGCAGGGCTTTTCATGCATGAAGTTGTGAAAATAACATTTATAAGGCGATTTGTGATCGTATTGCTGCAAGATGCATGTCAAAGGCAGCGCTTTTCAATGCATGAAGTTCATGATCTGCAGTCAATAATCAGTCAAATATTGTGCACGGGTGCATGTTCAATGCAGGTGAGGAGGTGTCAGAAGTTGTAAGATTGCCTCAGCTTCATGATGAGCGTTACTAAAAATGCAATTTATGATCCCAGGGCTGCAAGATGCATGTAAAAACCAGTGCATTTTAAAGCATTAAGTGGTGAAAACATGATTAGACAGGCAATTAATGATTGCATAGCTGCAAGGAAAATATCATTTTTGCACTCTGTCTGCCAAATATTATGTGCCGGTGCATGCTCAGTGCATGGGGGGGGTGTCAGAAGTTAAAGGTTACCTCAACTTTATGACGAGGAAAAGTGTGTTTTTAAGATGTGAATGCGTGGAGAGCCAGGCCTGAGCCAAAATACAGTCCACATGTAATATCTACTGTATGTGTCAAGCAATGCTTTTTAATGCATTAAGTCATAAAAACGTGATTATGATGACAGTTTAAGACTTCAGGGCTGCAGGATGCATGCAAAGAGCTGTGCTTTGTCACTGTTTAAAGTTGTGACAACATGATTACAAGAGCAATGTACTGTATAATTTCAGGGCTGCAAGTTTGCATCCCTGCATGTTTAATGCATGTTTAACGCTAAGGCAGGAAAGGAGAAGAAGAGGAGGCGTCAAAAGTCAGGTCGCCTCGGCTTTATGACAAGGATAAGTGTGTTTTTAAAGCCGGCAGTAAAGAGTGCAGTTAATTGACCTGTCAAATATTTTTATGCCGGATTCTTGTCTTTGCTGTCCTCAACCTGTCAAAACGCATTCAGAAATACGATCGAATTGACAAAAGAGTCATTTAAAGGGGCGACTTGATGATTGCATTGCTCGGTGTGTAAATCAGTGACGGCGGGGATGTCAATACAGAAAACAGCCGTAAAAATAGAGTCAGAAGAATTTATAGAGCAATGCTTTTTAATGCATTAAGTTATGAAAGCGCGTCTGAAGAGGCAGCGGCTGATTGGATGCCTGCGGGGCTGCAGTAAACAATCATTTTGACTCGGGGGGGTTAAGCTGTCGTATATCAATCGGCGGGAATTCATTCTCTCAGGACGTACTCGAAATTACTTCTGAAACGCTCGGATTGACGGACAAATTGTCAAAAGTAGTCTCATTGATTTGATTTCCATGGCCCGTTCCGCGTCTGTCTGACGTGGACAAACCAGATGCATTTAGCTGAGTGTTTTTTTTCCAAGCTTTCAAGGCTTTCAAGCACTATAAATGTAGACTTTAAAAGGTACAATGAAGGAACAAAACATGAAACAAACAACTCAAGAGTTAAATACACAGAGAGAGAGACACAGAGCGAAGGTTTAGAGAATAAACCAGCGCTGATGTTTTGATGTGAATCACTGACCGAGTCCTGGGTTAAAAGCATCACTGTTGGTCTCCAGATCCACATCCCTACGTAGCGTAGAGAAGAATCCCCAGGTCGACCAAAACAGCTCATACCAGACCTCTGATATGTCTCTCTGTATTGCGCTGATGCCTTTCTTATAGGGTTTCTGGTCCATAACCTGTAATTTACACTGCTTATATCTATGTATACATATATTGAAGGAAGTTCTTCCTGAGCTTGCAGAAACTTGTGACCGTGACGTAATGCAATATGACAGATGTGAAACGAGTGAAAATTGTGTTATTGGTCGATAAATCGATTTAGTCTAGTGGGTCTGGCAGCGGTGGGCGCCGTGCCGAGGAATATCAATACCGCGGATCTCCAAAACAATATGGAGTTATTGCCGAATTCATTTTTACAGAGCCTGTTAGCTGCCTAGGTTACGGCCGATAACTAGAAGATAAGATGAGGAAGTTTGCAGTATAACAGATAAAACAGTAAAGAAACACAAATCAGAGGAGGCGTATGGCGCTGGAAAGCAGAGTTCGATGAGACGGTCTCCTTCTGATTGCCAGGCTGCTATTTTCTGGCGACCCAGGCACTCGGCACGTCTGGTCAAAGCATCAAAATGTGTTGCATTAAGTGCGGCGGATGTGGGTCCCCGCCTCTCAACTTGTAGTTTATAGTTTTTTTTTGCTGAGGAGACACGCGGCCGTGTGGTTTTCGAAAGCACGCAGGGCTGTAATCGAAGCCCGGATATTTCT
>CM055204.1:13746116-13807718 GCA_029224185.1 Karalla daura | reverse complement strand
AGGTAACGTGGCTTTCTGTGGGCATCCCCTCCATTTCCTCGTACAGTCCACAAACGTGATCAGAAAGCCATAAGAAGTTCAACAATCTCCATCTGACCAACCTGTTTTTCATTCATATTTTTGCTGAAGTTATCAGTTTACTCAGGAGACGTGATTGTGTTGTGCATATCCGAACTCTACCTGAGATCAGACGGGTGCTTTTCCCCCGAATCTGCACCTTAATGGCGTCTGAGGACACACACACAGACACACACACACACACACACACACACACACACACACACACACACACACATTCAGACACAGTCACACACACACACAGCATTTCACTCTCACAATCAAGTTTCCCTCTTCCTCCAGAGGTTTCGCACGTTTCAGAATAGCATCATTACGAGGAAACTCCTCGCCCCAGATCACTAGGAACTCAAACCGGCGGTGCTATCCGCTCACCCACTGGGCTCCACTCATTATTGTTAGTAGTTTTTTATACCAAACCGTCAGGTGAAGAGGCCTGGTGTTATTAGATCATGCCGTGTGCGGGCGTGTGTGTGCCAGCTGCAGGTGTAACTCAACACTGTGGTCCTTCATCCTCTCCTAACACACGCACACACACACACACACACACACACACACACAGGCCCGTACAGATTGTCCTGTCCCTGTCTTCCCCTGCGCTGTTCATCCAGATGGTGTTTATTCATCATGTATTCTGCCGCAGGTGGAGCGGTGCTAGACTCTACAGTACCAAACCTTTTTTAGCAGGTTTAGCGACAAACTTGTGTGTGTGTCTGTGTGTGTGTGTGTGTGTGTGTGTATGATATCATGGTAGGAGCTCATTCCACTAATCTTTAACCCTTACACGGGTCAAATTTGACCCAAACAGCGTGTAAGGGTTAAACAGATGCTTCAGATAAATGCTAACTCTTCTCAATTCTTTCTCTCCCCCTTTGATTTCTTTTCTCCCTCTCCATTTTTCTTTCCTCCTCCGCTCACATCCTGCCCTACTTACCCCACCCTCACCCTTGTTCTCTGTTGTTCCCTCTCCATCTTTTTTATCACCACCCCCCCCCCCTTCTTCTCCCCCTCTCCCAACCTCCTCCTCCTCCTCCATCTTTTCTATCCTCCTCTCCCTCTCCCCCTCTCCCTCTCTCATCCCAGTGGCTCTAGGGCGTAACCAGCCCCTGAAGAGAGAGCGGCCTAAATGGAAGAGTGACTACCCGATGACCGAAGGCCAGCTGCGCAGCAAGAGAGATGAGTTCTGGGACACGGCGCCGGCCTTCGAGGGCCGGAAGGAGATCTGGGACGCGCTGCGAGCGGCGGCCAGCGCCTTCGAGAGCAACGACCACCTGCTGGCTCAGGCCATCCTCGACGGGGCCAGCATCACACTGCCGCACGGTATAAACACACACACACACACGTCTGTAGATCCAGAAACAGGATGTAGTTAAGAGTAGATGATCACTTCGCCACCTGGACAATTTCAATTCCCCCCTCCCCTGTTCCAAAACCGCCGTTGAGCAACCGCATCTCAAAAAAAAAAAAAAAACTCGTCCCAAAACTTCCCTTTCCGCTCAGCCTCAGTCTAATTTTAACTGTGTGGTTTACCTATGAGTAATAATAATAATAGTCGAGTCCCGGCCCTAAATGTACGGCAGGTCCGGAGATGCTGTCGCTTCCTCATCCGTGTTTTGATGTCTCAGTCTGAGCGATCCGAGGCAGAATGTGACAGGGACGCATGCGCTGACTCTACCGGGGACTCATTTGACCTCTAGTCCAGTGACTCTCAACTAGTAGGTCACGACCCGTTCTGGATGGGTCGCAGACAGCTGGTTAAAAAAAACCCAAAAAAACTAAATGATGTGATGTTGGACATTTTGGTCTTTTATTTTGAAAAATAACATATTTTGAAAAGCACGAGTCAGAGTTCCGCCAGGTAACCATGGTAACCACAGTCTGATTGACGCTCACTTTAAGTTTGTGAGCAGTTAGACGAGTCACAGTAAGGATTTTCATATATAATGAGGATATGTAAGGGCCAGAGACCCCAGTGTGTTGTATGTGTGTGGTGAAGAACATGAAACCATCAAAACTGAAAAAAACACTTTCTTGGTTTGAATTCTATAAAAATGGGTAAAATGTGGGTCCCAGAGTGAGACCAGTTGAGAACCCCTGGTCTAGACTGAAATCTGACTTGTTCACCATCAATCCTTAGATCTCTGTATCCTATGTTGATTCTGCCCGCCTGTCTGTCCTGGGTGAGGGTCCCCTCCTCTGTCTCTCACTACCTGAGGTTTCTCCCTTTTATTTTTTTACATTTTCCCCTGTCAGGGTTTTTCTTGGGAGTCATCCCTCAGCCTTTGTGAGGGTCTAAGGGCACGACTCTGTACATAGTGTTGCTCAGTTTTCCAAAGTGCCTTGAGATGACCTTTGTTGTGAGCTGGCATTTATATGAAGCCCGACTCGCATCTCCACAATACGTACCTGCCTCCATCGATCTATCTACACCAGGCGAAGGGGCAAAGCCTACGTGTGGTCGTCAGATAGGCGTGAAATGGGTTGGTGTAGAAACTGGGAGTAATATTGTGGCACTGGAAACAGGTCTGGGAAAGGAGAGGGCTGTGAAATGAGCCACGATGAGCGTATGAAATCACACACATTCGGGTCAGAAGGCAACACGCTTGTTCCATTAAAAGCCATAGATTTACAGCATTAAGGGCGAATGATGATTGAGGGCAAGTGCAGAACGAATCGATAAACAAAATCATTGTTTTGTCACGTTTAATTAGGTCATTGATCACGCAAGATCCGCTCCACAGAGCCTTAAATGGCACAATAAAGACACGTCGTTCCTAAAATCTGCGATTAAAGCTGATAAATGACATCAGCATTGGTCGCTGGTATCAATGTGCTCCTATCCCGAGTTGAGGGTAACGGTCGGACTCTGAAGTTTGGAGGAGTCGAAGGACTCCTATGAGTGACGACGTCTCAGAGCCGAGGTTTGAGCTATTAGGAAGAACACACCGAAGAGAAGATCGATAAATAATAAATGAGAGCGGGGTGCGTCCCTGCTCTGCTGAGAGCAGGGCTTAAGGAGGTTATCGCTCACTGGAGCACACCGAGGATGCGTCCTAACCCCCCCCCCTCCATCCCACCCCGTCCCACCCCACCCCGGAGAGGCTGAAGCACACTGGAGCAGCCTCCGACGAGAAGCAGGCGGTCGGTAGACGTGACAACAGCCCCGCGCGGTGATTATCAGCTGCTCTCGGCGGGCTTTCTGTTCCCGGCGCCGTCTTTGTTCCTAATTCATGTCAGCTTCATATCCTCGACGAGGAAGTCCTCTTTTCTATTCTATTCTTGTGAAAATGATGCCCGGGTGAGTTCATTCACTCACAGTTTCGTCTGAGAGTGAAAGCGGCGGGCTGATTAGATAATGACCCCGTCGCTCTCTCATGAAACAATCGCACGTCCAGGCTGCACAAAAACAGGCGAAAACAGTGAACCTGTGGACAAAGACACTGGAAAGAAGTGGAATTATCTTTCTCTTGACAAGATTTCTTGAGGGAAGACTGGTGTTATCTGCTTTCAGTATAAAGGATAAAGTTGATCACAAGTTGAACTTTAACCCTTCAAACAAGATATACTAATAAACACTTCAAATATAAGTTGATCTTGGTAAAATAACTTGCAGTGCTTTTACGTGCGTATGCCAGTATATCAGGGCATCTGTGAGGTCTTAAAGTACAAAAAGTTGATAAATCAACTTGTCAAGCCCCTTAAAACGTATTTAAAGAGTCTAAATCATGATTTAATGAGGTTGTTTGTTGATTTCCAAACAGTGTGACTGCAGAAGTCTGGATAATTGAGTCTTCCTTGCCACTTGTTTTGAACGAAGCTATACTTTACTTTCATTTGTTGCATATCTGTGCTCTATAGATTAAACTGCAAACCACGACTGTTGTTTTCAGATAGAGACGTGTTGCCGGTTTACACCTTTTTTTCCCGGGAAGCTCCTTCTAAAAGTCTTAAAAGCTCGACTGAGGACCGTCTAACGCAGACGGCACGGGTCTGAGGAGCAGGCGAGGAACCCGCGCTTCTCCTCTTGCCCTTCTCGCAGAACAGCTATTGTTAGCAGGCCTGCAGGGATGTGGTACCCTGCGAGCCTTTTCCGATGCACGAGAACGCAGCTCGGCTCGGCTCGGCTCGTCCTGCTCGACTCCTTTTGTAGTCGTGCAGCTTGTCCAGGTCGGATCGGATCCTGCTGTGCTGCAGCTGTGGATTCCCCGGGCCTGACATCACCGTCTCTCACTCATCCAGCTCAGAGCGGCGCAGATCACTTCAGGACCTCCTCTCTTTTCTTTTTACCTCTCTCTCTCTCTCTCTCTCAGCTTCACTACTCCTCTCTCTATCCCTTTCATTTATTTATTTATTTATCTCTCTATCTTGCTTTCACCATTCCTCGCGATAAGACATTCCTGGCCTCCATCCATCACCTCCAGGACAGGATAATCCGTGGCCGGCGGACAGATATTTTCATCGCACTTCACACGGCACTTAGTTATATTTAAAGGTTAACAGATTGTAATGCAGCTGTCGATAAGAGTCTGTCCTGTCCTGAGTCTCGTTAGTTTTTGAGTTTAGCGGACAGAGCCGAAAGCACCAGCTCACAGCTCAGTATTCCCAGTCCGACCGTTTTGACATTCCTGCTCTCATTCCCGGCTCAAAACTCATGTTTGCAAATTTCAATGACGGCGGCTTTATATCAGAATGCAAGCTTGTTCGTCTCCGTGTGAATCGGAGCAAAACGGAAGGGATTTCGGGGTCTCGCCAGAGCGATCGCATGGCGATCCTGGGGGGAAGGCGAGTGTGTGCGAGCGGCGCTCCGTCCAGGAACTGACGCGCTTCATCCAGAGCCGCAGATGCTCGAGGAGATCACCAGAGAGTGATTACAACAGCACTTGTCAAGATTCAAGGTTTCTGCTTGCCTTTTGTGCACAGACGGTCTGTACACATTGGGATTAATACGATGTGAGTCTCAGATTAGCAGATGGATCAACATAGAATAAGGCAAAGATCTAAACGCTGTACCCAAATGGTTATTATGTTATTGTTGGTTACTTTCTCGATTGGCAAAGTAGTTTGGTTCATGATAGGATGGAAAAAGTAGTGAAAGTACTTGAAAATTGGTTTCACAAAGACACAAAGACAAGTCTTGTTTTGTCCTTTCCTCTGTGACAATCAATTTTCTGTCCTGGACAACAAAAGAAACCAGAAAATATTGACATTTAAGAAGCTGAGATGAGAGAATATTATCTTCATTTCTTCAAACGGATGCGTCCATGGTCTCACTGCGCTCCTGTGTCTGTGATGCCCATGTCTGCCTGTAATACCGAGCCACCTCTAATATCGCTATATTTGGATATGACAGATACCTGTACATCCATAGAGCTCAACATCTGAGTAGATACAGCCCACTGAATCAGAGCAGTGGGATGTGCATGTTTACTTCAAATTACATATGAAAAATTACATATTTGTTGCCTCCCTTAGTTTTGAAGCCTGTGCATCAACTTTGACTGGACCCATTCATCTTCAGCCATCAGTGCTAAGCTATGCTAAGCTAATGCTAAGGCTTGAACGTGCGATATGAGCCGTGGAGATGTACTTCTTGCCAGATCCAACACACAAATCAACCACTCCCTCGAATGTTTATGAATGAATGCAAGTTGTTGATTAAGAAGAAATCGATACAGTTTGTTCTGCTGGAAACAAACTGGAACCAGTTTGCGCTCGGATTGTAAACTTGGTCGATATGAAGCAACTACGTACGAACTGCAACTCCTCTTTCAACATCCCGCTATAAACAGCAATGTTGAAGAAGCGGTTCATGATCCCAGAGTCTTTTAAAAGCTCAAATTACGCCCATTACTGTGCTGAAAAAAAGCACAACATACTGTAAACCTGCTGGCGTTGGCGTTCGGGAAGTTTCAGTGAAATCAAAGTGAGTGTTTTAAGCTTTCTTAAAAATCCCTGTGCACTCATAATGGAGACCTCTTCTACTCATTTGAGATGCACCTTCCAGTGGCCTCATTTTTCACAGCACTCTAATAAGATAGGAGACAAAGTTAATCCACGGGCATCAGAGGAAAATGGAGTCACGACCGATATTTGGCCTTTTCTTACTCGGCTCGTTGGGTGGCGGAGGGAAAGTTTTTTTTTTTTTGATAATGTAAACAAATGTTAGTTTTATGTAATCCGTTTAATTTGTTTCCGGGCCGGTTCCCTCGGCCTTGAATCTGAACTCCTTGTTGTTGTTAAATGAAATCCCACAACCGAAGGCATTAGCAGCACCTGGAAGCGATTAGCATTCTGCAGCTGAGGCACAAACACTGAGGTGGAGCTCTGTGGAGGAGAGGACAGCGAGTGGGATTAGCACACACACACACACACACACACACACACACACACAGATTTGTATCCAAATCACATCATGTTTAGAATCCATCTTCTTCATATTCACCTTTGGTGATTAAGGCCGTGACAGCTTCTATATATCAATTGCTTTGCTCACACTTCCACTTGGAAGGAAGTCTGAGTTCTGTTTTGACTTCTACGGGGGCTCACATCCCACATGTCTAGTGTTGTCCTTTAAGAAAGGAATGAGAAACCAGAAGAGGGACATTTCTGCTTTGCTTTCCCTGACCTGACCTCATGGTGCCTAGAAGTAGAGACCATAGATCATTGTGTGTTGTGTTGATGGCAGCATTTTATCACTGGCAAGGTTTACACAAGATCCATTAGCTTCTAAACGCTTCTCCATCCATCCATCCATCCATCCACCCATCCATCCACCCATCCATCCATCCACCCATCCATCCATCTATCCATTATCCATAGAGCAAAGGCACAGAATACAACCTGGACAGGTTGGGCACTCACACTAATGCCCTGTTTCCACTACATGGTACCGGCTCGGCTCTACTCGACTCTACTCTGCCTTTTGTGCATTTCCATTACCTGGAATGTGTAACCCGGTACTGTTTTTCTCGTACCTGCTCGCCCTGACCATGCAATGACGCAATGAGAACCAGGTGGTGGAAGCGTGGCATTAGATCAGGCACGACGCCTCGACCACCGCTTCCTCTTTGTTTCTCATTTGTTTTTCACCCGTTTTGGAAATAATGACGACAGTGCAACGCGACACCTTGGTCGGCAGAGAAGGTCCTTTGTCGCCGAGCTCAATGGGGCAACTCACAATGAGCGTGTTAACCTGCAGCTCTCGGAGGCGGTACTGTTCTGTAATGGAAACGTGCTCGAGCCAAGTCGAGTCGAGCCGGTACCATGTAGGGGAAATGGGTCGTATGGGGCATTTGTAGAGTCTGCAGTTGAGCTTAATGTGCATGTTTTTGGACTGCTGTAAGAAACCATTTATGATATAATATTAATAGAAGAAAAGGAATAAAGACATTCTCTAAAAATGAGCCAGAACAGTATTCATGAAAAGTCGAATTCAATGTTTGTTTTCAGCTGTCGTTGACAATAATGTTGACATCTCTCATAGCTTTGATCTAGGTATGAATTGTTTCATTTGGTAAAAGTAAACAAAAAACAATGTATGTACCCTAACCCTGGCCTAGTATTTGCCAAAATTCCTTGTTTGTTTCGATTTAAAGGGGTTCCTCTACGTCACAACATAGAATAAAAACTGCGGTTCGAGATGATTTTTGCACTTGACTTCACGCCATGATTTTGGTGTGTGTTGTTACCCCCCCCCCCCCTTCCCCACACACACACACACACACACACACACACACACACACACACACACACATTTCTCACTCTGTCACAGCTCTTGCAGGTTTTGACGTGATGCAACACGTCGCATTTTCACCTTGACCACGGCAGCAGCCAGTATAGAGAGAGAGAGAGAGAGAGAGAGAGAGAGAGAGAGAGGGGAGAGAGAGAGAGAGAGCGAGCGAGCGAGCAAGCAGAGAGCAGCGTCCTGTGAGCCTCTGCTGCTGACTCATCTCAGCTCCCATCAGCCTCAGAGCTCTGTCTCGGGCAGGCGGCTCGCGCCTCCCTTTCACTCATAAAACGAGGCGCGAGCGCCGCCATGACCTTTCTGAGATGCCGTTTACGCAAAATACGACCACGTCTGTGGTGAGACGTGTTTTTCTGGGGGGGGTGGGGGGTGGAGGGGGGGCGCCTGTGCAGGGAAAGTGTTAACCTCAGTCCGTAATTTCTGGCCTCTCGTTTTCACCTCATCGGCGTCATTACTGCCCCTTCCAGAGCAATTAAAAGCATGAAATGTCAGGAACAAATTAGCTGGGTTTTTTCCATTGTTTTTTCTTTTCTTTTGCTTCGGTGTTTACTCATGAGAGGTAGAAGAGAGAAAGTGCTGTCAGAACACCTATTTCAGAGTGAAATCCCTTGTTTTCAGGATGAAATCCCCTCATGCATGGGTCCGTCCAGTGAATACTGTTGTTTTCAGTTTTACCATTGTTTTTCACTTGACCTCTTCTCTACATATTATTTCCTCCTCTCTCCACAAGCCCCTCCACACGTGTCTGAATCACAGAGATGACACAGTGCTTTTTTTTCAGCAGTGCCTCAGCAGATGCAAGACATTCCTCTTTTTTCCCCTCTTACTTTCACACCATGACATTTCCCACCGGCCTTTGTTTGTACTATCGTTTCTTCATTTCATTCGACCAGACGAAATCCGAACATGAGATCAGGTTTTCGTTTTGCGAGGTGGAAATATCAGGTCAGTCTTTCTGGCTTTCTGTTTCATCATTAGATATAGGCCAAAACAAAACACAATGACCTATTGTTTAACTCGTGTATGTGCAAAGTTTTTCAGAGGAACCTTCATTCGGCAGGGAAAGTTATGAGGTTACAAATGTGCAAAGGTCGATGGATAAAATGAAAAATTTCAATATGTTTGGGGGTTGAAAAAACACTCAGACTTGTTGAATAACAAGCATCTAAAAAACATCCTCACATTCATCCATAAACGATCTCCAAAAAAATGGGCAGTTCAGGACAAAGATGGACAATGATTTGTGTCCGATATCTGGAAAAAAGAGGTATGTGGATGTATCACCCCACTCTCCAAGTCAAGAAGCTCCACTGATTAGCGAGAAATGTGAAGTCACTTGATCGTTCATGTGAGTGGCAGGCGAGTCATCCAATCTGTGTGAAACCTTCTCGTGGTTGCTGGATAAACATACTGAGCAGAAACGGACCCAAATTGAACTTGATGAAACAACACCTGAGGCATTTCTGATGAAACCTTACACCACAGCTTCCATGTCTACCAGGGAACAAGGATAAATAGTCCCTTTGAACCATTATAGGTCAGACTTCACAAACCAAAACTGGAATTTTCCCTCTGTCGGACGAGTTAGAAGAGTTATCTCATCTTACACAACTGTGCAGTGACAAGGGTGAAGTGTGATTTGCAGATGACTTGGCATGATGGCCAAGACCTTTTAAGAGGTGAAAAGAGCTTTTAGTTTTAATGAAGTTGTCTGTGTGCATGAAACAAGGATCATAGGGCACCGCCACAGCGCAGGTTTTTTCCCATTTGTGTAGTTCCCCAACGATGGAAGGAGCTCTACTAGAGCAGCATCGTCCCTCTCCATCTTCAACTTATGAACTTGAACTCGTCTAGCATGGCTCATATTCCTCCTTCTCCTGCTGGTACTTCCTCGACTACACTCATATGTCTCTGTAAGGATGTAGAGCCGATACTTTGGTCTCTTGGATAAAAGCGTCTGCTTAAGCTCCAGGACACACTACAAAACTTTAGCAGTCCTCACAGATTTTGAACAGACTTCACACTTACGGGCAGACCCGGGATCACACTTTTATCGACGGCACCAACAAACCATGCGGAGAACACTTCGACTAACTCTCATGAGTTTGTGTATACAACAGACCAATGATTTAAACATGGAAAACAAACAACTCTGATTTGTCCTGAACCACAGTTTTAAAAACAGCTGGAATTCCGGAATTTCTGAAGGTACCTGAATGCACCTCTCTCTCTCTCTCTCTCTCTGTCTCTCTCTCTCTCTCTCTCTCTCTCTCTCTCTCTCTCTCTCTCTCTCTAAAAACGGGTCTTAACGTTTATTTACAACATTAAAACGAAAAACAGCATAAAAAGAGAGGCTGATTTTGGACAAGTGGTGTAATAAATGACTTAACCCTACATGTTTGTGGTGTCATGGTCGGTTTCCTCCAAGTAGCTGACTGGCTGCGTTGCCAAAGTATTGAATCACAACTCATTGCCATTGGCAGATACTCGAAATCAAATGACTCAGACCCGTGGACAAAATAATGTGAGGGACATCCTCAGATAGACATATATATATATACATATGAATATATAATGCTATACATGCTTGTTTTGATGTGCTACTGGCAACATGTGTGTGCAGTCAGGATGTTTAATCAGTTGGCTGTGAATGACTGAGGTTGCCCCTCACACATGGACACAGTTCAGCTGGTTGTGATGGCCGATTAGAGGCGACTTGTGACCCAGCTGTGAATCACCTTTGAAATCGGGCACATATCTTGTAAATCTCTGGTCGTGAGTTCAGGATCTGACATGTATCCCCTCCTCCCCCCCGTGCAGGAGCTCTGACCGAATGCTACGATGAACTGGGGAACCGCTACCAGCTGCCGGTCTACTGCCTGTCTCCTCCGGTCAACATGATCGAGGAGCGCTCCGAGGAGCTGGACGGCTCCGATCCGGACTCCGGGGCGGCGGACCCGTCCTCGGGCAGCGCCAGCGACCCCGCCTCAGGGGGAGAGTGCCAGCTGCGGCTCCGCCTCTCCACGGGCCGCGACCTGCGGCTGGCGGTGCGCTCCACGGACACGGTGGGCGTGATGAAGCGGCGGCTGCAGAGCCACGAGGGCGTCCCCGCCTCCACCCAGCGCTGGTTCTTCTCGGGCCGGCCGCTGACCGACAGGCTGCGCCTGGACCAGCTCAACATCTCCAGGGACTACGTGGTGCAGGTCATCCTCAGCCAGCCGCCGCAGCCGGAGCCGCCCGCCACGCCGGGACACACGCCTGAGGCGGCGGCGGGGGCGGCGGCAGGACTGGGGGCGGGGCCGGGGGCGGGGCCAGGGGCCGAGAGCGTGACCGCACTGATACAGGAGCCCACGCCGGTGGAGAATTAACTCAGCCGGGCAGGGGAAATGGTAATAAAAAGGAGGAGGATAACAAGGGAGAATAAAGATTCTGACTTTTCTCTGTTGATTTGCACTCAAGGGACTCTTGACTTGAGAGAGAGTAAAAGAGAGAGAGAGGGAGAGAGGGAGAAGGAGGGGGGGAGGGAGAAAAAAAAAAGACTCTTCTTTTTGGTTTTACACGTTGACATTTTTGACCTTTTTGAAGTCTTTTTAACTGTTCCTATGGAAACCAAACAACGAAAAGAGAACTGCGTCTGGCTCGGAGGGTTTTCTTAGCGCACGCCGGTGTCCGAGTGTGTCTGTGTTTCAGTTTCTGTTCAAAGTTCTGCTCTCCGACGCTGGCTCAGCAGAACGAGAAGCTACAGGGTCTCAGTACATAGTGTACATTTTCACCACGGGCGGTATTAGAAAGGAAGGAGGAGAATTTAAAAAAAAAACAACCTATAGTTTTACCAGTTTATGACAGACAGTTTTTTTCAGGCAATTACTCAGAATTATATGTGAATAAAAAAAAAAGAGAAAAAATGGAGAACACGTCTTTGTCGGTAATCCTAACGGCTGGAAGAAAGAGTTGGTATTTCCAGCTTGTGAACACAGACACGGTCCTCCTCCTGGAGCTGCCGCTGGACTTAGACGCTTTATTTCACTCTGCTTCACAGAACAATCAGAGCAATCATGTAATAAACATTTAGTAGTCTGCCTATGAGTGTGTGTGTGTGTGCGTGTGTGTGAAGTGTGCGTGCATGGATGTTCACATATCTTTAAGACACGACCACACAGATTAACGTGGCAAAATGACGGAACATCAGAAACACAGTTGCATAATATTTTGATTAAGAATAGAATGTTTTTAATTAAAATTGATCATTGTTTCTATCCCTCAGTCTCGGCCTCATCGTTTTGCTGTGGATTTTGTTTGTCTTTCCATCCGTCTCACCCGCCTTGTACTCATTAGTGCTGCAAGATGTCTGCTTGCCTTTCCATAGGGCAAAGGTCACACACACACATACACATACATGTCCCAGTCACTCTTACACTCACTTTAGAAGAATGTAGATTCTCAGATCTATGTTTTTGGACTGTGGAAGGAAACTGGGGGAAACCTGGAGGAAACCCACACGCACACAAGGAATATACAAACTCCACTCAGAGAGACCAGAGAGACCCAGATATGGAACTGCAACTTGCTCTCTGTAACCACTGATCCAGCGTGTGGCCCGGGTCTCTTCTTTCAATGTGTTTAGAGAGAGGAGAGACCTTACAATGCTGCGCTTTAATTTTCAATTCCTTCACTTGAAGCGAGTTGAGAGGCATATTCTCACATACACGAGCATGCACCATCCATTTATATATATGCCTTGAGGCGTTGCAGACACATGCATATTGTGCGACAATTGCAACAATTGCAATCAAGTTAAGTTTTAAGCGTTCAGAAATTAAGTCAAAATTCTCTGATCTCAATGGAGACAATGATTTTTTGCAGCTTTATGAGGTTGTTCAGTCTGTTTGCAGTAATTGGGATGCAGAGGCGTAGACTTGCGTGGTCGGAGTGGTCAGTACAGTCGCACTCGGAGACATTCTCACAGCCGGAGAGCCCAGAGAAAACCCACAAAGACGTGGGGAGGCCCCCCACCTAGGATTTCTACCAGTGACCTTCTGTGAGGTGACTGTGTTGTTCACTGATCCACCATGTCACCAAAACAAAAATAAATATCAAATAATTTCTACCTGCATACAGCATTCGGTGGTAAGGCAAATCGCGAGTTCAACTTGACTCAGCTCGTACTTGTAAAGCATACTTTCTGGGCAGGTACACATGGGTGAAATAATGAGAAACGATAAAATATGAACTGAGAGAGCAAGACTGCACAGCTCTCCTCACTATCTGCATGGTTGTGACAGACCAGTTCAACCTAACTCACGTTACATTCATACCTTTAGCCAAGAAACGGGATCAGCTGAAGATGTTAGCATTTGATAAACAGTGAGTATTTAAGCTCTCCCCATCACTAATTACACCCCTAAATATTGGTTCGATTACCTTATATAATAACTTCTATCCCTTTTCATGTGACGGTCTCTGTCATATTTACCCTGCTACACACATGACAAGAGCCAGCCTCTTCTTTCTGGTCCAATAAATAATAGATAAGTATAATAAATAAATAAATAAAGTTGAAAGTCTCTATGCTAAGCTAAGTGGAGCTAAATCAAGTTAAACTAAGCCACAGTGGCATCGAGCACAGATATTTACATTTCTTTAAAATCTTAACAGGCATATTGTGAATTAGCCTTAATATTGACTTTCCTTTCTCAGTTTTAGCTCTTTTACCACCTCTCCTACTGCATTTCTTCTCCATTCCTCACTTCAACTTCCTTCTCTAGAATTGCCTCATTCCAGCCAGACAAGACAGAAAATTCCTTCCATTAAAAAAAAAGGAAAGAAAAAAAACCCCGTCATGATGCAAAAGGCCACCTTAGACATGGTCTGTTCCCAGCTCCAGAGCCAACAGAACCTACTATGTCAGACTGCAACCACGAGTGAAATGAGGAAGGACGGCTCGCGCTAATAGACCACAGACAATGCTGCCTAAATGTTAAAGTTCTCAGTGGTTTGTATGAATGACAGCCTGAGGGGAAGTGGACACGAAATGCGGTCGTTGTGGCATTAACTGGCGTTTTTTTTTTGCATTTTTCTGGAAACACCTGCTCCAACGTCAAATAGGTCGGAGTGGTGACATCATCAATACTTGTCCGTCACAGACGCGCGCGCGCGCGCGCCCGTGTGTGTGTGTGGCGTGGAAGAGCCATACAGGTACAGTAGGAAGGAGGAAATTTAACAAGCGCATTCCCCCAAGGCAGCAACAATAGAAACACCAGGTATTTTTTTTTATCGGAAACCACAAAGCACACCCACACTTATCAACAGTCATCCATCACCCTGTTTTTCATTCACATTTAGCCGGGATGAATCACGTCTAACCATAACTCAGGCGGACATACTTAAAGGAAATTGTCCTTTTGCAATCCGCTGCCAGATATCAAGGATGATGAATAAAAATCCCCCCCCTCCATTCATTAATTTGTTTTTTCTACGCATTGAAAGTCTGATTATTATTTCATATCATTTGATATCACTCGCTCTATTCTCTGTTTTCACTCGCGTGGAGGTGTACTTTTGTTTTCACACTCTTGTTCCTCAGAAGTCTCATGACCATTTACCAGAGTACCTGTACAGCCGTCTGCACAAAACACTGGACCTTTTCCAGTTCCCTTTTCCACAGATTTCTGTCTCTGCTGCCTCTCCCTGCTTCCCTCCTAAGTCATCTCACAATTGGATACGACCAATACGTGAATTGTTCCTCTATTGCCAGCTTCCTCCTCAGATGATTAAAAAAAAGGACCGAAAGTTGCATGACGAATGGTTGAATAACCATAATTCATTATGCACATTCATTTTATTTTTTTTTCTATTGGTATCGCCACTTTCGTGACATCTCGTTCTCAGGTAATAACTCAGCCACGTACAGTGGCCACAAACACTCATATCGGCCGTAAGTTCCTCTTACTGGATTTTCTACTCTTCTGCTTCTGCCCTGTTATATACGACTGCAGCGTGGAGTAGATTCACACAACCTGAGGTGACGCTCAGATCACTCGCTCCTCTGCTCTCCTCCAACTCTGAAAGGTTTTGAGATCAAGTTATCAAGGTAAGTTCTGATTACCAACTCATTTTCTGTCTCTTCTTTCCCCTGCTGCATTTGAATCATTCGATATTTGATATCCGGTTATAAAAATGACAGAAAATGCATGTTTTTGTGAGTAATGATGATCCACAGTAAAGTCATGTAATATCATATAATGGTATAATCTTTTAATTATTCAGAAATGTAATGAAATTGTCTTTTTCTGCATTAAGAAATGAAAGATAGATGTAAAGGAGTATCAGTTCTGGGATGTTTTTTGTCACATTTTCAGGATATTATTTGAATCAAACATTTACATAACACATAATCATGAGAAACAACGATTATTTATCCCTCAATGAAGAAATTTCGATAGTTACCTGTACCCTTGTTAAATTATTTCCAACCCCAACTTTTCTTTTTTTATAGTAGAATGAAATTCCACTGTTGGACTTGCACAACACCTTCAAAATGAGCATTACTCCAAATTTACAATGAAATGTGGTGAAAGAAGTTTGAGATAGACTTCAGGGGGGTGAGGAAAGATAAGGAGGATTTTATTATCCTGTCATAAATCGCTGGATGTTTTCAAATCCATGTTAACAAAGATGATATATGGGGCAGTGGTAAAAGGCACAGGCATTCTCAGCTTTGTTTTAAGTGGACTGTTCATCACTTCTTTATAGGAGAAGGAGAGGATTTTCTTTAAAAAAAAAAAGGAAAAACTGATATTATTCTTTCTAATAAATCACGTTTTAGATTGTAGTAACTTTTCATAATGACTTTTCACTTTTTTTCACTTTTTTTTTTACACATTTAAGAGTCTCAGCCTGACATGATATTACTACATATCAACATATTGTCCTTTCTTCCAGATGCGTGCGCTGATCATCGCGGTCCTGTTCTCTGCCCTGTGCTGTCGACTCTCAGACGGCCAGGCCAACGTAGAGACTCTGATGGAGAACGGTTGGTAACTCCTCTGTACCCAGCTGAATATCCCTCCCTGTCTGCCCCTGTGATACCTGACTGAACTGGACTCTTGTGTGTCTTGCGTGTGATGGGACCAGTCCTGGTCCTGAGGGTTCCTGATGGCGTCAACTCCAGGGTGACCGTTCCTCTGACCTGCGGAGCGGCCTATCAAAACCAGCCCGTGGTTTGGAAGAAAAATGGTAAAACGGCTGTGTTCCTGTGATTGATATCACTTCCTCTACCGCTTGTGTGTGACACTGTTCGATATGATGAAGTAGTCACAATATGAGTAAACCTAAAAAGAGAACTCTACGACGACCCGTGTCCTTGTTCCAGGCGTGCTTCAGCCCGGTCTGGAGGGCAACCAGGTCAACGTTGTGGTGGAGGAGATGAATGGAGGAAACTTCACCTGTCACCTCGGCGCAGACGGAGAATACCTCAACCACACCGTGATCCTTATCCAGCTGGACCCAGACAACAGGACTGTCATCCTGCAAGAGAAATCCCCTGAAAGCGGTGAGATAAGAGGAAACGAGGGAAGATTTGCTGCCGGGGGAGGATAGAGAGGATAAATGTCGCTGAGGAGGAAAGAAAAACAGGGAGGGAAAAACGGGCAAAGTGTAAAGAGGAGATGAACGACAAAACACGTGTAACAAGAGAGCAGATAAAAGGGGGATCAGAGGTGGAGAAATGATGAGAAGAAACTGGCTGATTAAACGTGAGCAGAGAGCGCGCAGACAGCGTGGTAAATCGGTGGCGTTGCTTTGATGTTTGCGCTGTAGCAGAAACAAGCTCTCGTGACTTCCTGTCAGTCCCATCTTCATCATCGATACCGTTAACGATCCAGGCTTGTTGTTGTTAGATCCCCAAAGCCTCCGCTGCCTGTATAAATAGACCCTTCTCTTGTGCTTAAACTGAAGAAATAACATTTCTTCTAAACTGATTTGTTTTTTCCCACTTGATGTGAGGGAATAAAACGTCAAGACGGAGGGAAGGAGCTCCTCACCTTTATTGAGATCGATCTTCCGGTGATTCAATCTGAACCGAGAGTGCTCTTAAATTAAAACAAGCGAGGGGATAAGTCCCTGGAGACGGTTCTAACCCCCAAACACAGACACAGTCTCACTCTGTGCCTGCTCCTCCAGGTCACATCCACTGCTCCGCCCCCAACTACAGCGGCGCCTTCCACTGCACCTGGGCCAGGACAGCTCACCGCTCCAACGCCGCCGTGCTCCTGGTGAAGGCCGAGCGGTGAGTAGGAGTTTAGTTTAGGAGTTCAGTTTCCCCAGATCCTCTCTGTACCGACCCGTTCGTCTCGTCCCGTCTGGTCTCGTCCAGTAATCTGGAGAAGATCCCCTGTGAGCTGGATGCCGACGGCTCCGGGGTGCGCTGCCAGGACGCCAAGTGCTCGTACATGGAGGAGCAGCACCGCATCATCCTCACCGTCTACATCTACAGCAGGTCCCGCCTGGAGGCCTACACCAGGGCTTTCTACATGAGAGAAATCGGTGAGACTCCTGACTAATCATACTATTAACGTCAGGAAAGTTTGAGTGTCAGGATCTTCCTCCGTTCATCCGACCTGGACTGAAAATCCTGCCACATCCTCCCATCTTCACTGTCATTCCTCTTCTTTCCTAAACCCTCTCCTCTCCATGTAGTGAGGCCGGACAAGCTCCTGAACCTGCAGAGCAGCAATGGGAAGCTGTTCTCCTGGAGCCCCCCCGAGTCCTGGGAGAAGCCGTGCAGCTTCTTCACTCTGCAGTACGAGGTCAAGGTGGTGCCACACGGACAGACGTGTCACAGCACAGAACCCATCATGGTAAGCGTGTTAAAAAGTACGGGAACATTTAGGAATGTGGCATGTACCAGACTCCACTCACCCCCAGGACAGTTTGATCTACCTTGAAGGTACACAAGTGAGCTAAGGTCTAACTAGGAGGCAGCAATTTGGTGACTTTTCTAGTAAAATGTCAGTGAATGCGGTCCTAGTTCATCCTCAGGATATGATTCCTCCTCTGATTATGGCTTACAGTGTAAAGCATATAAGGCTGGATGTGTGCATGCTTTATGCATGTAGTCGCTCAGCTCGGAAACAAATCCCCAGGCCCAAAAAAGGGAATTATGGGGGCTTGTAAAAGAGCATCAAGGGCATTTCCTATCAAATCAGTGCTGTATAGCTTCTACCCACATTCATGTGAGTGGCAGATGAGACAAGCCAATCAGAGTAAAGTCCATATGTGGTGAAACAGATCTGCATAGAAACAGTATTCAATAACAATATTCCAGAGCTGTATGAGCAGCTGTGAGGTGAAGGATGAACACTCGGTCCAGCTCCATCCCAGGTCACCTCTGACCTCTTGGCATCTCTTCCTGTGCAGAACAGCACCACTGAGAGAAACGAGCTGGAGATCGGCGTGCGAGCCAAGAAGTTTGTGTTCTGCGTGCGGGCTCAGGACAAGCACACCAGCGGGCCCTTCAGCCACTGGAGCCACTGCACGTGAGTATCCGCCGGCCAGCGCGCCTCCACGGCTCCTTGTGACGGTCACGTCGCGACACCGACACTGATCTGATTCACTCTGACTCACGCCTCCAGAGTGAACAAACAGGACGTGAGCTGTTGACTCCTTCCACCGGAGCTGCAGACGCCACGGGAGGAAGAGGACCAGGATTTACAAAAAAAAAAAAAAAAAAGTGAAAGTGAATGTATGCCTGTACAGTATTTATTAACTTACTACATGTGTCTCTTTCAAACTGCGGTATGTTGAAGCAACAGCATACTTTGCATCTCTGAATTATTGCCTCTGTATTTTGATATTATTTCTTAATAAATTAAACTTTCGTTCTTTCTGGCACTTTTGGAATTGCGATGACTCATTATTTAAAAAAAAAAATTAAAAAATGCATGAATGAATGAACAATTGAGGGGATTTAGGTACAAAAAAAAAGGTTTATTGTCATATTTACAGTCAGGTTGTCAGGGATGTAATGAGGAAAAGACACAAAGGCAGATCTCAAAACAAGAAGATGGGAAAACACCTTCCCCCGACACTTCCCCTTGTCTATCCAAAACATAACATAAACGTCGACAATAAGTGCAAACACATTTATTTCACTAATGAAAAAAAGCTACCAAAATGTTTTTTTTTTTGCTGTCAGTTTCTTCTTCTTCTTCGTCTTCTTCTTGGTCTTCTTTGTTCTTTAACATTTGGATTTTCACCAAAATAGTTCAGCCTTGGCTCGTAAAGAAAACGGTTTGAATTGATAACACAAACTGCATGGATGTGTCTGTCCAGTGATCCGAACACGCCCATCCCTCCATCCGCTATTACCGTTTCCCCTCCATGTAACTTGCATGATAAAAACCGACATAGGCGGATACTCCACTTCTTCACCGTTCCTATGGGAAAACTCATGTAAACTCAACCCATTTGGACTGTGGTGGATATAAAGGATCCACTGTTTTTTTTTTGTCGTTTTGTTTCAGGTACTCTTCACCTGCGGTTTCAAATAAAAAGATGCGCTTTAGACACCTGACTGAAGTAGGTAAGTACGTAGAGGAGTACGGGCCTGTGGCCAGCAGCCTCAAACCTATGAGTAGCTCGTTTAACTCGCACAGATGAGGTTCACAATTACCACACCGGCAGGTAGTAACTGCTGTTATTCCTTTACAAAAAACAAAGAAACAAACAAAAAAACAAAACAGCATTTGAAATAAAACTATGCGAGATTCAGGGAGAGACAGAGAACATGCAGTTATAGAAACAGTGAAGCCCACATCAGTCCCCAACGTAGATCGAGGATTCATGTAGGATTTGTGGTGAGGTTGGAAATTAAGGATTTCTAATTGTGTGTGTGTGTGTGTGTGTGTGTGTGTGTGTGTGTGTGTTTGCGTGGGAACCAGGTGATGAAATGGAAGCTTCCAGTCGAAGTCTTTGTCATGGATGTTGCTCGTCTTTAATGGTGCTGCCTCTTGGAAAGGTACCTACACACCAACAAACAAACAAAAGGATGCATAAGGACATCATTGAGGGGAACTTATCTTATTTATTCCTGTTTTTTAAGGGAGCTCTGACGGGTGATAGCGCGTGTTCACCTCTCCCAGTGTTTGTGGTTGAGTCCACTGAAGTCCTCCAGCTTTGCGATTTCTTTCAGGTACTGGGCGAGTTTGAAGAGCTCCCTGTCCTTCTCCCTATTGAGATGGGCCTTCATGAAGGGTCGGATCTGGCAAGGGCACGAGTAAACACACACCCGCACCATTAGGTTTCAGATAAACTATCAGCAAATCACATCAAAGCTTTCTAAACACAAAAGGCAGGGACTACCGGCGATGAGCACAGGAGTTAGTGTCAAAAAGTAAGATATATAAAATCAAAAGCCTAACAAAAATAAAAGATGTGAGATGATAAAAGATGTAAATACATCGATGCAAGTGCAAAAAAAAACACAAACTAGAATTGCATAAAATGGGAAATGCCATATTAGGTGACAGGTCCTGAGTGAGCTTTCAAAAGGAGGATGCGATCCACACAATCGCCAAGGACGGTGGTTAAGATCATGAGGGTGCCAACCTTCAGCCCGTTCTGCGGGTTCATGAGGAAGTTTCTTCCGATGTCATCAAACATGATGGTGTTCTTCCTGTTGTAAAATTCTCCGTACTTCCCCCATATCACGCCGAGGGGCTTCACCTGCACACATTACCAACAAACCAGCCTCAGCCCAATGTTTGCAGCTCTGCTCTCAGCAGCACTGCTAAAACAGAAATGAGTAAAAACAAAAAAAAAAACAGGATGCAACCACTGACTTCTGAACTGTGACATGCTCTACACGGTAGCCCAGAGTCGCATTGTGGTGATTGTATCAACGTCCCTCACACATCCTCATGCTGTTATTCTATTACTTAAGAATAATCCATGAACCACAGTGTAGATACATATAGACAAAAAGACCCCGGGATACAGTGTGTGTGTGTGTGTGTGTGTGTGTGTGTGTGTGTGTACAAACCTCCACCACCCCTCTCTTAGGCGTGTGTACGGTGATCATAGCAGCACTGTCCAGCATGAACGTTATCTTGTAGTTGGGGTTGTCTGTCACTCCCAGCTCCTACATAAACACACACACACACATAGACGTGCACAGGGTGCAGTAGCCTTAGCTAGGCTGCCACCTTTTGGCAAGACGGTGGAACAGTGCAGCAGCGGCGGCAACAATTCAGTTTTTTTGCAGACGGTGCAAATACAAACAATGAGTGAGTGGATTACTTACTTTCATTTTCGCATCAATCCATTTCATGCTTGTTGCAGCTAAAGAGAAAAACGTGTGAAACATTTATTCCACACACAGACTGCCGGGTACCAACATGCACAGGAGCAATATGAACCCGAGGGGGATGACGCGGTGCCTTGGCGGTTAGCACTGTCACCTCCCAGCAAGACGGAGCCGGGTTCGACAGCCTTTATGCATTTGCAACTTCTTCCTATGTCTGCGTAAGTGTTTCCCCCCATTCTGAAAACATGCATGTTTAGATGGACTGAAGACTCTAAATTACACCCAGTGTGAGTGTGACAACGAATGTCGACACAATGAATATGAATGTGTCTGTGTCTGTGTTTGACCTGACTTCGCTCTATTACCCCTGCAACACCAGTAAAATATAAAGCCAGAAAGGATGGATGGAAAATTATAGCAGTGACCTGGTGACACTGAGCTGCCTAATTAAAGTACTCGTATGGTAAATTTTGCATTTCAAAGAACCGCAATCCTAAATATTTTAACAGCTGCCTTTCGCCTACACTCGCACTGGTCAAACTGCATGCAATCTAGAGAAGAGGAGAGGAGAGCAGGAAATAGACATACACCAGATGACGATGTCATAGTCCTCGTAGGCCGACGTCAGGAACTCGTGGAGGTATGGTCTCATCAACTCTTGACCCGTTTCTGCACACGACTTGTGATCTAAACCACACAGAGAGCCATCAGTGGGTCATCGCAGTCTTCTCCTCTACCGTGTCCCAGCTTTGACAGTCATGTCTGCAACTCACCAAACAGTGTGTAGTCCACATCCAGCACCAGCAGCCTCTTCCCTTCTCTGGGAGGGTTCAGCTCCTCCACCTTGTAATCTTTCACTCTGCGGGCAATTTTAGCCAGGTTCTCCTCTCTGGAGAAACAGAGCGGCATTGCTTTTTCTCGTACCCAGACACGGACGGCTTTCCTCACACTTTCCAATGTCACCTTGTGTCTGTACATAAATAAAAGCCACCTGAGAGTATCTGACCTGTTCTCTACCTCGATGACCTCCTCCTCGATGTCAAAATCATTGACCACGTCATCGTTCTCTGGGGGAGGGGCTAAAACCTCCTCCTTCAAGAAAAACAGAATAGCATTTTACAGTCAGTACTATTACTTGCCTTAAGTTAGTGTTGATTAAATAGACATTTCACTTAAGTGCAATCAATCTGTTAATCAGGACAGTCAGTCAAAGGTGCAATTCTTCTGTGCACTGTTGCAAGCACATTTTACGCATCTTTTTCATTTTGCATATTTCTATCACATTTTCCAATTTTCACTTCTTGATTTCGTCATGTATCATAAACTTTCCATTTAATTACACTGTTAATCACACAGGAGCGGCTGTAATAAACAACACTTTCCCTCCAGGGATCAATTAGGTATTCTGATGAAAGCTCCGGGGTCAGTTCACTCCTCTTCCACTTCGTCACTTACCAGGCTCTCCTCTCTTGTACCCATCATCATGATCTTAGTGTTAGGCTTCAGCTTCAGAGAGCCAAGCTTCACCTCGTCCTCTGCAGGTTTACCTGGAAGAACAGATTAAAAATATATAGCTAATTTACCCAGAAATGAATGCATGTGTACAAAAAAAATCTGACAAATATGAATGTGGATAAGCATAAAAGTCTTCTGTCTCGTTCAATCCCAGCCTAGATGTCAAAGTATCATTAGACAAGAGACTGAACTCCATACTGCCCCATACTATCATATCATGAATGTGTGAATGTGTCTGAATGGTTAAATCAACTGGTCAGATACCATTTGATATTAGTTACAACAGTTCAGGTGCAAGACATTTAGGATTAGTGATGCCATCTCACCTTTGACCTTGAGTCCCAGCAGTTTCTGTCTCTCAGGCAGAACCCCAGTCAGAGTCTTGATAGACTGTTTCAGGTCCATCACTGTGTCCTCTTCAGACAGAGAACTGATGGAGTACTCCTGACCTCCCCACTTTATGATCACTGACACTGACATGGTACACACAGGCTCTTCACGCATACACACTCATTCACACACACATGGAAACACACACACTCCAGTAGCAGCAACAGTAGCAGACACACAAAATCACCTTGCAAAAGAAAGGGACAAACAGGAGATGTGTTAGGGTGTCACATGGTGACTAGTTGTAGCTTGAGCAAAACAGAAAACGGCTAATAATGAAATACAGAGAGCACAACGGAACATTCCTAGCGCTGGACAAACAGTGTTTTGGCTTGGTTATTCAACACATGTCGGTCAAATGCCACCTAATCAGAGAAGACACTGAGAGTCCATGATGTTGATATTTTTAGCATGAGACGGCTAACAGTGACTAGCAACAATGTAAACACGGCGAGAAGCCGCAGCTAACTACTTAGCAATGGCCCGCTAGGATGCACAGGTTGTGTGTCGATACCTGGCAGAGCGAGCTCGCATGTGGTGATTGGCGAACAGTCAAATGTTCCCGAAAAGTTGATTGAATGAATGAAGTTTGCCGTTCTGGTTTGTTCTTCCTGGTGTCCCGACTCCTGCCGGTAGTGACGTCAGAGGGAGGAGGGCAATAAAAGGGCTTCGTTGCTATGGTGACCACATCTCAGTGGATTAGCATAAAACCGTTAGGCGTTAGCTCCTGGGTAGAGAAGAAAGGAAGAAGAAAAGAAATGAAAGAAAGTAAAAGAAAAGATGAGATGTGAAAACAGAAGGGAACGAAATAAAAAGAAAGAGAACAGAAAAAAGAAAAGATGAGAAAAGAAAACAAAAAGTAAAACGAAAGTCTTTGGGTAGTCATGAAGACTAAAAATTTGTTATATAAGGACAAGCACATTTAATGTTCACCATTTGAATGACCTGGTTAAAAGCATATTTTGATCCAAGAAGCTCTTAGTTGTGTCAGCTGGACTCATAGATTCCAGATGGCCAGTACTGTGAAGACTGCTCTGAAATGAACATAAATGAAACCAAACAACCACTCTACAAGCACAAGTTCCAGTACAGGGGAGATAATTTTTCAGGTCTGAATTCAGCTACATATTCATCTGAACGACACACGACATTCCTTTGAACAACATAGAGGAGTAAAAGGAAGGAAGTATCTCTGTCAAGGTAGATAAACCACCACTGAACAGGGGACTTTGGCAGAGGGAAACGTATCGTCGTATATTCCTCAATGGAGACAAGCAAAGGAAGTCCTTAATAGCAGACCCTAAAAGCTCTTAACAACAACCGGGTACTCAGAACTGCTAGGAGCTAACAACTCCACAAAGGTTAAATCCTGAGTTTATCCACCATCCACATCAGGATTGCAAGAGACTCTGGGATGAAAAGAGAAATGGCCTCATGAATGCACTACTAATCTGCTATAGCCTAAACATAAATATATCAACAATTTGTAGGATGTGTGTTTTTTCATCCATCCATCCATTGATGAATCTCAATAATCCTTCAATATATCCAGCTGAGGAGCTCAGACATTCAGGAGGGGCAGGAGGGTCTCCTTGATGGAGGTGGCTGGGAACCGCAGTGAGTAGGCTTCCCTGCTGAAACTGTTTGTGACCTGGGCCCAGAAAAAGAGGTTGAAGGTAATAGAAGACACATTACAGTAGATTTCAAGATTCAATTCAACAATGTCATCTCAAACCACTTCACATCAGAACTGGTCTGCACCAAACTCTTTATAACACATAGATAAACAAACAAACAGAGTGTATCAAATCTTTATAGGCCAGTATGTATCTATTCTGCCATTTTTCACATCAAGTCATATATTTGCACACCATTAGTAAGAAATGCACACATATTTTCATATTGTCGATTGAATTTTTATTTTAAATTGTGCTTTTTTAACTTGCCTTGACAGATTTTAAGTGCCTTTATTTATGTGTTATGTTTACTTATTGGCCAGTATTCAGTAGAGATTATCCTGTTGAAACTACCTACTTTAGACTTAATGATCGAGGTGAAAGAGTAGGAAAGTAACGAATAGGGATCATTTTTTCCAGGTTTTGGTCTAACAAGTGCAGAGCCGTAAGCTTTAATGGGACACTGTACTGCGCATGCGTAATACATCCTCCTCGGTACTTTGGGAAATGGCTGCGAGGTGAGATGAGCGGATCGGCCGCATCCTCTGACTGTGCTGCTCGTCCGCCGAGGGGACCGTTAACTCGGGCTGCGCCGAGTTAAAATGGTCGATATCCGACCCGAGAAGCACCCCGAAACACTTGTACATATTGCGACCATCGTCCTTCAAATGTAAGTTTTCTTGCCCCTTTTCTTTTCCCTCTCGGTACAGTCTTGGCTGGGAGCCACAGCCAAGCTCGGGATGTCTGCTAACTAGGCTACACTTGGACTTAGTAGCTAAAAGAAGGGGGTGCGAACATTTTGTGCTCGTCTGTAAATTGGTGTTTAACGAACTCGTCCCGCTATTATTGGACCGTGTGTGGCATATGGCAGCGCTACAGCCAGCCTGCCTTCTGTGTTATTTCCTGCTGTGTTTTAATGGATTGTTGACAGCGATGCTAACAGCTAAGCTAGCTCGGATTCCTGCTCGATGCAGCCCATCATCTCCTCCGCACGCTGCGCGTACATTCACACGGCATCGTGTTGACATATCGCGTTCGCAGAAAGCTGGAAACATCTTCTGGTGTGCTCATTTTGTGTCGTATGCCAAAGTGTTGCAGTATCGGCGTTGCAGCTGAGAGGCTTTTTTCTCTCCCTCCCTCTCTCTCTCTCGCTCTCTCTCTCTCTCTCTTCCCGTCGAGACGAGCCGGGGTTACTAGAGTTCATGGCGTAACACAATCGATGCAGCACTCACTCATCCACACCGTCTGGTGTGTTTTTAGTTTGACAAGTAATGCTTTAAACGCGTCCATTTAGCCCGAGTCTGACCACGCCGTGCCGTGTAGCTGTTGGTGGATTACGACTGATAAAAATACAGTGCTAGACGACTGTGTTATATAAGATATTCAGTGAAGTGATCTCTCTCTCTCTCTCTGACTCTCTCTCTCTCTCTGTGGCCGGTGGTGGATTCAGTTATGTAAGTTATCAAGATCTCTATTCCTGCAACCAGGGATTGTTATTATTAAGGTATTGAAGCTGTATTGGCAACTTTGACTCGGTCTCTCTCAAAGGGAGAGGCTCGTCGTTAAAACGGTGTGTCCATCGTTCCTGGGAAAACTCTTGTTTTTGTTTTTGCAGATGATGCCTGTGATTCATTCATTGTAAACAAACCAACTCTTTAACTCTGAGCCCAGAACAAAAATGAAAAGTATGCTTTTTGAAAATCAGTAACCAAACCGGCTAGTGATAAACAGGTGTGTCAGGCAAACATAATGGAGAATAAATAATGCTGGAAGTCACACATTATATTGACTAAAAGCCATGTCCCTCTGTATGTGGCCGCATTGCGGCTGAGTGGTTAGTGTTGGTGGTTTTTACTGCTCCTTTTATCCTATGCGTGCATAACTTACTGTGTGGAAATGTTGGGGAAATACCTACAAAACAAACACTAATCCAGTCTTCATCCCTCAAAAGAAAGGGTTCATTAGAGTTGAAAAAAAGAAAAACACTTGCAGAGAAACAACAAACCAACTCTCTTAAATGAAAAGCACTAAAATCTCCAGTTCAAAACCTGGAGGGAAACCTGTATTTTCAACAGTTACTGAGATGATATGCGAAATATTACCATAACAGTCCACGGAGTCGCTTTATGGAATAATAATAACTTTCTAAAATGTCTAAATAAGCATGATTCATTCATTCATAGAAGCGCCATACAAACTCATCTAAAACATCTAAGCATAGTTTCCATCTGCATCCAATCTAGAGTGAGATCTCCCACACCAACAGGAATGATATGTGATGATACACAGTCTGTACCTCACAGGTGTGTAAACAAGACTGATGCAGCTTTTCTATATATTTTTTTTTTGGAGAGGGAGGGGGTCATAGTGTTGGGGGAACAAAACTAGGTGCATAGCTTTGTGTCCGTGGGACTGTGAATTAACGACAGGCTCCGGTGCTGCTAGTCTAGACCCTGGCCAGAGCCTATTGATCTGTAAAAGGTCCTCAGACAGCAGTTTAACACAGCGACTGCAGCATTATCGCTTTCTTATCCCGAAAGCAACAATAGACTCTACACATGGCCGTGGGCAGGAACTGTCAATCACCCTGAGAAGTTTTCCCACTATAAAACAGAGTGATTAGATTACCGCCCCCGCCCCGCTCCACAGCTTTCACTAGCCTCAAGATTGAATCAATCACATTTATCGATTAGTTATTCTGAACCCAAGACGTGGAGCAGTTTTGATTCAGTGGCGTTTTGAATTGATTGATGGGAAACTTTGTGCTGCAGCAGCAGCAGCAACTGGGATATGAAATAATTCAGAGGGGGACGTGGAGATTTAATTGAAATGCAGGCCGCAGTGTAAAAGCAAGCGGTGCGGTATCTGTTAAATTTTACTAAACATGGATGTACAAGCGTGCAAAGTTATCCCAGCTTCAGATAATGAATTTCCTTGTGCTAAAAGTAAAGGTAAATAGAATTATGACAGCCAGTTAACAACACAGCCTCTCATTTTGTTGTCGTATTGACATTGCAACTTAATGACTTTACCAGAACATCGGCATAGCAGAACAGTGTAAAGTCACATAAAAACAGAAAAACATGGATCTGTGCTATGGAGGTGAGGTGAACAGTGTTGAACGAGGCTTGAGGATTAAAAGGGAATAAGGCGTCCAGTGTACAAACAGTACATTGTTTGTTTCACGTTTTCAGAGGTCAGCCCTTTTATGGTGGTAGGTTTTTAAAAAGAAGAAGAAGAAGAAGCATAAACATGAATAAGCAGACTTCCATTTTTGCGTGGGTGCCTAATTTGTCTCGCCTGACATCAAGCTGCACCTGCATAAAACCGCCTGATCGTGGTTGCACGCAGTTATCCCTCACAGTGTCTTGTCTTTGGAAGCACTCCTAACAAAAGCCTGTATTTCCTCTCAGTGTACTCGAGTGTATGTTGAGCACGGGCTGGTTATTCATCCAAATCGTAGTGGTAGACGATGAGTTTTGACACATCTGGAACATCCCTCCCCGGTCAGAATGAGAGAACTTCATTTAGTGGTTTGTTGCAGTTATTTTTTCAAGGGTATAAAGTAAGAAAAGTATGCAGAGTTATTGCACCAAGTTGAGTCAAAGTATCATATTATTGTACCTGTAAATGTCAGGATTGAGACACCAGCTAAAAGTTGAGGTGTACCTGTCCTGTGGTTCAGTCTGTTAGAAATAATCCAGTCACAGACGCGTCTGTCCCACACTGACTCAGTGCTCCAGTTGTGTCCGCCGTGTGCTTATTAAACACGTATCAAGTTCTCTTTAAACTTTTCCACCCGCCAGCCGTCCCTGCGAATATGAAAAGCCTCGTTAAACGTCACGCACATTAATTGTTATAAGGTTGGAAGTGTACCACCCACCTGCCAAATGTGGGGAAAACGCTGGCCGTTGCCGGGCAGTTTATCAATACTGCCAGCTGCAATAAACTTTTATGAACTTTAGTGAAAATGGATCGGGCTCGATAGTAGACGTAACCTGTGAATGAAAATCTGCCGAGTGCGAGAATTTATTTGTTTTTTTGCTTAATCTGCCTCTACCTCCATGTGACCCCCCACCCCCCCACTCCCACACCCCCACCCCCACCTTCACTCTATCCCAGCTGCGTGTTGGCTTTCATCTTTTTCCCCTAATTATTGCCTTCATCCTGTGAAACGGCTTTCCATTTCCCCTGCGCCTGATTAAAATTCCATCTCTCTTTTTCCATCTCTCTCTCTCTCTCTCCCTCCACCCACCCCCCACCCTCGCCCCCTGCAGCGCGCCCACCGTTAACATCCCGTCTTAGTGGTCAGTTCTGCCTGCCGATCAGAGGTCAAACGCTGAGGCCATGGCAGTGAAGGACCGCGTGGAGGCGGTGCTCAACGTGGGTCTGCGGGTCCCCAGCATCATGCTGCTGGACGTCCTGTACCGCTGGGACGTCAGCTCCTTCTTCCAGAAGATCCAGCGCTCCAGCCTCTCCAACAACCCCCTCTTCCAGTACAAGTACCTGGCCCTCTACCTGCACTACGTAGGTCAGTACTGGTGGATCACACACACACACACACACACACACACACACACACACACACACACACACACACACACACACACACACAGTCTGCTGGTTCGTACCCTATCGCTATTGGGTGAATGCATGGGATGCACCCAGTACAGGTCGCCAGTTTATGCACTGTTTACACACTGTTTTTGCTGGGATCTGACAAAATGACACAATGTGAGGATAACTTTTCACACAACTTAGACTAAAAAAAGTGAACAGATGTGTAATGGAATGGTGATTTTTGCATCCAGGATCCTCCTCAACATCCCAACAAAAAGTCCAGCATCTTTGAGGTTTTTTTTTTAATATATTTTGGTCTAGTGTGGCGTCACTTACAACACAGACTTTGACGCTGAGAGATGAATGAGTGCTCTGAGACAGAGGGAGAGATGCAGAGAGATGATTGACGGTTTCTCGTCATGCCTCCACAACGCTCTGTCAACCTGTCCAGAGTCGTGATCGATGATGACCAAGACACGGCAAGAATTTAAGCCGCTGTGATTGTTTTGATCTGGCCATCATGGGAAACCTAAAAAAAAACAAAACTCTGTAGTCTGATCCTGGCATTACTCTCACACTTGGGAGAAAGCTAGAGAGAAAACTTGGAGAAAACTGAGGTGAAAGCACTGTCCATTCACACAATGTTGCCCAACCTTTAAGACAACGAGAAAATCTACTCTATTGTCGTGTGCTGTCCACTCTACATGTGACTTTTTGATGCTTTAATATGGGCTACAGAGTGGTTAGCATGGTCGCCTCACACCGAGAAGAACATGGGTTAGATTCCAAGCTCCACTGAGGGTTTTAGTCTCTAGTTTCCTCCCACAGTCCCAAAACATGCGTGTTCAGGCCTCTGCCCTTCACCGTCAGAGTGAGTGGAGTGTGTGTGTGTGTCTCCTGTACTGGACTGGAGACCTGGTGTATTCCCTGCACCTGAGCTCCAGCAGATCCCTGTTAAACAGGTACGATAACAGACATGCAGCCAGTCAAACACGCGTGCACAGAGGCGTGTTTGCATGTCAGTCAGGTATCGCTCACACCTGCACTCGCTCGTTTTGACTGGGCAAACAGCTGAACAACTGCGCGTCTCTTTCCAGCTTTTATCAGCCGACTGAAATCACTCGTCCGGCCGCATTTGCATACACTTTATTACTTTTTACTTTCCGCTCAGCGGTTTGGAAAGGGTCGTTCACGATGCAAAGCGGCGAGGTCATTTCAGAACGTTTGGTTTTTGCGGGGGAAACGTTTGATACGGGGAATGAGTCGAGGTCCAAACCGCCTGGTTTGAACCCAACGGTGAAACAACACAGACGGATCCTGTCTGAGAGCAGTTTTTTTTTCCCTCTGGCGTTGTGGTTTTGTCCCAGCGCTGGCATTTCTGGCAGCGTGAGTCAGCAGTGGCAGTCAAGAGTTTATGTGAGACCAGTGTCAGGAGGGACAGTAGCGCCCTATCGACAGAAAAATAACAAGCAGAGAGGCTTTCTGGGGCCGTCGTCCCTCACCCGGGGACTTCGTCCTCAGCCACACGAGGACGGGGAAGGAGGAGAGGCTGCTGTGAGCCCGGCCTCGTGTGTGTTGTGGGTTTGGGTCGTACAGTTACCAGAACCTGATCTCTCACTGGCTTCCCTCCAACCTGCAGGGAACAGACGTAGATTTCTAAAATAACTCAAATAGTTGGTCCAGGCCCAGGCTATAGTCACTGTCGGGAGAATGCGATTCGCTAGATAGGTATAAAGCTAATAGATGGATAGATAGATGGATGGATAGATAGACACACCCTGGAAAACCTGGAAGTTTAGAGTCCAATTTTCCCGTTATGGAAAATGCATGAAAAATGAGAGGTGAAATGAGGTCATTTCTCTTCTCTTGGCTTATTCTCCCCCTGTGAGTAAACACAGGCCCTTTTTAAAAGGTTTGCACTTGTAAAGTATGTACATTTGTCTTGATTTGTACACATTAGAGTTCATATTATTGTTAGGTTGTTGCCATTGGCTTTACATCTTTTTAAATCTGATTTCTGGGGGCACAAGAGAGGAATGAACATGAAAGAAATCTGGGTAAATGTGCAAAATAAAAAACTGTAGAAACTGTAGAAACACTAGCTAGCACCTTAAAATGTCTTGGAAAGTATTGGAAGATGGAAAAATGAGAACGGAGAAGGAACCCTGATTGATTTGTTCAAATTTCTCAGTGTTAAAGGAGCTTTTCTACAGCTTCCCGTGGCTATATTGATAAATCAGTGATAACCCTGCTATTGTTATTGATCGGGAAATGTGGCTCGTACGTCTCTTAATAACTGGACTAGAGTCTGAAGCTGTATCAGGACAGCTCGTATCTTTAATAAGACGTGGTCCGAGTGAAAACTTGACTTTGTGTGGTCACGTATTCATGCTCATGATCAACAAGCTGCTAAACACCTGACAGCAGAGGTGAAGATGAAGGGTCACACCGACTCCCTGGAACTTTGAATGGGCCATCATGAGGAATCCTGTCATACCCGATGTCGATTTACGTATTTGACAAGTGTATTTTTAGTCCCTCTGGAGCTGCCGTTGATACAACCTTCGAACAAGTGTCATTCACTTAACACGAGCTCCCTCTCAGCTTTGGGGGGGGGGTTGAGGAGAGGAGACCAGCCGGGACGTGTCGGAGCTGAGTGACAGTAGCAGAAACCAGCAGGAAGTCACGTTGAGCAGAGCAGAGTCGAAAAGCTCTCTAACATATCTGCGTCTGTGGCCGAGCGCTTCCAGAACTTGGCTGCGGTTCGGCCTGTGAGCCAACAGGCTTGGTATGTGCTGATGATGAGCGCTGTGGGTGGACAGACGGAATAAAGAGAGAGGGAGAGAGAGAGGGAGAGGTAATAAAAGGAGAGAACGTAGCTGTTGCTATGCTGTGAAGAGGGAGTTTTGTTTCTGGTTTCTATTCGGCAGTGGACTGTACAATAAGCCTATTGGCAACAGAGACTGATTGACTGTCAAAAATAGCTCCCGGCAATTACATAAGAAACATCTGTCGCACACATACACAAACACAGTATGGTCTAGACGTCCTCTTCCTCTTTTTTATAATGCAGCCAGAGTCATGTAGTGTGTGTGTGTGTCGCAGGTTACATCCTCAGCCTGGTGCTCCTCACTCTGCCTCGGCAGCACCTGGTTAAACTCTACCTGTACGTGCTCACAGCCCTGCTGCTGTTCGCTGGTCACCAAGTCTCAAGGTACGCACACACACACACACACACGCACACACACACACACACACACACACTTAGAGGCACTTATGCACTTGAGTGGATGTGATTAACTGCGGCTCCTTCATCGTCTCTTCCTCTGATGAATGTCTTATCTTTATCTTTCATCTGAACGAGTTTGAATCAAGAATCCATTATTAAGTTTGCACACAACAAAGTTAAGTATGCTGACTCTGATTGGAAGATGAGACCAGAAATGCTTAAACATACAGTGTACAATAAACACACTGTAGCTTAAGGGCCACCATAGCTGCATAACGTCTAGCAGGGTCCGTTCATGTTTTATCCGGCTCTTTTCTGGCTTTTGCGATAACTTCTTAGTTTGTATGTATGACAGATGTACAAGAGAGACTAATTGAGGGAGGGGAGGTTGTCAAAGCTGCAAGGGAGACTGTAAAAGCAGCAGCTATTTTTGTAAGAGCTGCTGTGTCTCCTATATTTCAAGATGGAGGCACAAGTGAAAGTGAAACTAAATGCCACTAAGACACAAAACATTTGAGAAAATCTGATGAAAGTTCTGATTATTAATCATTTCCAGTTGAATGTGATAAGGTTAAAGCTGTTCAAGGGGAAACTGATGATGAAAGGACTTTGCAGCAGATTCCACCTGAAGTTGAACATGTTTTTTCCGCTGTTTGTCAGGGATTACGTCCGCAGCGAGCTGGAGTCTGGCTATGAAGGACCTGTCTATCTGGAACCTCTCTCCATGAACAGATTCACCACCGCTCTCATAGGTACGATGTGTGGACACACGTGCAGCTCCGGGGCTCCCCTCTCGCTTGTCGTGCTGAAAAGAAACGTGACTTGACTGTATGGAAGGACGTCTCTGTGCGGCCGTATCGTCTGACTACTGTATCCATAAATCTCACCCGTCAACATCCGGCCGGTCCATGAAAGCCTAGAACCGGAAAATGTGACAAGCCGCTACGGTCCTGGATCTGCAGGACCCGGTCTCATCTTTCCGGGGTTGATCCGGAGTCTCCCCCGCTATAAATAGACCGTCCCGAGTGCTGATTTCACTGGAGAGTGAAAGCCTGAGAAAGCAAAAATAACATGGTTAGAGTGACAGAGATGGACGACCAGAGAGAGAGAGAGAGAGAGAGAGAGAGGGGGGGGGGGGGGGGGGGGGCAATAAAAGCCACTAGAAATGAGAGTGAACTCAAGTGATTTATTTCTTTGTTTGCCCAAGTCAAACAGCCACTTTGAGATCAATCTTATTATTTTCAGATGTCTCTTTTATTTCCGGCGTGTCGACAGAAACGCTTTCAAAACCGCAGTTGAGACATCAGTGCGGCTCGTCTTCTTCTCCTTCTCCTCCTTCTCCTCCTTCTCGTCTCTGAGGCTCACCTCTCGTCTGGTTCCAGGTCAGCTGGTGGTGTGCACGCTGTGTTCCTGCGTGATGCAGACCAAGAGGATCTGGCTCTTCTCCGCTCACCTCCTCCCCCTGGTGGCCAGACTGTGCCTGGTGCCGCTGGAGACCATCGTCTTCATCAACAAGTTCTCCATGATCTTCACCGGCCTGGAGGTCATTTACTTCCTGGCCTCCAATTTGTTGGTACCATACAACCTGGCCAAGACGGCCTACAGGGAGCTGGCTCAGGTAATAAAGCAGCCATGTGGCCCGGCTCGTTGGCTTTTTACGACAGGATTCGGACATTATTAGTCCTGGGAGAGTTCCCCATATGTAATATTAATGTCAGTCTGTCTTTGCCCTGACTGCCTCCTCCTCCTCTCTCTCTCTCCCCCCCTCTCTCTCTCCCAGGTGGTGGAGGTTTACGGGCTGCTGGCGCTGGGAATGTCCCTGTGGAACCAGCTGGTCCTCCCGGTCCTCTTCATGTGTTTCTGGCTGCTGCTGTTCGCCCTGCAGATCTACTCCTACTTCAGCACCAGAGACCAGCCTACCTCAAGAGAGAGGCTCCTCTTCCTCTTTCTGACCAGGTACAAACCAGCATAGAGCCGCACATCACACTCAGGAGGGGGACCTGGATTGGCTGAATGGACTGAATCAGTGGTTGTGTTTCTATCACAGTTTCTCACAAATAAAGCTGCTGTTTGTAAGTGTAGCAGTTGTGTTTCCATTACACTTCAACACATCTTTAAAACCACTTCATGACCAAAAAAAAGAGTAAAAATGTGGGTCTAATATTTGACAGCTTTTTCCACATTTAGGTGTTTCTCATCACCAGTTTTTATAGTGATAGTTAATAGTGCTGCAGCAACTAATGGACAACTAGTTCAATAGTCTATTTGTCAATTAAAGCATTTTTTTCTTAAATTGAGGATGATTTTCTTTTTTTAGAAATTGGGTCAAAATCTGATCTTAGTTCCTGAAATCTGAATAGTTTCTGGTTTCTTCAGAGAAGTGTTTTAAATGTGATTGAAGACAACATAAGGCTTTTCAAGGCCTCATATTGGTCTTTGTGAAACATCCATTACCTGTTGCACAAGTTACTGTCGTAGATCAAACAAATGAGTAATCGCGAGTTTTGTTGACAGACTAATTGACTAAAAATGAATTGTTTGATGCAGTCCTAGTGTTTAGGTGTGGAGAATCTCTTGAGGTACTGGCAACCCACAGAATATTCTCCTACTCGTCCTGAGTGATAACGTCCCTCCCGCTCCTCTTCCTCTCGCCCTCTGTCCCGGCAGTATTGCAGAGTGTTGTAGTACTCCCTACTCCCTGCTGGGTCTGGTTTTCACCGTCTCCTTCATCGCCCTCGGAGTCCTCACACTCTGCAAGTTCTACCTTCAAGGCTACAGAGCGTTCATGAACGACAACACCATGCACAGGTGGGTGTCTGTCTGTCTGTCTGTCTGTCTGCCTGTCTGTCTGCCTGTCTCTCTGTTGAACCTCTCTCCCTGTGTGCTGTGTGCAGGGGCATGACAGAGGGCATCACCCTGCTGATCCTCGCTGTCCAGACCGGCCTCATCGAGCTCCAGGTCATCCACCGGGCCTTCCTCCTCTCCATCATCCTCTTCATCGTGGTGGCCTCCATCCTGCAGTCCATGCTGGAGATAGCCGACCCCATCGTCCTGGCCCTGGGAGCGTCCAGAGACAAGTGAGTTCCACGCCCGTATCGCCGTTTGGCCCGAGAGCTGTCGCTTTCACGCCTCTGTTCTCATCCTCAACTGACGGTTCGTCCGTGTGTGACCTGGTTCCAGGAGCTTGTGGAAGCACTTCAGAGCGGTGTCCCTGTGTCTGTTCCTGCTCATCTTCCCGGCCTACATGGCCTATATGATCTGCCAGTTCTTCCACATGGACTTCTGGCTGCTCATCATCATCTCCTCCTCCATCCTCACCTCCCTGCAGGTAACACACAGAGCAGATGGGGGCAAGCACAGGCGCCACATGTCAGCCATGATGTATTATTAACAGGCTTCCCGCACATCCTGGAAAACCTGGAAAATGACTGGCCAGTTTTCCAGTCATGGAAAACATATGGAAAAATTAGAACAAAGGTCAAATGATTAAGTTAAATTGGAAAATTATTTATTAATTTTAAACAAGTTCAAAAGTTATTCACATGCATGTCTATCGTTCATCAAATCAAAATCAAATTTGACTTTGTTGCCAGATTTAGCGACTTCTCAGACCCCGTGCCTAGAGGCAAAACTCAGGACTGTTAGTTGGAAAGAGAAAAGAAATAGAATTGAGTTGTGGCAGTTGCCCAGTTGGCCATTGTTACTCCAGTTTGCCGTGCATTATTCTACATTTGTCATATCTATATTTCATATTTCTAACCTTCAAATGTCTGAGTAATAAACATAGGAACAATCAAGCTAAATGCAAGTTACAACTCTACAAAAGATCACAGGGGAATATGACATGATAACTTGTCTCTGTAGCGGCTGTAAATGGCCTGGAAAGGTCCTGGGAAATAATTTCGGATTAGGAGCGGGAACCCTGATTAAACAAGCGAATGGCTCCTCAGGTCCTGGGCACGCTGCTGATCTACGTGCTGTTCATGGTGGAGGAGTTCCGGAAGTCTCCGGTGGAGAACATGGACGAGGTCATCTACATCGTCAACGGGACGTACAGGCTGCTGGAGTTCCTGGTGAGAGCTCACACGGTCGTGGTCCGTCTGTGGCGTTGGGAGGAGCCTCTCCCTCACAGCCCTCTCTCTCCCCTCTCTCTCTCCTCCCCCCGGGGCAGGTGGCGGTGTGCGTGGTGTGCTACGGCGTGTCGGAGACGGTGTTTGGCGAGTGGAGCGTGATGGGCAGCACCATCATCCTGGTGCACTCCTACTACAACGTGTGGCTGCGGGCTCAGCTGGGCTGGCAGAGCTTCCTGCTCAGGAGAGACGCCGTCAACAAGATCAAAAGCCTGCCCACGGCCTCCAGCTCCCAGCTGGAGCAGTACAACGACATCTGCGCCATCTGCTACCAGGTACGCGCTCCGCCTGCCCAGCGCACGCTCAGCAAGATGCTCTCACTGCACATAGAGGCCTTAACCTGATTCCTCATCCACTGCAACTATGGCAATTCCAGCTTGCAGCTTTTGCAGGACCATGGTTCCACCATTCATAGATCCATAGTCCGTCCAGCTTCCCACGGCCTCTGATCCTTTAGTTTAGAATGAAGTAGAACTTTAATGTCAGTATGTACAATGAACTCATGGTGCCTCGCTGCTTCCTGTATGATACTTACGTCATGTACTCAACACAGCTTGTGAGTTCAGGGTCCTGGTGGCCCAGGGAAAGGAGCAACGCCTCATTTTGTAAAGTGCTTTCAGTCGGCTTCAGCTTCTCCCAGCTTCCGACCTCCTGCTCCCTGAGGCCGGACTGGGAAACGCGGCTCCACGGTGTTTTACCTCATTTTCCAGCCGGGGAGTTTTGAGGGGCCATTATGTAGTTTGTGGAGCAGGTACCACTTAGGAGTGTAGCGTGAAATTACCCTGCTGTTCCCTCACAGCCTTGTGCAGGTCTTCTTATGTAGCTGCTGGTCCATTATAGAGCAAGTGATACTGTATAGTTTTTATTGTAAGGGATAATCACAAAACAAGCGTGACATTCTCCCTTTTCCACACAGGACACAGTCACTCCAGTGTAATTGTTAATCATTGTGTCACTTTTTTTTCCCCCTCACCTCAACAACATTCAGTTTCCTCTCATAGAGACTAAACAAACATATGCTGAGATCAGAGCATTTTATAGTCGGTTAATCTAACTAGTTGTTGAAGCCCTGGCTCAAATGATGCGACCAGGGTTATTATTGTTCTTAATTTACTTCAAGAGGCTTTGACACCTGAACTATTTGTTTCCATTCGGGTAGATGGACTAGAAGTCTAATATTTATACACATTTTTAGCTTATTCAGATATATATGTATCGATATCTAACAAAGTGATTTACTTGAGCTTCATTATGTAATTTTTGACCAAACACTGAAAATGAACTTGAATCTGAGCTGAATCTGATTCAGTCTCAGAACTGAGTGTGTGAACCTTCTCATCTGTGATTGAAACTCAAGTGTAACACAAAGTGTAACGGTGTATCCTCTCTGTGTGTGTGTGTGTGTGTGTGTGTGTGTCTTGCCTCCAGGACATGAACAGTGCTGTGATCACCCCCTGCAGCCACTTCTTCCACGCTGGCTGTCTGAAGAAGTGGCTGTACGTGCAGGAGACCTGCCCCCTCTGTCACTCCCAGCTCAAGAGCCAATCCCCGAGCTCCTCCGCCCCCACCCCAGACCCTCCAGCGGCCAATCAGAGCCCCGCGCCGCCGGACCGCAGCCCGGCCGGCACCCAGCAGAAGGACGGAGCGGAGGAGGACGAGAAGGAGGAGGAGGGGGCGCACAAAGGACCTGTGGCACCAGCTGAAGAACCCTCTGCTTCTTCCTCCTCCTCCTCCTCTCCTCCACCTGTGACTGTATCTACGAGCCCGCCGCCCTCAGATCAGCCCTCGTCCTCTCACTCCCAGGCTGAGGTGACCCCGGACCCTGACCCTGACCCTGAACCCGAGCCTGAGCCTGAGCCCGAGCTGAACCCAGAGGAACACAGTCGTCCTCCCAGCAGCCTCTGAGCCCCCGGTCGTCACACATGCACACCACGCATGCATGCACACAATCTGAAATGCTCCCATCCACTCTTCCTGTACTCTTCTTCCCCAGCCGTTCTCCCAGCCACATCACGTCAGTAAATCCCACTCCCTCCCATTCAGTAAATACAAAATACAATAATAAAAAAAGTCCTCAGCGGGTGCCAGAGGTTGCGCGGAGGGAGCCAGAGGGAGTAAAAAGAGGGAGAAAGCAGCAGTAATCTCATCTCATAACTAATGGCTAGCTCCTCATCCAGTCCACCAAATGTGAAATCCTGAAGGAAACTGAAGTATCGCACCATCTCTTCTTCTTTTTGCTGTTTCTGAGATCGATACCCAAACCGATTTCTAACACCCCTACACACACACACACACACACAGACGCAGACACACACACACACACACACACACACACACACACACACACACACACTGCTTGTTTCTCTCTCCTCTCAGTCCCAGACATTTCACGTGATGGTCGCTCCCACCCTGCCTTGGTCTGTGCAGCGTCACACTCTCCAGTATTTTTTTTTCTTCCTCTTTTTCTCCGTTGTCCTCGTACGTGCCATGAGAGAACCGAGCGACGTCTGACGGTATTTAAACAAAACAAAAAAACATTTCACACGAGTGTGGTGAGCACGCCGAGCGTCAGCGCTCTTTCTCCAGCCCGTCACATGACCTGAAGCCTGGTGCTAAGCAGAGGAAACGCACAAAACCCAACCCATTTCAGCGCATCTCCCCGGTGTTTCCGCTACGACGTCTCAATCAAACTTGTTTGGCTGGTCCCAGCAAAAAGTAGAGAAACGGAACAAAAAAACGACAAAAAAACAGTTCCACACCTCATCGCCAAACTTTTGTATTACTGTTTCTGAAGACGTTCTTTTTAAGGTGATTTTTACATTACTGCTTGATGGGATAGCAGGCAGACAGGGAGGCAGAGGGTGAGGGGGGGGGGGTATAACCTGCAACAGAGGTTGTTTTTTTCCTTTTATTTCAGCTCGACCGCGGAGCATAAATCAGCCCGGACCTCGTCCTCATCGTTGTTGTCGTTGTCGTTGGCTCGAGCCAAAAGCCTAACCTGACGAGTCGGAGCCATCGAACCCGCACCCGGACCGTCACTATCCACCGCTGCACTCCATGAAACCTTACTACCAGCAAACGGAGCTGATTACAGCTTACACACACACACACACACACACACACGCTCCCACTTCCTGCTTGTATGCAAACACACACACACACACACGCACACACTCCTGTCTGCTCCCACGCCTAGGGACGCCCTGTGTGTGGAAGAGGTTGAGACTGAAAACACTTGAGAATGCCGAGTCCTGATGCACGCTTGTATCTAGAGCCTGCACGCTGCCACTGTCCCCATGAGCGTCTGTCGGCTCGTCCCAAGACGTGCTCCCACCCTGCTACCCACGTCTCACGTTTGCCACGTTTATTTCGTCTGCTTTTTTTGTTTTGTTTCGTTTATTTCTTTTTTGTTCCTCCCCTCCCCACCTACGTACCCACCCACCCACCCACCTCCCTCCCTACCCACCTACCCAGCTATCTACCCACCCACCCCGGCTTGCATTTGCACTAATCGTCATTTATACTAGCAATGCTCCGACGCCATTCTGTGGCGGTCAGGCAACCAAATACCCTCTGATGTGTTTGTGTACGAGGAGGAGGGAAAAAAACAAACAAAAGAAGACAAGAAAAACAGCCCGATCTGTTTAATGTGTGTTTTAATGTATATAAATGTTTCTCTGTACGGCATCTATATTAAACCAGAGGAGTGTTGATATAGAAGTAAGATCAGGGAGGAGAGGGGGGGATTTCCACCCCTCCTACCCCTGCCCCACCCCCACCCCCACCCCCAGACCAGTGAGACCAGCCAGTGTTGGTGCCTGGGCGGCCTGTATGACGCGTCCTGGAGCTGGTGTGATCACTCCGGTGCCCTCTACTGTTAGGAGTGGGATCAGCACGACGCAGACGGACCGCACACGCGCCAGTCCACCCTCAGCAGTATTACGTACTACCACTATTACTAAAGGTCTTATTACTATGAATGACTTTTTGTCTCTCTCTTCTTTTTTCTTTCTTCGTTTCGGGGAAGCGTTGGCCGCGGGGCTGAGAATGAATACATGACCAATGTAGGATCCAACCTGGCCAACGCTGTTTGACTCTTCCGTGTTTTCCTTTCTCTTTTTTTTTTTTTTTTAAGAGATGAAATGTAGAGTTTGATGTATTTTGCACATGTTCCTCTGAAAGGCGAACATTTCTGTGTTTTTTTTCTTTCGTTCTTCTTCTTCTTCATTGGTTTCCGTTCTTGACATGGGTTTGGGCCGCACGCCGCGCCGACGTCCCGCCAGCTGTTGACTCCAGATGTGTTTGCTGTGTTTATACTCCATGTTGGAGAAATTGCAGTCGCTGCAGTCACTCTCCAGGCTCTGAACTGTGACGTATATATATATATATTCTTCCTTTCATGCTGTCTGGGACAGTTTTTGTTTTCTTTTCTGGTCAAACTCAAAAGCTCAATATTTAATATCTGACGACATAAACCTCCACATCTGGTATCTTAAGCCACACGTTTTGAGCTTTTTGTTGTTTTAAAACTAAACCTTTAAATGCATTGTTTGCATTTTAACACTGGTCTAAGGTTCCAGCTGTGGGATGGACGTCCCTGTAAATTGCGTCGGAGGTGGATTTAAAGTTATTGTGCCAAACGAGTGCACGAGTGCTCCTCAAATTGAGGAGTGTCAATTTCACGTCCATTTGGAGCTTTTGCCTAAAGATAGTGAAAGAGAAAAAAACCTTCTTTTTGCCATCAATCAAGTCTGGAAACATCAAGTTTAATTTCGCTATTGCTCCTCCGACTTTCTTGCAAAATGGCAGCATTGGGGAAAAAAAAACAAAGACGAGCAAGCATCCTCAATCTTCCCACGATCGTGCACTCTTGTAGTTTAATGCTACCATTAAAGTATACTGCCTCCATTGAATTTGACAGCAACCAGGAGGAATGCGAGTACATCTAGCCAACATGCCCCCCCCCCCCACCCCCCCCACCCTCCAAACAGTCAATCTCTCATCTGAAATCCAGATGTTTCTTAGACTTCGATTCATCACAGTAGCTGGCAAAAAAGCATCACTGTTTGATAGTGAAACTGTAAGCAAACGCCGACACGGAGTCTCCGGCTGTCGGGACGCTCCGACCACAGAATGACTTTTCTCGAACGCAGTTTTGGAGAAGGACCTGGCGGCGGCGCTGTCCCATGCTGTTGGATCTCGTTCACACTTTCGTCTTTTTTTTGTTTTGTTTTTGTTTTTTGTTTTCGTTTCTTAAGTAGTTTTTACGCACGGACACACACACAAACTTTCACACTTTCACACTTACATTTAGGACCTGCTCTGAGTTGTGTTCTGTTGAAATGGTTGAAGACTTTATGCCTGGCATTGCCTTGGTTATTTTACAAAAACTGAATGTCGGAAATAAAACGAACCATCCACTCTGGTTTCTGACCCTGATTCTTGATTCTACTGTATCTATTACCATAGTAGATGTCATCATTTAGATTTCATACCTCCTAATTAGACAAAACTTGTCCTTATGAATCAAACTATGCTTTATTAAGAACAAGATAGCTAAACATGTATGTTTTTATGTAGAGGAATCCACATTTAGCAGCATTTTTAGCATCATACTAATAGAAATATGCTTCTTTGTGCTCTCTTATGCTAATTAAAGGAGACCAAGAATGTTTCATCATTTATCCTTGTTCTCTATTAAACTGGTTTCATCAGGAATGCCTCTTTTGCAATCGTGTATAAAATCCTTTATTGGGAGGTTGCATATTTCTGCACAGATCCCTTTCATGCTTATCTGGCAACCCCCTAAGACTCATTGCCGATTGGCTCTCTTTCCATCAAAGTTTACTTTCTCTCTTTAACAGCGGAGCTTAGCAACTCTTTCCTGATCTAAGTGGTAAGTGAGCCAGTGACACTATGGAGCCTATACACGTCCAAGCTTAGTTTACTTCATACGGATAGTTTGATCTTTTATTCTGTTTGGATTCCCTTTCTTTTCAAGATCTAAAACGTAGACATGGAGGACGATGTGATGATATTTTTGGATCTGTGAAGATCTTTGGTTGAAAATAGACTCATCATTCAACAAAACTAAGACTTAAGTATTTTATTCATTCTGGGTCCCCTATAAGAAGTTTTGAGGAATCCAACAATATTTTGATATCTTGCAGCATTTTATGCCATACTTATTACAATTCATACGAATAAATTTGATTAGCATAGTAATACGTTTGAAATCGACCTAGCTTTTCATCTCACTGTATTTGTCTGAGACTTTATTAAGAGCTTTGCTCCTATTTCACAGGTTTGCTCCTGTGGAGTAGTAGTTGTGTAGTTGGACAGATCAGACACATGGTGGCGCTGTTGTAATGCTCTTGGGTTATGGCGGGAACTGATCCTGGAGTCACGCTGTCGCTCGATGGACACGCGCGCACGCACGCACACATGCTGAATGACTGAATGTTTCAGTCACTGTGCTGTGGGGACAAATTTACACTGATTTCATTCAGTGTTTTTCCTGTCGTGCTCACAAGTCACTATTAAACTTTTCCTCAGATTATTTGTTATTTTTTAACTTTTGAAATCCCCAATATCTAATATCCACAGAGTATAAGACATCTATGATACCCAGTTTATCTTTAAAGTGACTTAGTGTTCATTATTACATCACAATAAAATCATAGTCAAAGGTGACAGGTCAGTGCTCAGGCTTTTGGACCCTAAATTGATCTTAATTGATCTCAAATCAATAATTTCCCTACGTGATACTTAAATATGGAACTATCTGAGTAATCGAATAATTGCATTACTTATAATGGTCAAATAATAGTCATGAATACAAGAGAACTAATCGCCGCTGTACATCCTACATCTGAACAATTGCATTTGATACCTGCACCTAAGTGATTAGTGATTTATTCATCGATTCCAAACTGATATTGATCCGAACATGTTGAGCCTCTCCAGGTTTCCTGCCCCCCCCCCCTCGAGTGCCACCGTGTCTCCGCCTATAGAAGCAGGAAAGTGGAGCATAAAAGACTCTTATTCTCCATAATCAAGGTCAAGAGCGATTTTCAATAACCTCTGGGAATTAAACCCTGGAGGGGCGCCAGCTCGCCCTGCCAATCACCACCCCGGCAGCCTGAATAATACAGAACTTGTTGACCTTTGGCACCTCCATGGATCAATAGCTTTATTTTATTAAAAGAGTTATCTATTAATATTTGCTTTTGGAGTCCCAGTCTGCGTAGTGATAAATGGTTTGAAATAACAGATGGTGCTGCAGGGAAGCTAGGGGTGGAGGGGTGGGAGGGTGGTGGTGGTGGGGGTCTGCGAGCAATTATCTTCAATTATCTTCATTGTTATTTCGGGCTAATTATTGTTATTGTCACTTTTTTTTGTTTGTGAGTCTTGCGGCAGGACAATGGGGAGCAGGGATTTTATGTGGTGCCTGTGAAATATGGAGCCTAAAACGCTCTGGTGTAAAGGAAAACCACAGATCTAACCTCAGCTCACTTTAGATTTAGTGTCTGCAGCCCAGTCAGCCTAATAGAAGGTCTGGCTGCACCGTGTTATGTGTGTTTTGTCAGCTTTTCAAATTAAATGGACAGATTTGAGGGGAGCAAAAACTGAATTGTGTGGATGATGATAAAAATCCATAAATCCTGCTATCTCCTCTTAACAAGTGCCTAACCCCGGCACTTGTACTGGTACTCACCACTACAGAGGTATTTATTGTTACGCTGTGGCCTCTTTTGTGACGTAGCTTGATTATTTTTCCTCTTGTTTAAGCCAATTTGGTTTAAAGTCTCTGCTAAATGACCAAATGCAAACGTAATAATAATAATAACAACCTTATATAAATCCCCTGTGTGATAACGTTTAGAGGATAAACCCGTGTTTAACTTTAAAATCAAAACGTTATAAATTATGTTCGTGTACTTAGTATTTTCAAAATAAAAGCAGACTTTTAGTTTGATTATGCACTGTAGGCTGCAGGTGATGCCAACTTCCATCGTCCATTTTCACTCAATTTGACATGATTTGATTAAATTTATGTGCACGGGAGGAGACATTTTGGGGGGAGGGGAGAGGCTTGTTTTGCTAAATTTATTTAATAATGGTGATAATAATAAAATGCTCACAGGAGGCAACAAAAAATGCCTCAATATACTAAAGAATTAAAGGGAGGTGGCGCAACCAGGACCACTAAGACACAGTAAAAACACAAATCAGTGGTTAACGATCAACTCCACAGCCTAATGAAGTCCCCCAAGTTGTCCGTCGTATTACGGGACAGAAATTCCACCTTAAATCGTGATTTAAAAGTCTCTCGTGGACCTGCACCGGCTCCTCTCCTCTCGACTCCTCTCCCTACTGATACCCTCCCACCTCCCTCCCTCCCTCCCTCCCTCTGCCCCTAGGGGGGCTACAGAAACCCCGGGAGGGAGGGAAAGAGAGAGAGAGAGAGAGATGGTGTGTGTGTGTGAGAGAGAGAGAGAGAGAGTGAGAGAGGCAGAGCGGCCGAGAGAGAGAGAGAGAGAGAGAGAGAGAGAGAGAGAGTCAGTCTTTTGGGGCAGAGTCTCGGAGCGTGTTCCTCAGAGAGGGAGCGACAGCTCTGGAGTGATCCACAGGAGGAAGCTGCTGCTCCGGACACACACACTCACACACACACACACATTCACACACATTCACACACACACGCACACACGCTCTCCCTTCACACACACACACGCAGCCTCCGACACGGGAGGAGCGGAGCGGAGCCGAGAGGTGTGAGATGATGATGAAGATGATGAAGCTGATGGTGATGGTGATGATGATGGGTGATAGCTGATCTCTCTTTTCTGTCTGACAGCTCCAGGTGTGGATCCTCCTCCGCGCGCACCGCGGGACTTCACTTTTCACACCTCTTTTTTCTTTATAATTCCTCCAGTCCGCCTTTTTTCGAAGTGACGGGACTTTTTTTTTTACAATTCTTCTTCTTCTTCTTCTTGCCTGGGACCTCTACTCGTGCGGTATGACCCGCTCTCCGCTCTAACTCCTCATCCAGCCCGGGACGAGAAGAAGTGCGAGTCTGGTTTCTACACGCAGGAGACGCGGAGGAGAGACGCAGATACCAGGGAGGAGATAGAGAGGGATACGCGGCTCGGAGTCTTGGTTTTGTTGATGTTCGGGATCCAGGAGAGCATCCAGAGGAGCGGCAGCAGCCTGAAAGAGGAGCCGCTGGGAGGCATGAACACCGTCCGGAGCTGGATGCAGGGGGGCGGCGTGCTGGACGCCAACACGGCCGCCCAAAGGTGAGCTCTGCCCCGGGGAGAGGAGCGGAGAGACGCCGCCACCTGGATCCTCCCGCACCCAAACATGGAGACTAAATGCAATTTCAACTATTTAAGACACGCTCTTCTGCAGCGGCAACATGTGTTTTCTTTTCTTTTTTTTCATGCACATGCATGCAGCCTCTCGTGCACAGGTTTAATAATTCAATGAGCTCTGCATAGATTTTAAAAGCAGCCAAATAATAGTTATACATAGTCATAGTTACATTCCAAAGGAACCAAATTGCCAATTTTTGGGCTTTGGAGTCAAAGGTTAGTAAATCCTGTCCATCTAGAGCTATAAGAGACCAGGAGATAATCCTTTATTGGTCACAGATTGACTGTTAAGTGGACAGTAAAAAAGACCAGATGTAGAAAATAATAAGTCACGGTGCACAGTGGTAGAAAAAATAGGCAATAGGCAATATATGTTAAAAAAAAGTTATATCAATATAAACATGTGTATATCAACTGAGACAACAGCAGCAGTTGCACGTGGAGCATTGAAATTGCACGGTTTAATAGTATTTATTGCAAATGTTGCATTCATACCTGATTATTTAAAATGTTTCTAAATCCAGAAAATAATGAGTTTAGAATTTAAAAATAAAAAAATCTTTATCTTTCTCAATAGTCAAACAACATATTTCAATTTTTCAGTTTTTTAATGATATGCACCGACTAGATTTACTGGATTTGTTACTTTGTGTGACTTCCATAACACCGAGCCCTGCGCCCCCTGTGTGTCCGCAGCGGGGTGGGTCTGGCCCGGGCTCACTTCGAGAAGCAGCCGCCCTCCAACCTGCGCAAGTCCAACTTCTTCCACTTCGTGCTGGCTCTGTACGACCGGCAGGGTCAGCCCGTGGAGATAGAGAGGACCAACTTCGTGGACTTCATCGAAAAAGAGAAGGTGTGGGAGCAGAGATGCATGCAGAGTTTCTGATTTCCATTTTTCCTTGAAGGCCTCATAATGAAATCTGAAGTTACAGCTTCAATATCAGTGTTTATACCTCATTTAAAGCATTTATACGCGAACACTCATTAATATTATTCCTATTTTTTATTATTCTAATTCCAATTATTATTAGGCATGTCATACAATAACAATCCACTTTTTGTGGCTCTTACATTGTTGTAATTTGCCGCTGGATGCAACACGCAAACTCTCCTTTCCAGAGCAGCGTTTAAATGCAGTGGGAAAATATGGCGTTGAATTTATTTGAGCAGTAATTAGAGATGGGGGGAGGATAAAAAGCCACAATAACACTGTGATTGTACATGGGCTGCTCCGCTTTAATGTGACATAAATCACACACACTCGCACACCAGGTTTATTTAATGGATGGCACGGATCCGGTGTGAGGCGTTCACTGACTGAGATTTAGGCCTGCGTAGAGACGCGCGCACAGGTGCTTTTATTTCTCTTAATTTGTTCCTGAAGAAAATGTTGTGTGTGTGTGCGTGTGCGTGTGCGTGTGTGTTAAGGAGACAAGCGGGGAGAAGACCAATAACGGGATTCATTACCGGCTGCAGCTTCTTTACAGTAACGGTGAGTGAGAAACTGACACACACACACACACACACACACACACACACACACACTCCACAATCAACTTGCTTGCACGTTATTCGCTGCTACAGTAACATTGTGGATATTATACATATTTTAGATTTATTGAGTAATAAGGGCCAATAGGAAACCAGAATGTGAGAAAAAAAAGGAAAAGTGCTGCAGATCTAGTGGTGAATCAAGCAATTTCTGGATGAATGTCACTTTTCTTTGGCTGCGGCTGCATCACTGTCACTGAGCTTGTAGGTGTGTGTGTGTATGTCTGTGTGTGTGTGTGTGTGTGTGTGTGTGTGTGCAGTGTACAGGCCAGGGTTAGTGCGTGAATGTAGTTCAGGCCTATTCTTGCACTTCTTATTTCCTATCGTTTTTGGAAATATTTTGTCGTAAAGATGTGTTTATCTATCTATCTATCTATCTATCTATCTATGTAATCTGGTGTGACAGCTCCTCTGAGAGGGAAATTGTGAGCTGTGATTTTTTTGGGGGGAAAGTTTTAATATCAATTTCATATGTAAAAGAACAACGGGGATCACTTGTGGTTGTGGGTGATTGAGTCACAGAGGGTGGATGGAGTTGTGCAAATTGCAAAGACGTTTGAGGCACATTTGTATAAATAAAGTTGATTTGACTCAGGCTGCAGTAAAAACACACACACACGCACACACACACGCAGACGCCGAGGAATATTTCACATTTCACACAAAAAGAAAAACATCTTTCACGGCTGTGGCTCTGTGTAATGATGTTGAACAGGCAGCATGTGTGAGCAGTTCAGAGGATAATTACTCACACTCTGATTGTTTTGGGGCGATTCTCTTGACATAAAAACTTTAAAAAGATTTGCACAGGAATAAAAATGTACTTAATTTCACGTGTCGGAAATATGTAGTGTATCTGAAGCTCTGAGGCTTTTTTGTCAAGATTTTCTTAAATTGACTTTTTCTCGTGGAGTTTTGTACGTGTATCAGCTGCGTGTTCGACGCCTTCACAGAGACTGTCTCTTTTCTTCTCCTGCATCTCATCAGGGATCAGAACGGAGCAGGACTTTTATGTTCGACTCATAGACTCCATGACTAAACAGGTAAGTGCGTGCGCACGCACACACACACACACGCACACGCACACGCACACGCACACACGCTTTCTCAGAGGTCTGTCACCTCTCCTGTTACCTCTCTGACAATGAGCTGCTCCACTGATCCACCGCCCTCCTCTATCTCTATCACTTATGTGTGTGTGTGTGTTTTCCTGTGTGATTCTGTGGGTGGGTGTTTCCACCATGTGCCCCCACCCACCCACCCACCCACACACACACACACACACACACACACACACACACACACACACTCAGTGCATGTCTCCAGGCGTTTTTGCCTGCACTCCTCTCACTGTGATTAGTGCGAGGCGGCAGCGAGCGAGTTGCTGAGGAGCATGGGCGTAATTCTGCCGCTCGCGGTTGGAAGTGAAAAGACATAACAGCACCTCTGGGATTTGGTAGCAAGGACTTTCTGATCAGATCCAATTTTTCTGTTAATGTTTGTGTTTTTGTTTATGCGCGCCCTCATGAGCGAGAGACTGAGCGAACGACTGATGGAAGGCAGACGCGCTCTCAGTGTTTGTGCTCGGTCTTCCTCAGGTAAACAGTGAAGACTGAAGACTGATGTTTTTGTTTTTCCGCACAAGCAACAGAGACTTTTCTATCTGGTGTGAGGCAATGTGCGTGTTAAAGTGTGGGGGTGCGGATGTGTGTGTGCGTGTGTGTGTTTGTGAGCTTGGCATGGTATGAAGAGCCAAGAAGTCATGCTATGCACTGAATACTTGCTAATGTGGCTCCAGGCTCTGATAGAGTCTCACATAGCATCACATACGGTGAGTGTGTGTGTGTGTGTGTGTGTGTTGTATGTGTGTGTCTGGCAGGCCTAAGGGACCACGCTGTTCACTAATAACACTGTTTAGCTTAAGCTTGGTGGGGTGACAGCCAGCTACAAACACACACGCACACACACATGCATAGACACTCAGCCACCTCATGCAGTCGAAGTCCAGAGGGGAGTTTTAACCTCTAAAGCACACACACATGCACACGCACACGCATGCACACACACATATGTTTTCGTGCTTGCTGTTGTCTGAAATGAAACAGCTGAGTTTTTTCGGGATGCATAAAGAGATTTTTAGGTTTGAAAAGGAAAGGGAATTTTGTCCTCAAGATGCTGATGCAGGCTGCAGGTGTGTGCCGCACCTGTGAGCATCTGCTAGGCTGTGCATTAGTGTGTGTGTGTGTGTGTTTGTGTGTGTATGTGTGTGTGAGAGAGAGAGAGTGGGAGAGGTGAACAAACTGGAAACAGTGCAGGTATTTAGTGCTGTATGTACAGAACAGGCACTTGGGAAAAACTGCACATAGAGCAATAAGGCACACTTAACTGTTAACTATGTGTGTGTGTGTGTGTGTGTGTGTGCTTTAGAGTGTGCCTATGGTTTGCTGCGGTAGAGGAATGACGCACTAACAGGTGGTCAAAGCCAAACGGTTGTGTGGTTCGCTCATTTGATCAGTGATGTCCCCTGTCTCCCTAAGTGTGTGCATGCATTCATGTGCACACAAACACACACACACATAGTTAACAGTTAAGTGTGCCTTATTGCTGACAAGAAGTATAGGTACAAATAAATGTTTTAATACTGACAACAGCTACATCAGATGCAGGTAGAAAGCTTCAACAGACTGGTTGAAGTCAGTATTATATCAGTATTATTAGCTTTACTTACTACAAGAGCTACCATTAGCTTGCTAGCTTTGCCTAGCTTAGGCTGGCTGGTAGAGCAACAACTCAGCTTAGCACGAGGAGCTGACATTAGCTGTTATTGTATTTTTCCCACGCATAGCTCTTTCTCATACATTTATAAAACAGGCCGAGTAGAGGTTAAATATGTATTTAAAAATTTTCACACCTGAAAAGGTAAAGGCTGAATGCCAAAGGCTGCGGTTCTCCTTGAGCTGATGTATTATGAAGAGCTATCTGTTCATGAGAAAACCTGCTTATTGGTTGGTTGTAACATTAACACGAACAAGTTTATGGATGATTTATCGATAACATTCAATATTTCTGTAGCCTTGGTGTTCAAGCGTGAAAATCCCGCTTGTTATTTTCCGCATTGTGTCGAGAATATCATTGGGCACTGCTCCTCCAGGCTCCATCCTTGAATTTGTTTATTTTTCGCAGTTCACAGTTTTCACTGCGATTCATCTGCCAGGAAAGTAAACGTCTGGCACATACGTTTGGCACTTATCTCCTTCCCCGCTCTGCTATTTCTGTTCTGCCATTCCATGTGTTTTGGAGACCTGCTCCGATTGTGTTACACCGAGAGCGCCTCCTGTGGTCCGTCGTTTATCTCGACCGCGTTCCCCGAGAACAAAGCGTCTGTCGGCGCGGCCACGTCGGATCGCTCGCTCGCGAGTCGACCTGACATTAACGCGGGAGGAAGTGTGTTCCCCTGCTTTAACGGCTCCTTGTTTACACGCCGCGCGTGTCACGCCACTTCAAAGGCGCAGGATCGAGCGGCAGCAGAGATGCTGCATGAAAGGCCTAAAGAGAGAGAGAGAGAGAGAGAGAGAGAGAGAGGCGGAGGGGAGGGAGGAGAGAAGGGAAAAAGCAGATGAAAGACGCGAGCAGGAGTAGGGGAGGTGACAATGGGATGAAGATGCTGAGACAAACATGGGAGAAGAAATTACACAGTCCAACGAGAGCCTGGAGAAGACATTAGGTTCAAATTATCCTTTGTGTAAGTCAGTTTCGCTGCTGATCGGCTCCAGATGTCTCGGCCCGCTAAACCGAGCTCTATCGGGGAGTTCAGACCTCAGTTTAGCTCAGTGGTTAAAGGATCATGACACAGCGAAAGGCCCCCTCATTCAAGTCTGAGCAGGAGGTAAAACGCTGGGGATTGTTAGATTTAGGAGAGGGAAATGAGTCAACATCCAGCAAGGAAAGTGGTTATGATTCACCGTAAGGTTAACAAAGCTATTTAAGTTGTCGATTTGTCTTCATTCAGCCTCGCGGCATAAAGGACCTGGGTTTGAACCGAGGTCACACTGAGGTCCTTTCTGCAGGGAATTTGCATGCTCCTCCTGTGTCCATGCGTGTTTTCCTCCCACAGTCCAACAAACATACATGTTCAGGTGGATTGGAGCCTCTAAAATTTGCCTCTAGGTGTGAGTGTCCTGTGATGGACCTCCTGAGCTGCAGAGAGGCTCTTGCGGACCTCTTGCAACAACGGTTTGATATAAACTGGGTTAAGAGGATGGATCGATGGATTTATCTTACCCAGACTCATTTGTTGCTCAAATGAAGTTTGATCCAATTTAAGCAGCCTCATTAGCACGGGAGGTGTTGTTTCTGCTTATTTCCAGCGCCGCCGAATTGTCACCTTGTGATAGAGATTGAACTCTTCTTCCTCTGCCCTCTCATCTGCTAATACGAACTGGGATAGTTATTATTAGAGCTGCGATTTCCTCCCAAGTCTGGAGAGTTTTGTTCCAGTCGGCGTGACGCTCAGGTGATAGATACGCAAAGGTTTATCTTGACCTCTTTTGTGATTTTGGAGGAAAGCTCAGTCACACCAGACCTAATTCTGCCCCCAAAGATAAATGGCACTTACCTGGCTCGAGGTGTAAAGGTTTTCCGTGGATGTAAGAAGCAAAAGCAAAAAAATCATTTAAGTAAAAAGAAAAAAGGAAAAGGTCGAGATGACACTGAAGCATGTTTTGTGAATCGAGGGGAAGTTGTAGGGCCCACTCTTTTCCCAGCAGGACTAATCATAGACAGAGCTATGGCTCATAAAGTACATTTCCGCCTCAGTCTGTTCTATCTTTTCCTACGGTTCCCACACTCAGATTTGCTTTCATTTAACCATAATCGAGGGGGAAAATATTACATCTGACAGCGAGGGGATCGGAGAAACAGTTTCAAATGTTGTGGCTGTTGGATTGCCCTCCATGGCATGTTAACTGGACTTTGGCTGAAGCCACTTGAAATGTTTTCTGTATCGATCCCTGTTTGTTTTGCTCTCGGAGAGTTGAATCCCCTCCCCTCCATCCTATTTGGCTGTAGTCGGACATCATCAGCCAGTCCTCCTCCAACACGTCTGTCATCTCCTCCATCTCCGTTCAGAGAAACTGGTAATCTTAGCTTCGCACTTGCTCCGCCTGTCTCCTCGCTGTTGTACTTTCTCCTTTGATTCACGACTTTTTTTGTTTCGTATTACTGACTTCGGGCCTGCTGTCACTGGCCGTCAACAGCCCTGGAGTCCCAGACCACCAGGAACCCTTCAGGCTCTAGATTCATGTGTCGATAAATTTTCTGCAGACGTTTGGAAATAAATGCACATGTGTGGGAAATTATAACTGACAGAGGCCCCGGGCCCTGGAACAACTGGGGTCTCCCACTCCAGCAAACACAGAGGGACCTGGAGACAACTGGCTATTAGTACGAAATGCTGTAGGCCACGGCAATATTGTAATTTCGGCCCTCAGACCTTTTCCAGCCCCCTCCAGTGTTCTGTATTAATGCTCTCAGCTTGTTTCTGTGGACTGTGCAAGGCTGTGGATCCTGAAAACCAGCGGCTCAGTTTGCAGTTTGGGCTCACGCTGAGGCCCAGCGTGGAGCACGCTCGCCCTGGGGCCCCCTCTGAGCTCGCACAAAGGGAGGATTTTACAACATTATTCCTTAAGGATCCGTACATCCATTAACTTACCCCGCTCTGTACGTTTACGCCGCCATGGGGGTATGCTGGAGCCCGTCACAGAGGACACAAGCACATCTAAACATGCTTGGGAGGAGACTTGAATCCAGACAGGTCTTTGGTCGAACCTGGTAGTTGAACCCAGATCCTTCTTGCTGTGAGGCAACTCTGCAGTCCACCAAACCAACATACCACTAGGGATGTAATCATGCACTGAAAATCACAGTTCGGTATGTACCTTGACTTTAAAGTCAGGGTTCAGTTCATTTTAGGTACAGAAAAGAGGCAAAACATGAACCTCACAGTTTAGTGAGTGGAACTAATACCTAGTTACCAGTTTCTGTCAGATTGTTTTCTGTTGTTGGCCAATTTGTAAATAGCAAATAAATACCTGTCCAAGTCCCAGTTGCAGAGCCTCATTTGAAGCCACGGTCATCACTATATATATATGTGGGGACTCTGTACCATACCTAAATAAAAAAAAAACTTTTAAAACTTTATGATCTGCCACTCCTTTGAGCCTCAAACATCTTTGCATCAAACCGTGCTTTTTCAAAAGCTCTTTGTGACCCTGGACAAACAAATTGTGACCTGCACTCAGAAGCTAGAAACTTCTCACTGTGCATCTGTGTCGCTGCTGCTTTTTGAACAAGTCGTTTTTAGTTTGCCCCGTGCACGGCGCGTTTCCCTTCAGCGTTTGGTTTTCAAGTTCCTGCACGACCTTCATCCTGTAACTCCAAACACTCGGCGGGGCTGGATGGCAGCAGGTAGTCTGACCCCCCCGTGCTGAAGACTATTAGAGAGGACAGTGAAACTTCTCCAGCGCCTCCCGAGGAAAGTGAGCTTGTCACTCGGGCGAGGCTTCGCCGGGTTTCGGAGCGGCGGATCAAACGTCCTGGAATAGACCAAAGACAGACAGGGCGTGCGTATTGATTGATAGACGGCTGAGCGACATGCAACTCTCAAGCTAGCTGCTCCGAGATCGAGCGGCAGGTAAAACTGGCCTCGACTTCTCTCATCTGTGTGCAGACGAGACGCGATTATTAGGCTTTTTTTTCCATTCGACTCTCTAAAACTTACCGCAACGTGTGAACAAGGTGTGCGTGTGTGTGTGTGTGTGTGGGTGGGTGGGTGGGTGGAGGCGGCAGAAGGGGTGACAGACGCCCACCGCGGAGACAATAGGTGTGAGCGCGCGTGTTTGTGAAGCGAGAGGTGTTACAGCCATGCCGCGCCTGCTCTGGAGGTGAGGCTGCCACAGTCCCGACTGTACGCCGCAGCTCACAGTGACTCAGTCCATGTTGCAGTGTTATTCTCTTTGCTGCCCCTGCAAAAAAAGAAAGAAAATAGAGTAATCGTCTCTGATTAGTTGTAGTAGGGCGTGTGAAGTGTGCAGTGGTCTGAGAAACATGCAAATAAGTACTTTATGCACCGGTGCACCGAGGCAGACATCGATGGGGGGATCTTGCAGATGATCGACAGAGCTCTGTGGACTCTGATGAAAGTGGAGAATTTACATTGTTGTACCTCAACTAACCCTGTAAACATGAACAGATATAGACTTAGTATATTACGTTTCTCAGTGGTAATGAACTCATATAAAGACTTAAAAGTTAAAAGTACTCTCCATCCATTTTCTCCAGTTCACAGCAGGACACACACACACACACACCATTCACTTTCCCACTCAGAGCTTCAGGCAATTTAGAGTCTCCACTTGACCCAAACATGCTTGTTTTTGGTAGAAGAGGACTGGAGCTCCTTCTTGCTGCGAGGAGACAGTGCAAACCATTCACTGTCGTGTTGCCCCTGGCCTTCATGGTTTGTCCATTAACAATCTGAAAAACACAAGCGAAGCTCAGTTTTCTTTCTGCCACATCCTCACAGTCAGAAACTCTAGATATGTAGAATTCTGCAGCCAGAGATCCAACAAAATAACTCTGTAAACTCCAGTTGTGTAATGTTTTCTGGAAACTACAACAGCTTTGAGGGGGTGATTGGCCCGGTATTAAAAGCTGCTTTTTTTCCTTGAATTTTATTATGACAGAAACACAGCAACACAATGATCATTTTGTACGATTATTTGTTTCTCACTCAAGGTTCTCTTTAACAACAAAAACACCCATGCAACTCTATTGAAATGTGCTGTTAAATGGTCAATTCTGATCCTGATACTGTCCCGTCTCTATCCAGAAGAACAGTTTTTCCAGATTTTCCGTTTCAGCGTTTCTCTCTCTCTCTTTGCAGCCGATTGTTTATGAAGGCCAAGACAAGAACCCAGAGATGTGCCGAGTGCTGCTGACACACGAGATCATGTGCAGGTGAGAATGGATGCATTGGATCTGTTTTTTTTCCCACCCAGTCTTCCTTCCTCTTTCCTTGCAAAAAAGGAGAGACGAATCTTCAATTCTTCTCTTCTCCTCTCTTCAATCCTCCTCTCCTCTCCTGCAGCACACTTTGTTAGTCCCAGAAAGTTGCCACCGGTCACCTCTCTGTGCTCGACACATTTCTTATTTTGTCACCCTCATTAACCCCCCCCCCCACACACACACACACACGCACACAAACGTGTACACATGAAGCTGTATCTGTTTGAGGAAGATGAGTTTTAGCTCTCAGAGTCGTCGCTTTAATTATAATCTAGAGATGAATTTCTTCGGAAGTAGGTTGGGAGGAAATAGTTCTATTTATAGAGGCATTTTACCAACCTATCCTATACAACAGAAAATGTGAGCTCCGATGCATATGAGGTGTGTGTGTGTGCGTGTGTGTGTGTGTGTGCGCCTGTGACGCCTGGTTAATTAGGACACAGAGAAACTCATTAGTCAATCTGAACCCTCCTGTTGTTTCATGGCTAACAAATGGGCCTTCCTCCACGATCTGACTATAAAATATAGGCAGAGTCTCTCACACACACACACACACACACACACACACACACACACACACACACACACACACACACACACACACACACACAACAGAGTATGAATATGCACACACTCGCACACACCGTAGTTATGAAAATTCAGATTTAGCACATGAATTAAGTTGTTCTTATTCCCCGACCTTGTCACCGGACAACTTTAAGTGTAACAATATAAATTGGGGTTCATCTATATGCACAAGCAGGGACTTTAGTTGTGAAATCAGCCGCACTAATATTTTATTCTATAGCTCGCTGCATAATCTGCGGCTAGTTCCCGCAGCCCGCTGCAATCCCGATTTGATTTACCAGGAACTTATGAATAAATTGCATTCGACAAACAATTTCAAAGTAAGTTATTGTTGTTCATCAGTGAACAATGGATGCAAAGTGTTTTGTTTTTTTTTGTCCTGTTTCCGTCACATGTGCAGTTTGCACAGCGCGGAGAGAGCAAACACTCGCTCGTCTGCAACAGCGGCCGAGGTCAAAGTTACGGCCGTTGGCTCGTGTTCTCACATGCTGATTCTGCAGCGGGGGCCTCACACACACACACACACATGCACACACACACACACACATGCACACACACACAAAGAGCTCGGGGCGTCCATTAATCAGTGTGGCTCATTGTCATGGTGCTGCTATTAGCCATATGCTCGCAGCCAATCTGCCTCCTCACAGACCTGGCTGCAGCTCCGCCACAGGAAGATTTTTTTTTTTTATTCCAATTAGACGACCGTGCTGCATCAGGTGTTGCATCAATTCTGTGTGTATTTAACACACAAACTGTCGACTGTTAGTGCAGTTTGAAGATTTGGAGAAAATCTTCTTATTCCAACTATTTAGCAGTCGGTTTGCCATGTTGGGCACTCTTGGATCCCAGGCAGAATTTAAGATAAAGCTCAGTGAGTTTGGACAAAGTTTTTTACTTGGACCTTCAAACATTGAGGGTGATGTGGGGTAAATATTTCACAATTTTTCACAAAATAATGGAAATGCGTGGTAAGTAGGTGGTGCAATTCTCAAAGTTAATCAGACGTTGACTAATTTATCGTTTTTTTACTAATATAATGAGATAAAACTAGAGAGAGACAGAAATAAGGGCGCTTCAGAATAGAAAATAAAACCTTCACTGGCCTTTAGAGACTGATTGATTGACCGATTGAGTATTTTTTAATTGCATGTTGATGTTTAATATATTACAATGAGCACTTGTAGTGGTAGTTTGGTGTATCACCATGTTGTGATTGATATGCCAGCTACTGTCTCGAGTAAAAGTATTGATCAGGTGCTATGATGTGGGTGTGCTGCAGCGGTCTACGGCTATTATTGTATTTCGATTGACTTCAGGGCTGCTCCCAACAGTTATTTTTACACGCAGCTAATCGATCTGGTTCATTTGATACATTGATCGATCACGTGATTTATATAATATCAGAAGCTGCACAACCTGTGAATGTTGATTGATGACACTAATTGCTCATCACAACTGATTAATTAGCCAAAGCCCAACCACCATTTGTTATTTGCATCTTTCATGTTAAGAGTGAATTCATGGCAGTTCATGCTGCTGAGATCCATTGTTGAGAATAGTGTGTGTGTGTGTGTGTGTGTGTGTGTGTGTGTGTGTGTGTGTGTGTGTGTGTGCGTGTGTGTCAGTGTGTGTGTGTGTGTGTGTGTGTGTGTGGGGCAGATGCAGTGGGGGGAGAGCAGATGATTAGATCACCAGGATCCAGAGCAATAAGTGCTACATTACCCCCCCCCCCCATTCTCCTCCTCCTCATTTTCCCTCCCACTGCCCCTCCATTTGTATCCTCCTGCACTCTGCTCCTCTTCCTCCTCCTCCTCCGTCCTGCCCTAATCTCCCCTCCTCATCTTCCTCCCCCTCCCCCTCCCCCCCTCCTCCCGCACCTCCTCACCCTCTTCCCTTTCATTCCCGCGTCCCCTCGTCCTCCCGCCCTGTAACCCCTCGCGGTTGCTGCTGCCGAGCTGGGACGCGGCCTGACCCAGTTCACGGAGCAGCAGCAGCGAGGGCGAGGCCGGGGCGGCAGAGACAGCAGACAATGTGTAAGGTGTAACGTATCCGCCTCTTTCTTTCCACCTCTGCCATCTGTGACGCCGGGAAACCTGAGACATCTCCCCTTCCTCGTCTTCCCACCCTCTTGTTTTAGCTTTCCCTCCCACGCTCACCCTTTCACTCTTCCCCCCCGGCTTCCTCCTCCTCCTCCTCCTCCTCCTCCTCCTCCTCCTGCTGCTGCTTACAGCTTTATTCATAATTGATGCAAGCAAGAAAGCTTTGACAGACTCGTAGTACATGTGTGTGACTTTTGTTGCGTATGCCAGGTTTTTTTTTCCCTTGTTACCACACTGTGTGAGAGTGTGTGTGTGTGTGTGTGTGTGCGTGCGTGTGTGTGTGCGTGTGCGTGTCCCACCCACGCCTGTTCTGAGCCCCAGGCCTCTTCAATCCTCTCCACCCTCCACCTCACCTGTTCATTAGGATACCCTGCCACAAGCATTGCAAATATTCCGTTAAACAAAAAGGAATTTTGATTTACCTCCTCCATCCTCTCGGAAATATAAAGAGTAATTGAACGTTTCTCGGTTTCAAAAACGTAGCATATGTTTTCGCTCCAGATTACAAAGAGAAGGGGACGTTTGACTGTCGGTCGACTCACACATAAAGGGAGCGCGGACTTCAAATGACATTTTTCCGCTGTTATTTTTTTAAATCGCCCCCAAGAACAATGTTTGTTGTGAAAGGACGAGTTCGATCCATTAAAGAGCTCACAACAGACTTTCTAATTGTAGACATCGTTTACATGACAAACTTGTGTTTGGTTTGTAGTCTGTGTTTTCAGAAAGCTCCATAAGCAGACAGTAACATTTAGGACAGGAAACACCAGAACCGCTGTAGTACGCATGCCAGGCCAGTAGTTGGCGGTGTGATTTTTTTGTGAAGCACAAAAGCACTTCTCTGCATCTCCTGCATAGCGACTGACTGTGAGTCTTAGTTTGTGTCACTGTTTCCAAGTCTTTACACTCTGGAGCCAATTCCATTATTGCTCCTTTTTCAGCCAAAATGCGACGAACATGCTCTTCCACACGTGTTTCATACGTACCCCGTACTGTCTGCAAAGACTTCCCTTGGATCTCTAAATGTTTCACTGTTCTACTTGTCCCGTGCTCGTTGCAGTTTTTCCGATCTCTCTGTCTCTCTTTATTATGAAACACACTTGACTTGTTTTGGGAATAGTCCTGAAGCTGAGTGTCCAGTAGATGTGTCCCATTTACCCGTCTGTGACTCTGTGGCTCCATAATAACAATCAAGTTAGATGATCATAAAAGAAAGTGGAATCAACTCTATTTCTGTCCGATCCCTGCTTTTCTCTCACCTTCCACGTCGTCTAAGTCTATTTTTATCCCTGTTGCTGTCACTGTAAACCTGTTCGGCATAGCGCGTGCTTCCTTTTGGCCTCTTTCAGGCAAATCTCTTCAATTTCTATGACTTCGGTGGTAACACTCCTGTGTAGGCATGTAATGTATTGTGCCTGACTCCTTCTTCTTCTTCTTCTTCTTCTCTTCTTGTAGTCGTTGCTGTGACAAGAAGAGCTGCGGGAACCGTAACGAGACACCCTCAGACCCCGTGATCATCGACAGGTATGGTCTCTCACCCTCTGTCACACACACACACACAGGGTCAGTGTTGACCTGTTTGACTGGCAGGGTGTGAGACAGGTTGTTGGGATGATCTGCCGTCAGACTGATGCCTGAGGTGTTGCATCTTTGAGTCAAACAGCTGGACTCGCCCGTGCTGGTGTTTGGTCCGGAGGTCGCAGGAATTAAAGGGCCACGCACGTGTTTGATTCACACCTGCAGAGGTGCAATTGAGCGTGCGAAGAGGGAGCCCCTAAATGCACATCAGTGGCTCCGTTACTTCCTCATATCATGTAGATGGAGACGCAGCACACACATACGCACACACATACACATGCAGGCGTGCACACACCGATGCACAGCTTCAGACTTGAGTGAACAGTGTCTCAGATGAGTGTGTTTCCTACCACAAGATGCAAAACACAGAGCTGTTTACTCGCAGAGCCTGTCATTTTTTTTCACTGTCACCTTTTCCCCCGTTACCTGTCTGTCTGTCTGCATGTCTGTCTGACTATCTGTCTGTCTGTCTTCCTCACCTCCCCCCTTTTTCCTCCACTCCCTCCTTTGCCTCTCCCGCAGCAGCTCAGAAAAATGGGTCACAAGCGAAAGAAAAAAGTGACAGAGAAAAAACTGAAATGAGATCCAACCTCATTTTAATCTGATTTCTTCTTGGCAGTTGTTTTAACCCTCTGTGAGCAGGTTTTTTTTTTCTTTTTCTCTTCTTCTTCCTTCCACGTGCACGCCCGTGCACATTTGGAAGTGAGAGCGTGCTGATTCGCATCACTCTCACAGCCTTGTCAGAGGACCCCAGGAGTCTTTTTTGTTGTTTTTGTTGTTGTTGTTGTTGTCAGCAGTGGATGATAGGACGTGTTGTAACTCACAACACAAAACATAGAAATCATATACATTTTTCTGAAAACATAGGTACGCTCGTACTCATACTAAAGTAATGGCATTTTTCACAGTGACTGACTAAAGACATTTTGTCTTCTTAAACTTCGAAAAATTACATTTACATCCCCGAACCAATTCCAAGTAGTTGTACTTGGTATACATAGTGTATTTCTAGCCTACATACTACATTTTCACATTTACACTATATACATTTTACACTATATTAACCAGTTTTGACCCGTTACCCGTTATTAATTCTTATCTCATCATGTGTGATGATCAGTAAACAGGAGTTTTTCGTCTCGTCTCCTTCCTTTCAAACACCTCATTTTCCACTCTTAGTTTCTTTTTTACTCTCAGCTTTTAGGACTCTGCTCCCCCATCTCTCCCATCCCTCACTCCTCCCCCCACTTATTTTCGTGTTTGGAACAATCTTATGAAGTGGATAAACACTGAGTCTCAAAGTGAGCCTTGATGGAGCATCTTTCATAGTGCACAAATCTCAGTTTCTGAGTGTGTGTGTGTGTGTTTGTCAGACAGAGGGTGAAAATGGCTTCATGATCGACAGCTACACACAGATGCGCCACTTTTTGTGTGTGTCTGTCTATGTGTGTGCATGTGTGTATATGTGTGCATGTCTGCGTGAGCAGGACATTATAGTATCTTTGCGCCACATCCACATTCTTCTGTTTTTGTCGGCTATCTCAGACATCTCAGCTTACACCCCATTATATATTCGCCTGGAAGGTGTGTGTGTGTGTGTGTGTGTGAGAGAGAGAGAAAGAGAGAGGTTGGCTGTGACTTGGGTTGGATCACTTAAAGAACAGATGATGTATTAGACACAAAGTGATGATAGATATATAATCAGAATGTGTGTGTTACTGGA
>CM055204.1:13728616-13743616 GCA_029224185.1 Karalla daura | reverse complement strand
TGTGTGTGTGTGTGTGTTGGAGGGGGTTATAGTCTGAGGCAGTGTGTGCTCATGGCTTAGATCTGGTCAAGACTTGGGAGAGTATGTGATACTTTGTGTGTGTGTCTGTGTGTGTGAGTGTGTGAGTGTGTGTGTGTGTGTGAGTAGGGGGGGGGTTACGGGTACTAGTGTGTGTCCTCTCAAAGTCTAAAGGGGCCCACATAAGCCTGAGGGGTTTAAGGGGTTCCCTGTGTGTGCGTGTGTCTCGCCTTCTGTGTGTGTGTGTGTGTGTGTGTGTGTGTGTGTGTGTGTGTGTGTAATCTATAGGGTTAAGAGGGGTCACAGCTTGAGGAAGAGATGATGGGAAAGAGTGGAAGGAGGAAGGGATGGAAAAAAGATAGAGGAAGGTGAAGATGATAAGAGAGCACTTACAGGGGGTAAAAGGAAGAAAGGAGGATGGTAAGGAGACAGGGGGAGGGAGGAAGGGAGGGAGGGAGGGAGGGAAGGTGTAAGGGAGGGAGGGAGGGAGGGAGGAGGCTTGTCTCAACAGACAGAGAGGAGAAAGGAGGTGAGGAGGAGCGGAGCAGGGTTTGTTTCAGGGGATAAGAGCTTCAGTCTGGGGAGTCCTGTCAATCAAAGAGCAGCGGGTGGGGGAGGAGGGGGCGCTGTCAATCAGCTGGGAGGAGAGGGAGGAGGGGGAGGAGGAGGGGGAGGAGGTGAAGAAAGGCGATGAAGGGAGCGAGGGGGATCTTCTAAACGATCTCTTCATCTTCTCTGCCTTTGTCTTCCTCTCTCTCCCCCTCTCTCTCCCTCTCTTTCTGTCTCTCTCTCTCTCTCTCTCTCTTGTCCTAGTTACCAAAATATCTCTGCCAACCTGGTATGTCACTGTTCGCTCAACTGTCACTGTCTGACACACACACACACACCCTCACACACACACACACACACACACTCACACACACACATCTAAAATAGAGAGAGATTATGCCTTCCCCTCTCTTGACCCTTCCTCGTCTCTCTTTTTCTCCACCGCTCTCCTTTCTCTCTCGTCCTCTGAAAATTTAAATCAGCGCCAGGGCACGGTCGAATGCCGTGCTCCCGCACCGTTTTCCATAGTTTTACAGAAAAAAAAAAACACAAAAGTGCTCATGGAAAGAGACAAATGAAAAACCTCTTGAATCCAGCCTCTTGTTAAACACGCTATGTCAACATTTCATTTGAGAAAATATCCTGAGGAAGTTGTTTGGTGCCACATACCAGTTCTTTTATTCTGACCTTCACGTTATAGCTGCTCGCTGGAGATTTTTAATTAGTTTCCATTGCAGTGACTCCGTTTCCCAATCCAAACAAACATATAGCCGGAAATGACACAGGGCCTTTCCCACTTCTGTTTGACGTGACCTGAGAGTCAACAGTGTAAGTACTTTGTTTATAACCAATAACCTGCTTTACGCTGATTTAAATTAAGAAGATGAACATAGTAAATATTGAATTAGTAGTAGCAGTAAAAATACCATATTATACACATACCATGTTATGTAAAATATGTATCTGAAAACCAGCATGTGTGCATTGTAATAGTTAGCATGCTAGAATGCTAATGTGCACAATTCACGACCACGTAGCAAATGTACTTCAGACTTTTGTTCATGTGGTATATTTTCTATTAAAAACACAATTAGGTTCCTCTCCTCTACTCTCCTCTCTCTCTCTCTCTCTCTCCTTCCCTCTTTCTCTTTCTTTGCTGTATCACTTCCTGTGTTAAAGGTCAGCAGTTGCTTGGAGATGAGGACTATTGGGAATTATTCATACCATCGACTTAATGTCAGCGTTCCCTTCTCTCACTGTGTTTGTGCTTGCGTGTGAATATATGTGTGTGTGTGTGTGTGTGGGTGAGAGGCAGAGAAAGAGAGAGAGGGAGAGAGAGAGAGGGAGAGAGAGAGAGAGAGAAAGGGTATGTTTTATTCATTTCTCTCATTTAGTCTCAGTCTGCACCTGTCCTAGCATTTAGAGGCTCGGCATTCACATTACTCGCTGATTTAGTTTAACTGCCCGCTTAAATGGACACACACACACACACACACACACACACACACACACACACACACACACACACACACACCCCAATTTCTGTCTAAACTAAATGTACTCTCAAGCTAAGATTGTGTAGATAGCACCGTTTTCATGTTTCCTTGCTCATTTTAATTACTTTGAATGTGAGGCAATTGTACTCAAGGCTGAGTAGGAGTCTCTACTGTTTTATTGTTTCCATTTATCCTGCTGGTGTAAGGTCCCTAGGTGCAGGACCGAAATCACTGAGTCGGGTCTGTTTGTTGGTCAGTTTTGGTTGGAAGGTGAAAGGAGGAGGTGATTGTGCTCCTTCGCCTCCTCTCTCTCAGTCCATCTGTTGTCTGTGTCAGGAGAATGGCTCTGTGAATATTTGTGAGGAAACTGAACTGCCATAGGCTACAACTGCAGTGAGTCCACACAGATGTGTAATATGTGTCTGTCTCTCTCTCTCTCTCTCTCTCTCTCTCTCTCTCTCTCTCTCTCTCTCTCTCTCTCTCTCTCTCACACACACACACACACACACACACAACCTTTTCCTCTTTCTGTCCTCCCCCTTTCCTCCTCTTTCACCTCCCTCATCCTCCCCTTCCTCCCTCAGGCAGGGATCACGTTACCCTAAAAGCTACAAACACAGACATGATGGCCTCACACACACACACACACACACACACACACACACACACACACACATTCTCCCATCTGTTCCTGTCGGAGCTGTTACGATGCCGCATTTGCACTAAGAAGCTGCCAGTTGTCAAAAAAACTACAATCAGTTTTATGCGGGTTGAGAGATTTCTGTGCAGTGAATAACTAACAGCTTTTAAGGATTTTATGACACTTGAGTTCTGTGTTATTGCGTGTTTTGTCATAATGACACTTCATTTGGGACAGTTTTTGGAAAATATAAGTGCATTTTGTCATGGAAAGAGAGAGAGAGAGAGAGAGAGTCTCATTTACTGCGACAATAATAAAACATCAGTCTAATAAAGGCTCTTATGAGATCAAATGTATGGTCTCTGATTCCCTGACTTGATTTTGTGACTGTCTCGGTCATTTCTGGTCCCTGGAGGATGAAGCCTAATGACTTTGTGGTCCCTGGATTTTGCCTCTAGCATCAGTTTTGTCTTTTGAATAGATTGCCATCACATTTGGTGGAGATATTCCCATCCCCCGGATTATGATGACTTGGGGTTTTAACTTCATCATTTTCTCTTCTTTTACTTCTTCTCCGACCAAAAAACCTGCAGTAAATGTTGTTAGGGTTTTTTCTGTTACTTGGAGTGCCTTTTTTTTTTCTCTCCAACCAATCACAGATGATTGATGTGTTCTTCCTGTCTGTGTCATCTCCACTTTCACTAACGATTGTTTGGGCTGATTAACTTCATGTCAGTTCTGTTGACTTACAACAGCTTTTATAGCTGAGTCAGTCTCACCCACCCTTGTTGCCCTTTTTCATCTGTAGAAATATTTTCTTCATTTTCTTGTATATATTTTCTATTTTCTAGTCAGCTTGGTTCCTCTCGACCAGAGGAAACAGATATCAATGAGCACAAAACCAGAAAATTTTGAATTACTTGGTAAAAAACAGAAAAGAAAAAAAGGAGGATATGTGGGCAATGATTCAGAGGTCTGGCACCAGGCTGTGGCACGGTTCTCCAGAGGTTTACAGACCCAACACCGTGCAGAGGAAATCAGGCCAAGCCACAAGCGTTACTGCATTTTGTATCATGGAGGTGGAGAAAGTCCAGCCAGTGTGGTTGAGGAGGCGTGATTTCCATTTAGTGAACTGGCTAATTATCTGACTGGTTGATTAACCTGCTGCCTGGGTAATTCAATGACTTGTCAGACCGATCAACAAACCTTCCCACTCATTGATCGGTGGAGGATTTCGTAACCCTTCTCTTGGCTTTCGCACCTCGTCTTGTACAGTGGCGGTAAAAACAGGATGAATTCTCTGATTTCTGCTTTCTCTTGGTTTCTAGAATCTGTCTCCGCTTCCATAAGAGGTTGAGGTGCAGTTGTCTGACACTTGTTGAACAGACAAACGTTTTCCTTTTTTAAGTGAGTGGATTTATCCTACAGGAGTGAAAAACTGTAGTCGATTCAGTCACGGTCAGTAATTTTACTTGTTTATAGGGTTAGGGTTAGGGTTAGGGTTAGCGTTAGGGTTAGGGTTAGATCAAAAGTCCCGGTTTCTGTTTGGACAAATGGTGGTGTGGTGTATCAGTGATACAGCAAGAAGGACCTGGGTTTGATTCCTCAGTTGGACTTAGGACTTTTCTGTGTACATATCCTCCTTGAATCTCCTCCTCCTTATCTCCTACAGTCCAAAAGCATGTATGTGTGTGTTGGTCGACTGGAGACCCTAGATTGTCCCAAGGTGTGAGTGTGAGAGTGCATAGTGTGTGTGTGTGTGTGTGTCGTGTGATGGACTGGAGACCTGTCCAGGGTGTGTTCCCTGCCTTAAGATACAAAACGTGTAAGATAAGAAATGCATGGATTCAACTTAAAGTAAAAGAAAAACGTTCTCATAAGAAATGTCTCCTACAGATTTGGAACGTGCTATTGCATGTGTGTGTGTGTGTGTGTGTGTGTGTGTATTTGTGTGGTATGTGGATAACCTCCTGGTGGGTGATGAGACTGTGGTCCGAAGCCTCTGGGTACCTCGGCACAGAGATCTCTCTCACCGTACAGCCATTACTGGACAGCCATTAGTCTCGCTCTCTCACACACGCACACACTCGTACACACACACGGTATCAAGGGAGAGAGCACAGAGCAGCTCATTCACCATAGGTGGTTGGCGAAGGTGCGTGCATGTGTGCGCGTGAATATCTTAAGCTCTGTCATTAAAAAGCAAACAAATTTAGTTGATCTGGAAACTCCCTGCAGACGGCACACACACACACACACTCGTTAACAGACACACTGATGGGAGTGGGAATTTTCCCCTCACCGCAAAGTGAACTGGTGGTTGAGGTGTTTTGGGAGGCCAGGCCGGAGTGTGTTTACCCACCGTGTGAGAGTTTGTACAACTGTAAAAAGGAATTTGGAGTGGAGACGAGAGGAGAGAGTAAATGTGCCAGCCATGCATCATTTCATTATTAATAGCTGTGTCGGAATAAAAATGCTAACCTTGTCTGATCTTACGGATGGCTGAGTCTGCAAGCGCTACACTCCTGTGGATGTGTGTGTGTGTGTGTGTGTGTGTGTGTGTGTGTGTGTGTGTGGTGGGGGGACACTGGTCCACAATAAGGTCCTGTTTCCCTTTGTTAGGCCTGTGCAGGGTGAGCTGGTGAAGTCATTGTAACCCACACAGGTATAAATATCTGTGTGTGTGTGTGTGTGTGTGTGTGTGTGTGTGTGTGTGTCGGGGCGGTGCTTCCCGTGCAGAGCAGGCCAGGAAGAGAGCACCAGTGTCCTGCCGAGAGGGGCATTGTTATCTACCTCCCAACACACACACACACACACACACACACACACACACACACACACACACACAGGCATCGACACACACAGGCATCGACATTCCCAGTCTGAGCTGCCTGATCTGCACACCGTCTGTGTTGCCACGGTAACACACAGCACACGCCCAAACAAACAACAAACACATTGGGCCGCCTCAGACAAAATCACATTGTCAGACACACAAACACTTTCTCTACAGCACTGTACACACACACACACACACACACACACACACACTCACACACACAGACAATGGTAATATTCCATACATCTTGTGTGTGTGTGATATTTATGAAGCCGACTGTCCTTTCGGAGACATCTTACTGATATTTCAGCTCTGCTGCCGAGCTAGAAAGTGAAAAGACAAGCCACACACACACTAGACACACACACACACACTGAGGCAGGCGAATGCAGTCCTATGGAACTGCGGAGGTGTAATCTGTCAGACAGGAAGCTAGCGGGGTCAGAGGTCACCAAGCACTAATCGATTAGCCGTCAGTTAGCGCCGCACTGGAGAGGAGAGCACAGCTGAGGCCAGCCCCTACACTGTTTATGTGTGTGTGTGTGTGATGTGTGTGTGTGTGTGTGTTTTGGGTTTGGAGTGTATGTTTGTGTGTTTGTGACAGCGCTGCGTGGGTGTATGTGTTTCTTGGACTTATTGATCACAGAGAATTTCAACTGAATTTTCGGTCTGACCCTCTGAGGTTAAATGCTGCTCTCTCCCTCCTCTTCCTCCTTTCCTCTCTCTCTCTCTCCTCTCTCTCTCTCTCTCTCCCTATCTCTGAATCTTCTTCTGAGCAGCAAAGGGGAGAGAAAGGAGCACTTGAACTCGGGTCAGGCTGAGTAGGTGTTAGCCAGCTTAAGTGTCGAACCCGCCGCTATCATCCGGCTGTTTGTTTAAAATGAAAGCCGGTTTCTGTAAATCTGCATTTCTTCTCTGTGACCTGTGGCTTCGGTATGAATATAACTGCTCCTCTTGGAGTATTTATAATGCTTGCTTTTATGAAAGCCAAATGGCGATGGCAACTTTGCGGTTTCCTCGCTTGTGCTGGCACGGGGAGGAAGATGCACAAGTGGAGAGTTTTAATCCATTGGCATAATTTGATAATAGTCATGAGGCTTTCCACAGTTTAACCTCAACTCAGCCTCATATCATGTAAATAGACTATTTTAAATTGCCCATCTTTCACATTTTCTCCACTTTTAACGATATATTGTATCGAAAGTGCTATGAATCGAGTCATAATTATCAAATATTCCACCTAATGTGAGCATCAGATATGATTCTGCTTTGAAACCAAATAAAACATGAATTAATTTATATAATATATTTCCATATCCCATGTTTCAATATGTTGTCTATGCGGGTTAGTGCCCGCTCAAAACAAACTTGAATGTATGTTAGGATATGGAGTCAGAGCCGGGGGCTGGTATCAGCGTAAAGAGGAGTAAACAACCAGCGAGCAGTGTGGGTCTAATTTCTTTTGTGCAAACAAAAGGCTAAAAAAGACGAGGGGGACCATGAACCATGCTATTTCTTGATTTCTCCAGGGCATGTCTAAATATTCTTTTATAAAAAAAAATAAAAAAATAAACAGAGCTCAACATCAAGAGCGGGGACACACAGCCAAAGCGACCCTTCAGAAATAGCATATTAAAAGCCTTCTCTCTGCATGTCTATGTATAATTTTCTTACAATATTTATCCAGCATCCTTCGCATGAATATCTCCGCTGGGAGAAATTAAATCGTCTTTGATAAAAAGGAGGTTTCGGAGGAATCAGAGGAGTTTGCGAGCATCTTGGAGAGGGTTCATAAATTATGAAACAATGATATAAAAATGTGGTAATTTCTCCTCTTCACGAGTCTATTTGGACTCTTTTCCAGACGGAGCCTGGGCTGTCACATCCCCGGTTCATTAATAATTGTCTAACTGTGGACCATATTCTCCAATCAGGTGTGTTGTGAGAGAGTGAGAGTCTGCGTCCCGGGGTCTAATTACGAGTCCCTCCCAGACGGCGGGGGTCTCCTGGGAGGCTGCCGGGTGAGAGTGGAAGAGAGAGACATCAGGGGATTAGTTTTTTAGGGAGGTTTAGAAGGTGACCACCTCATTATAAGACTACATGTTATAATGATGCGTGTTATAGGGAGTGCGGGCCACAGAGTCTGGGTGTGTGTCTTATAATGATGCTCAGAGTGTCTCCCAGTGGGAGCTGCAGCGTTTGTTGTCTTCCTCCCGGGACTCGAGCTCCTGACCTTTCACCCTCCTAACTGCACCCAAAGATTTTTTTTTTTTGAGTTATGACTAGTCTCTCCTTTTAAAGGGGGTGTCTCAAATGAAAAAAAAAACTGGCCTTTGTTGAATAACTACAAAAACAAAACTACAGAAACATCATCATGTTCTCATTGAAAGAATGTTGAAATGCGAGCTGCAGAATAAGGAAAATCTGAACTGTGAAAGTAAATAAAATACCACCCCCCCCCTGCAAAGCAGTTCAAAGCACATGACTGCAAGGCAGCGGTTGGCTGAGATTTTGACTTCCTGGTTCTTCCTCAGTATGTGATTCCTCCTCTAATTCCAGCTCAAACATCTGAGGCTGCATATGTGTGCCCTCCATAGATATATCGCTCCAATTACCGCATAATTCGGGAAAGTGTCGCTAAACTGTTGTTAAGCAAAGTACGTTTTTGTATTTGTTCAGCTCAAATCGTACTGTACATGTGGTTGCCATAGAAGCATGAAACAGATCTGTGCAAAAGCAGACCATAATATTCCCACACCAAAAACAGGATTTTTAAAGGGCTCGCAAAATAGCATCTGAGGAATGAAACAAACTCCTCCCTCAGCTTCTATGTTCACACCAGAGAGCAAAGAGGGTGAATCAACCATTCAAGGTCCCCTTTAAACACACACACACACACACACACACACACACACACACACGCACATGCACACACACAAATACAGGAAGAGGAAAAGAATTAGGGGCCATTATGGATCAATTGCAGATTCTTACTGCAGCTGAGAGTCAGATTTATCCCCTCCACTGTGTTCATTGTGTGTGTGTGTGTGTGTGTGTGAATGTGTGTGTGTGTGCGTGAGGGCTGTTGAGCAGTAACAGATAGCCGGAGCACACCGCGTGGCGATGCTGTCATTACCGTTGCGCTTCTCCACTGATGTGTCACGGCTGATGTCACACGCTCAATTGGCCTCGCCGACAGCCGCCATCACTCTCGCTGTTTACTGCGCTTTTACAACAGTTATCACTCACTCGCTGTCGCTGTGACGGCTGCTGCTGCTGCTGCTGCTGGAACCACGCGCCGAGACAACACCACAGGCGTGCAGGCCTTCACACTCACGCACACACACACACACTCACACACACACACGCACACACAGTGGCTGCTGCTTGTGCTCTTTGTTTTGCCCATCAACACACGGAAACACTCATTTAAGCAGGGGCTTGTGTGTGCGTGTGCATGTGTGCGTGTGTGTGTGTGTGTGTGTGTGTGTGTGTGTGTGTGTGTGTGTGTTTGGAGAAGTTAGAGGAAACGAGGAAAGATGAGGGAGGGGCCCAGGACAAACCATCTGTGGTTGGGTTCAGTGTTGCATTGTGTGCTTTTTTTAAAATTCATATAATTATCTTGTTTGCGCTTTAAGTAGATTGCTGTTTACGTGTGTGTGTGTGTGTGTGTGTGAGAGAGAGTCTGAACGTGCCTCTATGTTTATTATAGGTGAAAGTGATGGCGTGGATTAAAACGCATTACTGCACGTGGCTGAATATACGTCTCCATATCTGTGTGTGTGTGTATGTGTGTGTGTGTGAGAATCTAGGTTATGTTTCTTATTTCCACATGATTAACTAACTCGCGTCCCTGAGACTGTTGCCTCCACCTCGGCCCGTGCCTACCCATAAGGCCGCACGTCAGCGGGGAGCGCTTGATTTATGCCGGCTGAATATGTAACGAGACGTTGTAAATTCACCAGCCGGGGCTACATGCATCACTATTCCGCTCCGTCGTAATTTAGGTGCCACCCGCATATCTGAGATGCTAATGGGTTAAATTACTGGGTTAGTTCTGGAGATTTATACCCGGCTAACGAGAGTGGTGCGAGCGAGGAGGATGGGGTGGGGTGGGGGGGGTGGGGGGTAACTAGGATAGTGGGGTGCTATGGGGGAGGCAGGTCGGGAGAGGAGGAGAGGGTTGAAAAGGATGGCTTGAATAAAGAGTGGAGGGGGAGGAGGAGGAGGAGCGCGGCGGGGCAAAGGTGGAGAGATGGTGTGGAGAGAGACTGACTCAGAGTGTAAAAATAGAGCCTAGAGATGCATTTTGACACTTTCCTTGCGGAGAAGTTGAATGTTTTTTTTTTTTTCAGCTCGATACGGTCTTTAAGCTCTTTTACCGTGGACATTTTCATTTGCCGGGGTAGAAAACACACAGGTGTTGCCAGTAATATTAATCGGCTGTTTCAGTGGCACCTCCAACCTTTTCAGAAAGAGCAGATTTAAGAGCTTGGAGATCTATTAAGTTATGAAATATATGTTTACTCCAGCCAAAATCGTCATTTATACATTTCTTTAAATGGAAGGCAGATCTGATCAGGCAAATAATGTAATGTAACATGCTGTACAGGTGTGTTACATATGGCAATGCCCTCCATCTCCAAATCACACACATGCCTCCATTCAGATATGCAACACAATGCTTCAGCTACTGATTAGTTTAGGCTAAAGTTGCTAAGCTTAGCAAAACAGCCAATCGGTATGAAGCCTATGTGTGATTGCCAATGACAAGTTCTCCATTTAACCATTGTAGGTTCCCTTAGAAATCAATGCATTTTGGCTTTTTCACATTTGGCTTTTCTGATGCTAAACGTTGGGCGACCGAACTGTAACGATTTAGCTAAAGTGGTAAAAACAAGTCGACAGAGGGTAAAAGAGGCGTTAAACGCTACGTGCGGTAATTGGATCCACAGTCGAGGCAGCGACTCCGGGAGTGGAGGACTTGCGAGCAGCTCCTCGTGTTCGCCCTCCGGCTCCTCACGTATTTATCCAATCAATCAGCGAGCGGCGGGCGGCGACGCCACCGTCCGCCTCGTCTGCAGCGCGGTCGCTCAGGACGGGGCTCCGTAACGTCCCGGGCTCTTCTTTTATCCGCTGGCAATTATTGACGCAAATAAGCTGATGTACACAAACCAACACACACATGCGCGCACACAGGGAACCATAATATATATCTCTTGGTTTTCCCTCCCTGTGTGCACCCCCCCCCACGCCACCCCCATCCCCCCCTCACCACCACCACCACCACCACCACCACCTCGCTCCCTCTCCACCATCTGTCTGCACTCAGTGCCAGCCGGTAATTAGTCCTTGTAAAGTCAGTGTAGTGAGGAGTCCCAGTGTTTGGATACCGCTGTCTAGTCAAACACTGGGGAAGGGGGTTGGGAGGGGGGGGGGGGGGGGGGGGGGTTGGGGGAGCGAGCAGCCTGTGTTTTATCTGTCAAGTTTGCCGCTGTTATGCAACACACTTCAGGGTTAAGGTTAAAATCTCAGGAGATGCAGCTACGCCTTTATTTACCAGTTGAATCGGGTTGTTTGCCTCAGCGAGCCACACGTCGATGGCACGGGGGGTTGATGCCGCTTTTTGTTTGTTTATTTTATGTTAATTTGAAGTCTTTGGACTTTATGTCCATTGAATGCACAGTGTTTATTGTGGGTTTAGAGGCACTGAAGCAAAGACGAGTCTGACAGATCATTTGACTTGCGCTCTGTTTTTGGTGAACTTTCTCTTCTGAATTAAGTTCAGACACACATCTGCTGCATGTATATTTATATCTATTGTCCTAATGTGTCCTATCGTCCTGCTATAAACCTCACTGAAAACAAGTACCGTGGCCTGAAAGCAGCTCTCCTCGTGCGTAATTATCTCATGACTCTCCTCAAGTCTTGGAGAGTAGAAGTGGTTTGTGTTTTTTTTTTTGTTTGTATTTTTTTTGGCAGCTTTTTTTCTATATATATTTTTAATTAGTGTTTTAATTAGTCTCATAGGAAAACTCCCAAAAGTTCTAAAAACTTCAAAAAAGAAACCTCTTGATCTTAAGTTTCAGAGTTTGGCAACGTTATTTTTAGTTTGACGGAGAAGATGGTCAGCAACCCTGTTAACGATCAGAAGTCCACATCTGAGGACCAAACCCCGTCCGTTATCTTCCCCACTTTATTACTTAACAGTGTCTGCTGGAGGCGGCTATCCCCAGGTCACACAGAGTGAGGCGATACATCCTGGAAAAGTCTCTGGTCTATCAAGGGACACAGTCCCACCATCAAGTGGGACGAAACAGGAATACCTGGAGATGTAGACACGAGGAGAGCATCTAAACTGTGCACAGAAAGACCATCGGGCCAGCTAGGAGTTGCATATTGGACCTGTGTTTACCACTTATCAACTGTGTGATTTTCAATCCACTGTTACAATGCACAATCATAATAATGCATACACTATTTATACGTACACTATGTCATTTTGTTTACATTACAAGTTCACTTCCATTTGTTGCATCCACAGAAAGTAACATGTTGGAGTTCCAATGTGGAAGCCATTGGGAATTTGGGCTCAAAAATGTGCAAAGATTCAACCTGAGTTTCATTGTAAGTCAAATTTGTGGATGGGAAATGCCTAAAAAAAATCAGAGATCCTTAATAATCCTCTAATTTTTATCTCCTGACATGGTAACGGTCTGGGTAGCTGTCCCACTGCGTGTGAGTCTCGCAGGCCTTTGATTTGATACTAGGGAGTAGGAATAGCAGTTATTAATAGGACTGTTGTTATTGGTGCATGGTGAGACACAGACACACACACACACACATTCAAAGAAAAAAAGCCCCCATAGCCGAGCTGGGCTGAGAACAAAGCATTTGTATTTACTGTAGGCTCAGGTGACAATACATGACAAACTGAAATAGACTGGGTGGTGGTCTAAACTGTGTGTGTATGAGAGAGAGAGAGTGTGTGCGTGTCTCTGTGTGTGTCTCTGTGTGTGTGTGTGTATGTGTGTGTGTGTCTTTCCATACAGTATATTTATGCTCCAGCTTGCGTGTATTTGTGTGTGTTTGCGTGTGGTAACACCCTGGCCAGCTTGCCCCACAGATGAGATTTCCATCCGAACAGGAAGTGGATTGCTGCCACTTCCTGTACAGAACACAGCCAGTCCATGAATACTGTTTCATCACACACACGCGCACACACACACACACACACACACACACACAAAGATACACACATACAGACAAAGGGGCGGAGGCGAAGCAGTTAATGAGCTCATTCTTACAGAGGTGATTTATATCTTAACATTTGCACCTTTTATGTCTGTGTAAACTCTACATGTGTAAATGCAACATGACATTTCCTGACTTCCATGACACTCAGACAATGGCAGACCGCTCCAGACTCACTGTAGCACCTTCTCACTGTCTGGCTTTTCGGCTCGTTCCTCTCCTCTCTGTTGTCTACTCTCCATCCTTGCCTCACTTTTAATCACATAACATTTTTATACCCGCTCATGTTTGCTTTCGAGTCGGTCCCAGCTTGAACTCGCAGGGCCAGATGTGAATCAACGGCTTATAGCGCGACTGAAATAGACGAAACCACAGATATGCGAGGGTTTAAACAGACAGACACGGTGCAGACAGACAGACAGACAGACGGACGGACAGACAGGGTGGCAGACGGGGTTTGGGTTACTGTTGTTGCTTTTTATAATTAGTTCAGGAAGCCTCGACAATCGTCTGTCAGTAAAGAGAGGCGGTATCAATCTCCGCCTGACAATAGCAGGAAAGACAAACACACACACACGCACACAAAGCTCTGCATTCCAACACATTCCACCCCTGTGTGTGTGTGAGTGTGTGTGTGTGTGTGTGTGTGTGTGTGTGTGTGTGTGTGTGTGTGTGTGTGAGTACAGTACAGTATAAGCTGATGTTTACTTGCTCACATATCTGGAAACAGGCAGATTCCTTGCGGGGAATTGCTTCAAGATGCTGAGCAGAAAAGGTGACGAAGAGCAGTGATGCGGAGCGATGATGGAGAGATTTGCGAGAGGACTCTCGCAAGTAAAAAAAATGGGACAAATCCCGCAACGATAAGGTTTTATCAGACGTAAATGAGTGCACGTGTGTCTTCAATTCAGCGTGAGAGCATCCTTAGAGTATGGGAGAGTTATCCAGTGATTGATCTGCGTTTTCTGCGAGGAGGGTAGAGAGACGTCTTGCACAGAAAGACTGGAGGCGGCTGTTGTAAAACCTGTTCACCTCAGCAGTATATTCCTTTTAACTGATAATAAATGTACAGGATCTGCCAAATTGTCTTCTCCTCCGCTCGCCGCGCTCAGTTTCCCCCTCCCTCCGGGGGCCCGGAGCTCCTGCATTTAGTCAGTAAACTGCGAGAGTGTTTTTTAGGAACTGTTTTACGGCGGCCCCCACGCTGCGTTTACGACTCCTCTCGCCCGGGAGGAGAAGGGCCCCGGAGAGGAGGCCGGCCAGGACGCCTCCTGGACTCACACGAAACCCGCTGATCCTCATCCTTCCTTTTATTTTTTGTTCTCTATGTGATCCTCACCCCGTGCCTCCTCCTGCATCACGGCCTCCTCCCAACATTGCTCTCCTTCAGTCCTCACCTCATTTTTTACCCTCCGTCTTCTCTCGTTTGTGAAATGTGATAACAGTCGATACCACGTATGCATGCATGCACTCTTGCCTTCACATTGTAGGTGTGTTGCAGGTGTGTGTGTGTGTGTGTAAAGATGTTCATCTCATCCCTGCAGGGAGTTCAGCATCTTCTCCTGAGCACAGAAGGACGAAGGAGGAGGAGGAGGAGGAGGAGGGTAGGCAGATAGAGGCATTTCTTTTGGTCTATCCAGACAGCTCAGAGCCCTCCTCCTCCTCCTCCTCCTCCTGCTCTTCTTCTTCCTCCACCCGCCATCCCTCTTTCTCACCGCATTAATTCAGCGAGGTACTAAATATTTCTTTTAGTAGAAAAAGCGATTCCTCTCCGCGGCTCGCCGGGGCTTGCCGCTGCGCTCGCCAACACTTTCACCCCGTCTTCGCTCACCTCGCCCCCTCGCCCCCTGCACACATGGGAAGTGCTTTTTTTATGGACTAGCCAGAATTATAAATGTTCAGCTGTGTTTATGGCTTATTAGGCAGTTACAGGAAGGAGGGGAGCATGTGTTTTATTGGCTTAATTGGGAAAGAACAGCTTCCTTGCTGCATTAGCACTATTTTCCTCTCATCAACGGCCTTGGCTGGCGCTCGGCTGCAGTCAGAGGTGCCCTCGCTGTGCCGTTGTTTCTGCTGAGGACGAGGAAAGGGCTTCTGTGCATGTGTGTGCATCTGTATGTATGTGTGTGTGTGTGTGTGTGTGAAGGAGTGCACAAGCTGTAGCATAAGAAAGGTGGAGGTCTGAGCTGAGCGTGCAGAGATCT